>JARQOD010000006.1:117393332-117512100 GCA_033576555.1 Oophaga sylvatica
TTTCTGATTGTTTATTTGGATGATATCTTGATTTTTTCCAATGACTGGGACTCTCATGTGAAACATGTTCGGACTGTGTTCCAGATTTTGAGAGAGAATGCTCTGTATGTGAAGGGATCAAAGTGTCTTTTTGGCGTACAGAGGATCTCATTTCTGGATTCATTTTGTCCCCATCTGTTATTGAAATGGACCCGGTCAAGGTTCAGGCCATCTGTGATTGGGTCCAACCTACTTCATTAAAGGCTCTTCAGAGATTCTTGGGTTTTGCCAATTTTTATCGTAAATTTATTGGTAATTTCTCTGTTATTGTTAAACCATTGACTGATTTGACCAAAAAGGGTTCTGATGTGGTGAATTGGCCTCCTGAGGCAGTCTCTGCGTTTCAGGAACTTAAGGAGAGATTCACTTCTGCTCCTGTTCTACGGCAGCCTGATGTTTCTCTGCCATTTCAGGTGGAGGTTGATGCCTCTGAAATTGCGGCAGGTGCCGTTTTGTCCCAAAGAGATCCAGAGACCTCTAAAAGTAACCCTTGTGCCTTTTTCTCTCGAAAATTTTCTCCAACTGAACGTAATTATGACGTGGGTAATCGGGAGTTATTAGCCATGAAGTGGGCTTTTGAAGAGTGGAGACATTGGCTGGAGGGAGACAAACATCAGGTGGTGGTCCTCACGGACCATAAGAATCTGGTTTATCTGGAATTAGCCAAGCGACTTAATCCTAGACAGGCCAGGTGGGCCTTGTTTTTCACAACGTTTTAATTTTGTGCCCTCTCGAGGAGTTTCCTTGCGGACTCTCCTGAGTTATCTGATCCTGCTGTTATTTTGAAAGATGGTGTAGTTCTTTCCACCATCTCGCCCAATTTGAGACTGACTCTGGAAGGGTGTCAGGAGGATAAACCCGAGCGCTGCCCTATTGGGAAATTGTTTGTCCCAGACCGGTGAAAAAAGAGTGTGATGTCTGAGATTCATTGTTCCGCGTTGGCCGGTCATCCCGGAATTTTTGGTACCAGAGACTTGGTTAGTCGGTCCTTTTGGTGGCCTACTTTGTCTTGTGACGTCAGGGAATTTGTGCAGTCCTGCGGGACTTGCTCTCGCTCCAAGCCTTGCTCTCGCTCTAGTGGTTTGTTGATGCCATTGCCTGTGCCCAAGAGACCATGGACCCATACCTTTATGGATTTCATTTCTGACCTCCCTGTTTCTCAGAGAATGACCGTTATCTGGGTGATTTGTGATAGGTTTTCCAAAATGATACATCTTGTGCCATTACCTAAGTTGCCTTCCTCCTCTGAATTGGTGCCTTTGTTCCTTCAGCACATAGTTCGGTTTCATGGCATTCCTGAGAACATTGTGTCTGACAGAGGAGTCCAGTTTGTTTCCAGATTTTGGAGGACTTTTTGTTCTAAACTTGGTGTTCAATTGTCTTTCTTCGCTTTTCATCCTCAGACCAATGGACAAACTGAGAGAACAAACCAGACATTGGAGACTTATCTGAGATGCTTTGTGTCTGCTGACCAAGATGACTGGGTCTCTTTTTTGCCTTTGGCTGAGTTTGCTCTTAATAATAGGGCTAGCTCTGCCACTTTGATGTCTCCATTTTTCTGCAATTTTGGGTTTCACCTTCGATTTTCTTCGGGACAGACGGAGGCTTCTGTCTGTCCAGGTGTTGACTCTGTTGTGGAGCGTATGCAGCAGATTTGGGACCAGGTAGTGGAGAGGTTGTCCCTCTCTCAGGAGAGGGCCCAGCGGTTTGCCAACCGGCATAGGACTGATGGTCCTCGGTTTGAAGTGGGGGACTTTGTCTGGTTGTCCTCAAGAAATATCCCTATGAGAGTTGCATCTCCTAAGTTTAAGCCTAGGTTCATTGGACCTTATAAGATCATGGAGATTCTAAATCCTGTTTCCTTTTGTTTACTTCTTCCAGGGACATTTAAGATCCATAATGTGTTCCACAAGTCCTTATTGAAGAGGTTTGTCGAGCCAGTGGTTCCTATGGCTGCGCCTCCTGACCCTGTTTTGGTTGAGGGCAATCTGGAGTATGTGGTTGAGAAAATATTGGATTCTCGTTTTTCTAGACGGAAACTCCAGTATTTGGTTAAGTGGAGAGGTTATGGTCAGGAGGACAATTCTTGGGTGTTTGCTTCGGACATCCATGCTAGGAGACTGATCCGTGCGTATCACAGAGCTCATCCTGACCGACCTGGTTGCCCAAATGAGGGTTCGGTGACCCCTCCTCAAGGGGGGGGTACTGTTGTGAATGTGTTAGAAATGAATTCTGAGCAGAAGTTCCCTCTGGTGGTTACAAACAGTACTGAACCATTTTATGAGGATTGGCAATCAGGAGTTACAGACTGGTCTTATATAAGGGAGGTACCCTCCCATCATGGTTGGTGGTGATCAATTGTTCTTGTCTCAACTGTGGTTCCTGGTTCACTTGGAAGCTTGCTGAGTCTTGCCTCTTCTCCTGCTCTCAGATAAGATATGTTCTGTTTTTTGTTTTTGTGCTTACCATTTGCATATTTCTCTGCATTTCTGTGAGGTTAGCCAGGTCTCCCCCCCCCCCCCCCCGGGGGGCTTGGGCTCCTCTCGGTTCTTCTGGAGCCACTGTTATTTGTTCATTTGCCTTTTCCAGTTTTTTCAGTGGCTGCGGCTTAGTTTGTTACACCAGAGAACTAATTTAGGTGGTAGAGGTCGTGTGATCTCAGGTATTTTTGCAATTAGTAGAGTTGGTATTTTTTAGGTTTTTTTGGATTACAATAAGTGTCCTTCCTATTCTTTTCTGTCTAGGAAGATTGGGCCCCAACGTTTGCTCATACTATTTTCTGACTGTGTCTGTATTTCCTCTTGTCTAACCGCCATTACATGTTTGGGGGCTTCTTATGTTCTTTGGGGATCTGCTCCGGGGCAGATAGCTTTCCT
Organism: Oophaga sylvatica; assembly: GCA_033576555.1. Classification (NCBI taxonomy): domain Eukaryota; kingdom Metazoa; phylum Chordata; class Amphibia; order Anura; family Dendrobatidae; genus Oophaga; species Oophaga sylvatica. The sequence continues at coordinate 117,396,248 of JARQOD010000006.1, forward strand.
CCTTCTATCTTTAGGTGTAGTTAACCTCTCAGGCTGTGACGAGGCGTCTAGGACCAACGTAGGAACGCTACACAGCTGCCTTTAGTTGTGGTGGTTAGTCAGGGTACTGCAAGCCAGTAGATTCCAACCTCTCTGGTGTATTGCCGTTTTTGCCTGCTCTCCTCAGCTACCAAATCATAACAGAAGACCCTGCAATGATGAATGTCAGTGTGGAGGCTGAAAAACCTGCAGTGGAGAATTTCAGTGTTGAGGAAGGACACCCATTAGTGGAGCATTGCAGTGTTGAGCCTGAAGAACCTGCATTGGAGAATTGAACTGTTGATGATGAAAACCCGGCAGTGGAGAATTGTATTGTTGAAGCTGACCAACTCCTACAGTTCACAATATTAGGAAGTGGGTGTAATGTATGTAGTACAGTTCATATAGCGTCTTGTGCTTGGGTGCGATGAAAACACAGGAGTCACAGGTTTGATATACAAAAAATCCTGTATTACTTCATACAAGTTGGCAGAAATAGTCACACAGTTTGCAGACACAGAAACAGGAGACACAGCAGGCCAGAGTAATCCAAGCTCAGCAATCACTCTCCAATACAGATTCAGGATCTTCTTCTCTGTTACCGTAAGTCCATGCAAACATGGGTCTTTCAAAGAGCAGGGTTCAGAGTCCACAAGTGCTTCAGAGTTCCTCAGTAGGAATAGCTGGAGTACAAGGTCCAAGGCTTACAGGAGTCAAGTCACAGGTTCACTGCAGGCTAGATTCTGAAGCACTGATTGCTCAGCTGTGGCTGCTTAAGAAGCAAAGGAGAGAATCAGGGCTGGAACATGCAAGCTGGAAACTCCATTTTGACTGAGGGCAAGATAGCTGCAGCAAGACAGAAAGTAAAATGGCTGACGAACAAACTGAGTTTCAGGAATATATACATAGAACCTTACAGTGGGTCTCCCATACTGTTTGCCTATGCAGTGAATGCAAGACCTGCCCCAAATTTGGACGCACCCCAATACCCCTTGAAAGAGACGTGGAAGAGGGCCTCATAAAAATCTGTTCCAATTACAAATGAGCGTGTCTCCTATACTTGTATTGCCCATACAGTAAGTGTATGGGCTGACAAACATTTCCCCCTGGGGCTATACATCAACATATTGTCTAAAAATGTTGTTTACGGGCATCATAAACACCCTTTAAAACAGTAATGTTGGTGTTACATCATGGACCACGGTCACCCTGGTGATATAGTGGTGGTGGATGATGAGGAGAAGGAGGACAACAACAGCAAATAGGCCAAATCAGGAAGTGTATACCCATGTGTGGGTGTGAAGAGGTGCATGTGAATAGACCACAAAAAATGACACTGTATTTGAGTTTATGCTATTGCTGCTATAATTCGATGGTGTTGGGAAGACTGGTCCAATCCAGGCCTTGTTCATTTTCATAAGAGTCAGCCTGTCAGCATTTTCAGTTGACAGGCGGATGCGCTTATCAGTTATAATTCCACCGGTGACACTAAAAGCCCGCTCTGACAAAATGCTAGCGTCAGGTCAGGCCAAGACCTCCAAGGCGTAGAGAGCCAGCTCATGCCACGTGTCCAGCTTGGATACCCAATAATTATAAGGCACAGAGAAATCATGGAGCACGTTGGTACGGTCAGCAAGGTACTCCCTCAGCATCTTCCAAAACTTTGCACTCCTTATGAGAGTACCCGCGCCTCAGGGCCTGTGCGATGGGAAGGACTGAGAAAACTCTCCCAGAACTTTGACAGTGTTCCCCTGCCTCTGCTGGACTGGAACTGTGTATCTCTCGCCTGGTTGTCTAATGAACTGTGACCTCTAACGCCAGCGTTTTCACTTAGGAATTTTTTTAATAATTCCACAACAAAGGCCTTCTGGTACAGCACCATTTTAGTAGACCTGTCCGCCTCGGGAATAAGAGACACAAAGTTCTCCTTCAAGCATGAGTCCAGAAGTGTCACCAACCAGTAACAACTGTCACCCAAAATTTGGAGAATGCGAGGGTCACGGTCAAGGCAGCGTAACATAAACTCAGCCATGTGTGCCAGATTGCTCACAGGCAAGACTTTCGTGTCCTCACCAAGAGGACAACTGACCATGCTCTCCTCCTCCTCCTCCCTGTCCTCAGGCCATCCACGCTGAAAAGACAGTATGACAGTTGTGCAGGTAATACTATAGCGCATGAAACTCATTCCTGTTCTTCCTCTTCCTCCTGTTCTTCATTGTCCCACTATCCACATTGGGATGAAATGAGGCTGGGTTTTGCATAATCACCCTGTATCATGGCTCCATCTCATCGTGCTTCTCCTGCAATGCATCCTCTTTGATTGTGAGCAGAGAGTGTTTCAGAAGACAGAGAAGCGGGATGGTGACACTGATTATGGCGTCATCGTCGCTCACCATCTTGGTGGAGTCCTCAAATTTTGGAGGATGGTACATATGTCTGACATCCATGTTCACTCCTGAGGTCTTTACATGTGGAGTCTGAACCCAATACTGATGGCCTTGTTGATGCTGGTAGTCAACAACTGCCCTCTTCTGCTCACAAATCCTTCCCAACATCTGTAGTGTAGAGTTCCAACGCGCAGGGACATCACACAACAGTAGATGAGTCGGAAGCTGCAAATGTTGCTGAAGCACGGCAAGGATGGTGGAAGTTGTAGCTGACTTTCTAAAATGGGCACACAGATGGCATACTTTGACAAGCAGAGTCTGCAGCTCCAGTTGAGAAACTGCTGAACCACGAGGTTAAGCACATGGCGTGGCATGGTATGTGTGTGAGCTCTCCTCGCCTCAGAGCTGCCACCAGGTTCCGGCCATTGTCGCACATGACCATGCCTGGCTGTAGGTTCAGCGGTGTCAGCCACAGATCTGCCTGCTCTTTCAGAGCTGTCCACAACTCTTCAGCATTGTGAGTTTTGTCACCTAAGCATATTAGCTTCAGTACAGCCTGTTGCCGCTTGGCTGAGGAATTGCTGCAGTTCTTCCAGCTTATGACTGATGTGGTCATTTTGGAAATGGAGGCTGAAGAGGAGGAGGATGAGGTGCAGGGGCTGTACACTGTGTGGGCTACCCTGATTGACCTAGGGCCCGCAATCCTCGGTGTTAGGAGGACATGTTCCATCCCAAAGTCCAAATGGGTCGCGGCTTCCACTATGTTAACACAGTGTGCTTTCAGCGAGATGTACCATCCCTGCCCACAAGTTAGGTGTACTTTCTCAGTAACTACATTGTTGAGGGCACAGGTAATGTTGTGGGACACGTGCTTGTGTTAAGCGGAAAGTGCACAATGAGAGAAATCGTGGCAGCTTGGGACCTAGTACGGAGGGACGGCTATCACCCTCAGGTTGTGGAAAGTTTCCATCTCTACGAGCCGAAAAGGCAACATTTCAAGCGCAAGCAGTCGAAAATGTGTGAATTTAGTAGCGTGGCCTGTGGGGCATTGGCTGCATATTTGCATTTGAGTTACAAGGTCTGGAGTATGGACAACTGAATGCTGCACTGGGACAAGGATGTGGACGTGCTTGCTGATGGTGCTAGTTGAGTGTGCGCAACGACAGGTGTAGGGCAAGAGGCATCTTCGCCTGCACCATGGACAGTGGATTGGATTCCACGCATAACAGCAGAAGAAGCAGTGATGTCACCCACAAACACTGTTACTGGACCCTTGTTTTTGGCCCACAAAGTTGGGTGCTTTGCTGCCATGTGCCTGATCATGCTGGAGGTGGTCATGCTGGAAGTTTTGCTACCCCTGCTGATGCTGGCATTACAGGTGGTGCAAACGGCCTTATTGGGGTTATCGGCAGAGTCTTTAAAAAACAACCAGACTAACAGTTGTACTGGCAGCTTCTGTCGTGCTGGTGTTACAGGGAATGGTTGACCGCCTTCTGTCTGCAGCCACCACACTGCTTCTTCCTGCCTGTTGGGGTGCTATGCCTCCCTCCCCCTGTGTGTGCTGTCCTCGGTCAGCATGCCCTCCTGCCAGGTTGCGTCAGCTACTATATCATCCACCACCTCCTTTTCACTTTCGCACCCTGGTCCTCCTCCTGAATTTGAGGCAATTGCGTCAAATTATGGTCCACTTTTTGTGACACGTTCCCACCTTCGACTTCGTGTGACCGTAGCTGCTCAAATATTTGGGCATCGATACATGCGATCTCCTCTTGCCCCGCTTCAAGTGGAGTGGGCGAGAGGCCTGAATCTATAAATGGAAAAGGAAACAGCTCTTCGGAGTGTCCAAGTGTGGAATCAGTTGTCTCCAGGCACTCAGCATGGTGGTAGGAAGGAGAATCAGGCTGAGGAATATGCAGTCCATACTCACGGCTACTCATACTTTACCGTGTGGAAAAAAGGGTGATAGTGGTGGCAAACTGACTGAAAGCATTATCCGCTATCCAATCAACAAACTTTTGACACTGCTCTGGGTTCAATAGTGGTTTGCTGCTGCAGTCCCCTAGTAATTGGGACAGGAAGGTCAGGCGAGAAGGTGTCTGTGTTTGTTGTGGTACAATTTCAGTTTGCCCATGGCCTCGGTCTCGGCCTCTACATGCACCATCACCATCACGTCCAGTTCCCCATCACTTGCCACACGCCTTGTCCATTTTCAACGGAGGACAATATTTTGCATGGTTACTACAAATGGCTGACTTTAAAATAGCTGGCCTGTAGGTAACAATTTTTTTTTCCAGCAAACTGGTGTCAATAACTTGTATAAGACACTCCAACAAAATTTTACAGTAGCCCAGAAATGGCAGAATTTTCTGCGCACTAAGATGTGATCGCTGTGATGGCCAAACCCCTGTTTTAAAATAAATGTCCTGAAGGTAACTATTTTTTACCAGCAAACTGGTGTCAATAACTTGTATAAGACACTCCAACAAAATTTTACAATAGCCAAGAAATGCCAGAATTGTCTGTGAACTCAGATGTGATCGCTGTGATAGCCAAACCCAAGTTTAAAATAGCCGGATTTTCACGCTGTAATATGGAAAGTATATGGCTGTATTCTGCAGTGCCAACAAGCAAATGGAGCCAACAAACTGTGTGTTCTGGATTGCTTTTGAAGAAAATAATCAGGATTAAGATTAATGATGAGTGAGTATGCTTGTTACTTGGGTTTTCCCAGCATACTCGGGTGTTCTCCAAGTATTTTGGGCGTGCTCAGAGATTTAGCGTGTGTCGCCACAGCTGCATGATTTGCTGCTGCTTTCAGCCTGAATACATGTGGGGATTTCCTAACAAACAGGCAATCCCCACATGTATTCAGGCTGTCTAGCATCCACAAATCATGCAACTGCGGCAACACACGCTAAATCTCCGAGCATGCCCAAAATACACGGAGAACACCCGAGCATGCTTGGAAAACTCGAGTAACTAGCATACTTGCTCATCACTAATTAAGATGCAAAAAAATTATTCCTGGCCACTGATGTCTGTGGCTATGTATATATGGTAAATATCTGTAATAGGCAGCAGACAGTAATGAAATGGACCCCTTGCTGTATGCAATGAAGTATGCCACATACACTGCCTGCCTACCTACCACTGATAGCTATATACACAAGAATTAGTCCTCAGAAGGACTGTTGGTTTAGATGGATTTGTGTATTCATTATGGTATACCCACACTAACTTATACACCACCAAGTCTTTCCTTATCTCTGCAGCAACTCTCCCTACACTGCCTAAGTCCGGAGCAGATTGTGATGAGCATGGCTGTGCTAGGTCTGATAAAAACCTGATGATATTATGCGGCCAGCCAATCACTGTTTTGCCACAACCAACATGGCTGCATCATTACAGTGTGTGTCAGACAATCCCTGCATGTTGATTGGCTCTGTAAAGAGCGCCAAACATGCAGGGTGGAGACCCGAGCTCCCGCCAAGCAACCCTTGAAATGCTCGCCGCTCACCGAGCATCTCGAGCAGTGAGATGCTCGGGCAAGCCTCGAGCATTACCGAGCATGCTCGCTCATCACTAGTGTTCAGACATGCTTAGACAGTATATCTTTTGAAAACAGACAGGTAGTGGTGAAATGGCAGTGAGTTTGTTAGCACAAATGTTTGTTCTCCTGTTGAGCTAGAGTGTTTTGCTGTTTTCTCATATTTTATTTCTTCTATTAGCCGTTATAACTTTTCAATAATTCCCAAAAAATGCTCAATGGGAAATGGTCAACAGTTTTGTCAAAATAATTTTTGTCATAAAATTATCACCTTATTCAAGTGCCTGTACTGCATACCATAAATGGTTATATATTCTCCTTACTCCCCCTGTATATACCCAAAACCTTTTGAAGCTCTCCCTTTCTGTATATTAATTCTGTCAGTCCAGCCCAATGGACATTCATTCTGTGCTCTCTATCCCTCCTACTGGTTGCTGCTCGCCATCCTTCTGCCTTGACTGATGCCTCTTCTGTCATCCATTTTACTGGGCGAAAGCCTGGGCCTGGGCAGAGAAATTGAGCCTTGCATCTGTGCACTATAATTTGCCCTACTGCAGGCAGAGACGAAAACATAAGTGTGCAGTAGGGCAAAACGTGGTGCTCAGGCGTGAAGCGTGATTTCACAGCGCAGGCGCTGTATTTTGCCCAGCTTCAGTTATACTCAAAAGTTTACATACCCGGGCAGAATTTTTGTTTTCTTGTCCTTTTTTTCAGAGAATATGAATTATAACATCAAAACATTTCCTCCACTCATGGTTAGTGGTTGGTGAAGCCATTTATTGTCTAACTACTGTGTTTTCTCTTTTTAAATCATAATGACAACCCAAAATATCCAAATAACTCTAATCAAAAGTTCACATACCCTGGTGATTTTGGCCTGATAGTACGCACAGAAGTTGGCACAAATGGGTTTGAATGGCTACTAAAGGTAACATCCTGATCTGTGACCTGTTTGCTTGGAATTAGTGTGTCCACTGACGTTTCTGGATTGGGAGTGTAGTATAAATATAAAAATGGATATTTTGAGTCCATATTGAATGCATTCAGACCAAGACAGAGCAGCATTGCTGTTCATACATTTACAGACAGACAATACATCATCTTAAGAACTGTTTACTTATTGTCTGAAAGCTTTCACCTCACAAACAGTTCTATGTTTCTCTATGTTTGTTGTATGTTTTTGTAAAACATGAAGGTTTATTTAACCTATGTCTGTGGTGGTTTTATCTAATCCTTGTGGGCTTTTCCCATCATTTGATGTTTGCTGGTATCTCTTTCATCTTATCTTGAAAGCTGGCTACTGGAGGTGCAAGTTGAAACCAGAGTTGCTGCATAGTGTAAATCACTATATAAGGCCAGAGAAACATGACTACAATAGAAGCAGGAACTTGGGTACCTGTACACGTGAAAATTTTTGTGATACCTGCACAAGTGTGGAAGCCCGTGCAGTGTTGTGAATTTCCCAGGGTTTCTCTGTCCAGACGAATGATGTTCAAAAGCTCCTTGGTGATGATGTGATTATATGTAGTTAATCTTTATAGGTACTTAACCTTTGTGTGTTAAAATATACAAAAGTGTACGCAATCATACCATTCCTTTAATTTTGTATTTTGAAATAACATTGTGTTATATCGCAAGTAGCAGCCTCCTTTAAAGCCGTTTCTGAACCTAGTTTTAAAAACTTGGCAATACATAATTTGGCATAGTCAGCAAGATATGCAGAAGGCTCAGAAGTTCTTTATTAAATTATCATCACTCTGTGATAGTGTGATATTGCTAAAAACATGCCTCTATTTAAAAAAAAGTGGATGTGAGTGAGTCTATTGAGATTCCTGGTTGGGAAAAGGTTCCCTATCATATTTTGTTAACCAAGTGGTCGCACAGTGCTGGTTTGGGTGAAGCATGGAACAAATGTTTGAAGGATGCTGAACCTGTTGCTGTGGTTGCATGCTTACAGAAAGTGAAAGAGGTAAAGAGTTGGGTGCTGTTGGTAGGCACGGATGGATATTGTTGTCTGCATATAGAAAACAGCATGAGGAAAGAATACGTATGTTAACAAAAGTACAGGAATTGGAAAAATAGTTGTGTGAGGTCCAGAATGCATTAGATATGGCACAATGTCAGAATAAGTTATTAATGGACAGATGTGATGATATCAGCATGTTGCAGAAAAGGCTGCTGTACATATAGCAGAGTAAAAGTACAGATGGAGGCGAGGGAATTTGACTAAAAGTAAGTATCTTTGGCCATAGCCAAAGCAGGGATAGAGTGGAACCCTGATCAGTGGGATGGTGATGTTTGGAATTCAGCTGACTCCGAAACCATTACTGATCCTGAGTCTGAGGATGAACATTTCCATGGGAAGAGTGAAATTGTTCCTCCTCCTAACCCAGTGAAATTCCATCCTATATATCGGAGACGGATTATAGATACAGCTACAGGTAAACAAAATGAGAATGCGGTAGAGGAGTATAGTCAGAAGGAGCTTAATGACCTTCATGATAATTTTTCTCAAAAGCCAAATGAACCCTTGGTAGCTTGGGAGTCAAATTATGCGAGATGGGGGCTCATGGAGTACAGGTGGAAGCTGTAGATGGCAGAAAATTTGTCCAACTTAATCATGAATCTGTAGTGAAGGAGGAGTTCCATACTCTGATAATACAGCAACCACGTGTGGTGTGTAGTATGCCTGACGTCGTGGCTATGGCATTGCAGCATAAATACCCATCTGAGGCGAACTGACGGTCCAATGAAAAACCATGGTTTATGTTAAAAGATTGTGCTCACAGGTTGAAGGAGGAGGTCATGAAAAATACTATTTCAGGAAACACCTATGATGATTATATGCACGTTGTTGTAAGTGTATCTGTTAGATATTGTATCATTAGAAATGCCCCTCCAGCTTATAATCATATCATGATGATGCTAATGGTAAATCAGACTGGGAAAACAATTACTAATACATTGGACGCAATTAAACAGTTAAGAGATCTGGGAGATTGGGGTCATAAACAATAGGGTAATTTTCCCTCTGAAGAGCAGCTTGACGATGTCACAAGTCATTACAATCCTAGATCACTTATTACCCGGAAATATATGGTTATGGACTTCATAAAAGATGGCGTTCACAGGGATAAAATAGAGGGGATTAGTACTGATAAGATGTGGAAATTGTATCAAAATAGAGGAATTAATAAAAAGCCAGCTGTTTCACATAATAAAAAGGTTACAGTAAAAGATTCTGAAACTCCACAGTGGGGACGAGACAAGACATGGGGAGAAAGTGCCCACTCCCTCTTCGTCTCCGACAAAGCCCATAGCATCAGGGTTTGAGTGTTAGGATCTGCGGAACGCACCAAATATATGATGTAGAGAGGTGCGTTCGCAGCCCGGGCTCCACCGTGCAGGCGGAGCCTGCTGCTAGTTAAATGGCGCAAGAAGCGAACTCTGTTATCCACAGAGTCGCCAAAATAAACACCGTAATGCACTGTGGCAATATGTGCGAACTCTGTTATTCCACAGAGCCGCTAGGAGGAGTGCCGCAGCGCTATATGGCGATGTGTGCAAACTCACTTAACACCACTGAGTCGCAAAATAAACACGCTAGGGCGCTGTCTAGCGCTGAGAGCGAACCCTGTTACGTCACAGAGCCGCTGAGACAAACTTCTGTGTCCTGTCAGGCACCCAGGTACACAGTTGACTGCTAAGCGAACATAGAATGTGATCATGCGCTAATGTCCTCGCGGGAGTCACCCGCAATCTATGACGTCTGAACGCCAGGCCCTGAATATGGCAATCAAACTCCTCACCGATTATGCCGGTAATCTAGGGCGTCTAGGACACCGACTCTGACCAGCTAGCATACCAAACTCCTCACCGATTAAGTCGCTATTCTAGGGGCTTATTTCAGCCGGGCCCTAACCACACACACGCATGACCACACTGGCGCAAAGCATATAACGGTTGATATTAGCGCATGGCGGCTCAGCATTGCCACCCTTTTATAGTAACAGCTACAGGACATGCCATAAACAAGGACCAATGAATCTGTTCCAGAACATCAGTAGTCACAGGACCTTCCTGGCGGACCAATAGTAGCTGCTGCAGTACCTGAGCATGTGACCCCTGATCTCCAATGAGAGATCTCAAACCTGGGCATGCTCAGAAGGGGAAAACAAGGACTTTGTCCTAAAGACATCTGCTTGCTGCTAACCAGTGCTGGCCACAATAGCAGAGCCTAGAGAGGCAGCAGTAACCCTCTGCACACTGTTAGACTGGGCGAGATGCTGGGACCGACGTCTAAGCTGAGCAGAGTCCACTGCGGCCGGAGACGGATGGGAGACCGCAGCAGGAATGGCTCGAGATTCCCCTTGTGCAGAAGCGGGAACTCGACCTCTAACATTACCCCCACCTCCTAGGGCCCCCCTTCTTTGGGCCTCGCTGTGCTCAAAGGCAGCGATGAGCTGCGGAGCATGAACGTGCTCGGCAGACTCCCAGGACCTATCCTCAGGACCATAACCCCTCCAATCCACCAAATAAAATCTTTTGCCCCGTACCACCTTACACCCTACTATGGCGTTCACCTCATGGTCATCCGTAGACGAACCCGATGTCCTGGCAGATGACTCGGAAAACCGGGACATGAGCACGGGTTTCAGAAGGGATACGTGAAAGGTGTCGGAGATACCCAGGCGTGGTGGAAGAGCCAAACGGTATACCACAGGATTAACCTGTTTGAGGACTTTAAAAAGACCCAGGTAGCAGAGTGCCAACTTAGTGGACTCAACTCGCAGCCTAATGTTACGGGTGGAGAGCCACACCAAGTCCCCAGGGGCAAATGTCGGAGCGGGACGCCGATGTGCATCAGCGGAAGACCTCATCCTCTCCTTGGATGCCTGAATGGCATCCTGGGTACGGTCCCAAATGTCCCGTGCCTCCACAGTCAAGTCTGCCACCCTGGAGTCGGCGGAAGACACGGGCATGGGCACCGGAACCCGTGGATGCTGACCGTAGTTTAGGAGGAATGGAGTCTGTCAGGTCGAGTCAGCCACAGCATTGTTTAGTGCAAACTCAGCCCACGGTAGCAAAGATGCCCAGTCATCCTGCCTGGCTGAGACAAAATGTCGTAGATAGGTGACCAAGGTCTGGTTGGCCCTCTCTACCAACCCATTCGTCTCAGGATGGTACACTGAAGAGAGATTTAACTCAATACTGAGTAGACGACAAAGCTCTCTCCAGAACCGAGACGCAAACTGGGGACCTCGATCACTGACAATTTTGTCCGGCATGCCGTGTAGACGGAAGATGTGCCTAACGAACAATGCTGCCAGAGCCCGTGCAGAAGGTAACCGTGGTAGCGGCACCAGATGCACCATTTTGGAAAAATGGTCGGTGATGACCCAAATGATGGTGCAACCCCGAGACTTGGGCAAGCCCACCACAAAGTCCATCCCAACCAACTCCCAGGGCCTGTCTGCCAACGGCAAAGGGTAAAGTAACCCAGCTGGCCGTTGTCGTGGAGACTTATTCTTGGCGCAGGAGACACACGCCTGACCATAGTCCCCAACGTCACGGACCATATGCGGCCACCAGTATGTCCTCACCAGCAATTTAGATGTCCTCTTTGCCCCAAAGTGTGCACCCACCCTGGACGAATGTGCCCAAGAGAGTACCTCCGGTCGCAAATTGGTAGGCACAAAAGTCTTGCCCGGGGCACAGACTAGACTCTAGCGAAACCGGGGTCACAGTTCTCAGGCTCTCTGTGGGGACAATAAGCTGAGGCTCCTCCTCCTCCTCCTCAGAGGACACCACAGAGCGAGAGAGAGCGTCGGCATGAATGTTCTTCTCTCCCGAGAGGAAATGGAGTGTGAAATGAAACCGGGAGAAGAACAAGGACCATCTGGTCTGGCGAGAATTAAGCTGCTGAGCTGTCTGAAGGTATACCAGATTCTTGTGGTTGGTGAAGACTTGGAAGGGAAAGCGAGCCCCCTCCAACAGATGTCTCCACTCAGAGAAAGCCAACTTCATTGCTAGCAACTCCCTGTCCCCGATGGAATAATTCCTCTCCGCTGGTGTGAAGGTCTTGAAGAAGAAGAAGCAAGGATGCTTCTGACCTTAAGCATCCTTTAGAAAGAGGACTGCTCCAGCACCAACGGATGAGGCATCAACCTCCAATATGAATGGCTTATCAAAATCAGGGTGGTGTAGAATGGGAGCGCTAGCAAACTGAGACTTAATGGAGATGAAAGCCTTGGAGACTTCCTCAGACCACAATTTGGGATTTGCTCCCTTCTTGGTGAGGGCTACCAAGGGAGCTACCAAAGTTGAGAAATGGGGAATGAACTGGCGATAATAATTAATGAACCCCATAAAGCGCTGCACCGCTTTAAGGGAATGGGGTTCTTGCCAGTCCATTACAGCCTGCAGTTTGGCAGGATCCATAGTCAATCCCTGGGCGGAGATGATATAGCCCAAGAATGGTAAAGACTTCTGCTCAAACATACATTTCTCCAACTATGGTAAAGGGAATTTGCCCGCAGGAGATCGAAGACTCTGCAGACATCTCTCCGGTAGGAGTCAATATCTGGAGAGAAGATGAGAATATCATCCAGATAGACTACGACCGAGGTGGAAAGTGTTGTGAATGGGTTTGAGATGAGTTCTGAGCAGAGGCTCCCTCTGGTGGTTACAAGCGGTGCTAGTGAAGATTGTGAGGACTGGGAATCAGGTGTTACTGACTGGTCTTATATAAGGGAGTCATTTTCCCATCAGGGTTGCCGGTGATCAATTGTTCTGGTCTGAATCCTTCATTCCAGTTTCCCTTGTAGCCTGCTGTGTCGTGTCTGCATCTCCTGCTTACAGATAAGACTTTTGCTTCTTTTGTGTTTGTGCTATATTTTTGCATTTTGTCCTGCACTTCTTTGGGGGCCTTCAGGGTCCCCTCCGGGGGCTTCTGCCCTCTCAGTTTAGTTCAGCCACTGAGTTTTGTTCTTTTGCTTTTTCCAGTTTTTTCAGTGGCTGCTGTTTTGATTTTGTTACACCAGAGAACTAATTTAGGTGGTAGAGGTCGTGTGATCTCAGGTGATTTTGAAATTAGTAGAGTTGGTGCTTTTCAGGGTTTTCTGGGATTGCAGTAAGTACCCTTCCTATCCTTTTCTATTTAGATAGTTTGGGCCCCAGCGTTTGCTCATACTATTTTCTTTCTGTGTCAGTATTTCCTCTTGTCTAACCGCCATTACATGTTTGGGGGCTTTCTATTATCTTTGGGGTTCTGCTCCGGGGCAGATAGCTTTCCTATTTCTATCTTTAGGTGTAGTTAGTTTCTCAGGCTGTGACGAGGCGTCTAGGACCAACGTAGGAACGCTCCACGGCTGCCTCTAGTTGTGGTGGTTAGTCAGGGTACTGCAATCTCATAGATTCCAACTGCTCTGGTGTATTGCCTTTTTTACCTGCACTCCTCAGCTAATGAAACATAACAGTATCACCGGCTTAAAAATTGAAATTGTATGGTACTCACAGAAGGAAAAAAAATATTGTGAAAGAAAAAAAGTTGTCAGAGTTGTCAGAGATATTTTTCTGTTTGTTGCATTTTTTTTTTTTTTTCCTCTGTATCTCTGGGTGCTGGGGAGGATCTTTTCTCCCAATGGAGTTTGCACAGTTGTCTGGCCGTGTGGATCAGCTTGCCACTGAGGTTCGGAGTACTGCTGCATATCTTGCTAGGTTGCCTGTTGTGGAACCTAGGATTCCCATGCCAGATTTGTTTTTAGGGGATCGAGCTAAGTTTCAGAATTTCAAAAATAATTGTAAATTGTTTTTTGCCTTAAAATCTAAGTCCTCAGGAAACGCAGCGCAGCAGGTTCAAATTATTATCTCTCTCCTGCGCGGCGATCCTCAGGATTGGGCTTTTTCCCTGATACCTGGGGATCCTGTTTTGAGTGATGTTGATGCGTTTTTTCAGGCTTTGGGGTTATTGTACGATGAGCCTAATGTCACTGATCAAGCTGAAAAAGCCTTGTTGGCATTAAATCAGGGGCTTGATGACGCTGAGTTATACTGTCAGAGATTCCGTAGGTGGGCAGTCCTGACCAAATGGAATGACGACGCTTTGGCGGCCCTTTTCCGGAAGGGTCTGTCAGATAATGTAAAGGATGTTATGGTGGGATTCCCTGTCCCCTCTGGTCTCAATGATTCTATGTCATTAGCGATTCAAATTGACAGACGTTTGCGTGAGCGGAGAAGTATGCGTGGAATGGTGTTGCCTTGTGAACCAGCTTCTGAACCCATGCAGTGTGATAGAGTGGTGTCTGGGGCACAGCGTCATGAGTTTCGAAAGCGCAATGGGTTATGTTTCTACTGTGGTGATGCCTCTCATGCTATTTCAGTCTGCCCTAAGCGGGGAGGACGTTTTGCACGCTCAGTTGTCTTGGGTAGTGTTCAGACTAAGTTTTTATTAACTGTCACTCTGATATGCTCTCTGTCCTCATTTTCTGCTCAGGCTTTCGTTGATTCTGGAGCAGCTATTAACCTGATGGATTATGATTTTGCTAAACGTTGTGGGTTTCCCTTGATACCCCTACAGAAGTCTATTCCCCTACTGGGGATCGATTCTACCCCTTTGGCTGAGAATAAACCCCAGTTTTCTACTCAGGTGATAATGAGGGTTGAACCTGATCACCAGGAGTGCTGCAAATTTTTGGTTCTATATAATCTGCATGACATTATCGTGCTGGGTTTCCCTTGGTTACAGTCTCATAATCCTGTTTTGGATTGGAAATCTGTGTCTGTAACCAGTTGGGGCTGCCAATGTGTTAATACCAACACTCCTGTTTTTTCTGCCTCCCCCCAGGCTCAGGATGTTCCTGACTTTTTGTTTGATTTTTCTGATGTGTTTAGCGAAAGTAAATCTGCATCCTTGCCTCCCCATAGGAGCTATGACTGCGCTATTGAATTAGTGCCGGGTAGTAAATTCCCTAAAGGTCGCCTTTTTAACTTGTCTGTGCCTGAACATGACGCTATGCGGTCTTATATCAAGGAATCATTGGAGAAGGGTCATATCAGACCATCCTCTTCACCCTTAGGTGCCGGTTTTTTCTTTGTGGCCAAAAAAGATGGTTCATTAAGGCCGTGTATTGATTATCGTCTCTTGAACAATATTACTGTGAAATATCAATACCCGTTACCCTTGATTTCTGACCTGTTTTCCAGGGTGAAAAACGCTACTTGGTTTACCAAGCTTGACCTCAGGGGGGCGTATAACCTTATTCGCATTAAGCACGGGGATGAATGGAAGACGGCATTCAATACCCCTGAAGGGCATTTTGAGTACCTAGTGATGCCCTTTGGGCTCACTAATGCTCCTTCCGTCTTCCAGTCCTTCATGAATGACATTTTCAGGGATTTTGTGGACAAATTTCTGATTGTTTATTTGGATGATATCTTGATTTTTTCTAATGACTGGGACTCTCATGTGAAACATGTTCGAACTGTATTCCAGATTTTGAGAGAGAATGCTCTGTATGTGAAGGGATCAAAGTGTCTTTTTGGCGTACAGAGGATCTCATTTCTGGGATTCATTTTGTCCCCATCTGTTATTGAAATGGACCCGGTCAAGGTTCAGGCCATCTGTGATTGGGTCCAACCTACTTCATTAAAGGCTCTTCAGAGATTTTTGGGTTTTGCCAATTTTTATCGTAAATTTATTGGTAATTTCTCGGTTATTGTTAAACCATTAACTGATTTGACCAGAAAGGGTTCTGATGTGGTGAATTGGCCTCCTGAGGCAGTCTCTGCATTTCAGGAACTTAAGCAGAGATTCACTTCTGCTCCTGTTCTACGGCAGCCTGATGTTTCTCTGCCATTTCAGGTGGAGGTTGATGCCTCTGAAATTGGGGCAGGTGCCGTTTTGTCCCAAAAAGATCCAGAGACCTCTAAAAGTAACCCTTGTGCCTTTTTCTCTCGAAAATTTTCTCCTACTGAACGTAATTATGACGTAGGTAATCGGGAGTTATTGGCCATGAAGTGGGCTTTTGAAGAGTGGAGACATTGGCTGGAGGGAGCCAAACATCAGGTGGTGGTCCTTACGGACCATAAGAATCTGGTCTATCTGGAATCTGCCAAGCGACTCAATCCTAGACAGGCCAGGTGGGCCTTGTTTTTCACACAATTTAATTTTGTGGTTTCCTTTCTTCCTGGCACTAAGAATGTTAAGGCGGATGCCCTCTCGAGGAGTTTCCTTGCGGACTCCCCTGAGTTATCTGATCCTTCTGTTATTTTGAAAGAGGGTGTAGTTCTTTCCGCCATCTCGCCCAATTTGAGACTTGCTCTGGAGGGGTGTCAGGAGGATAGGCCCGAGCGCTGCCCTGTTGGAAAATTGTTTGTCCCGGACCAATGGAAAAAGAGTGTGATGTCTGAGATTCATTGTTCCGCATTGGCTGGGCATCCCGGAATTTTTGGTACCAGAGACTTGGTTAGTCGGTCCTTTTGGTGGCCTACCTTGTCTCGTGATGTCAGGGAATTTGTGCAGTCCTGCGGGACTTGCTCTCGCTCCAAGCCTTGCTCTCGCTCTAGTGGTTTGTTGATGCCATTGCCTGTGCCCAAGAGACCATGGACCCATATCTCTATGAATTTCATTTCCGATCTTCCTGTTTCTCAGAGAATGACCACCATCTGGGTAATTTGTGATAGGTTTTCCAAAATGATACATCTTGTGCCATTACCTAAGTTGCCTTCCTCCTCTGAATTGGTGCCGTTGTTCCTTCAGCACGTGGTTCGTTTACACGGCATTCCTGAGAACATTGTGTCTGACAGAGGAGTCCAGTTTGTTTCCAGATTTTGGAGGACTTTTTGTTCTAAACTGGGTGTTCAATTGTCTTTCTCCTCGGCATTTCATCCTCAGACCAATGGTTAAACTGAGAGAACAAACCAGACATTGGAGACTTATCTAAGATGCTTTGTGTCTGCTGATCAGGATGACTGGGTCTCTTTTTTGCCTTTGGCTGAGTTTGCTCTTAATAATAGGGCTAGCTCTGCCACTTTGATGTCTCCGTTTTTCTGTAATTCTGGGTTTCACCCTCGATTTTCTTCAGGACAGATGGAGGCTTCTGTCTGTCCAGGTGTTGACTCTGTTGTGGAGCGTATGCAACAGATTTGGGACCAGGTAGTGGAGAGGTTGTCCCTCTCCCAGGAGAAGGCCCAGCGGTTTGCTAACCGGCATAGGACTGATGGTCCTCGGTTTAAAGTGGGGGACTTGGTCTGGTTGTCCTCAAAGAATATTCCTATGAGAGTAGCATCTCCTAAATTTAAGCCTAGGTTCATTGGACCTTATAAGATCATGGAGATTATTAATCCTGTTTCTTTTCGTTTGCTTCTTCCAGGGACATTTAAGATCCATAACGTGTTCCACAAGTCCTTGTTGAAGAGGTTTGTTGAGCCAGTGGTTCCTGCTGCTGTGCCTCCTGACCCTGTTTTGGTTGAGGGCAATCTGGAGTATGTGGTTGAGAAAATATTGGATTCTCGTTTTTCTAGACGAAGACTCCAGTATTTGGTTAAATGGAGAGGTTATGGTCAGGAAGACAATTCTTGGGTGTTTGCTTCGGACATCCATGCTAGGAGACTTATCCGTGCGTATCATAGAACTCATCCTGACCGACCTGGTTGCTCAAATGAGGGTTCGGTGACCCCTCCTCAAGGGGGGGGTACTGTTGTGAATGGGTTTGAGATGAGTTCTGAGCAGAGGCTCCCTCTGGTGGTTACAAGCAGTGCTAGTGAAGATTGTGAGGACTGGGAATCAGGTGTTACTGACTGGTCTTATATAAGGGAGTCATTTTCCCATCAGGGTTGCCGGTGATCAATTGTTCTGGTCTGAATCCTTCATTCCAGTTTCCCTTGTAGCCTGCTGTGTCGTGTCTGCATCTCCTGCTTACAGATAAGACTTTTGCTTCTTTTGTGTTTGTGCTATATTTTTGCATTTTGTCCTGCACTTCTTTGGGGGCCTTCAGGGTCCCCTCCGGGGGCTTCTGCCCTCTCAGTTTAGTTCAGCCACTGAGTTTTGTTCTTTTGCTTTTTCCAGTTTTTTCAGTGGCTGCTGTTTTGATTTTGTTACACCAGAGAACTAATTTAGGTGGTAGAGGTCGTGTGATCTCAGGTGATTTTGAAATTAGTAGAGTTGGTGCTTTTCAGGGTTTTCTAGGATTGCAGTAAGTACCCTTCCTATCCTTTTCTATTTAGATAGTTTGGGCCCCAGCGTTTGCTCATACTATTTTCTTTCTGTGTCAGTATTTCCTCTTGTCTAACCGCCATTTCATGTTTGGGGGCTTTCTATTATCTTTGGGGTTCTGCTCCGGGGCAGATAGCTTTCCTATTTCTATCTTTAGGTGTAGTTAGTTTCTCAGGCTGTGACGAGGCGTCTAGGACCAACGTAGGAATGCTCCACGGCTGCCTCTAGTTGTGGTGGTTAGTCAGGGTACTGCAATCTCATAGATTCCAACTGCTCTGGTGTATTGCCTTTTTTACCTGCACTCCTCAGCTACCGAAACATAACAGGAAATCATGTCCCGGAAGATGTCATTAACAAAGTCTTGGAAAACGGCTGGGGCATTACAGAGCCCGAAGGGCATCACCAGATATTCATAGTGCCCATCCCTGGTATTAAAAGCCGTCTTCCATTCGTCCCCCTCACGGATGCGAATCAGGTTATAAGCACCCTGCAGGTCTAATTTGGTAAATACCTTTGCTCCCCGGAGCCTATAAAAAAGCTCAGAAATCAGGGGCAACGGGTATTTATTCTTAACGGTGATGGCGTTAAGACCCCTGTAATCTATGCAGGGACGTAATTCTCCGTTCTTCTTCTGCACGAAAAAGAACCCCGCCCCAGCAGGTGACACTGACTTCCTAATGAACCCTCTTGCCAGATTCTCCTGGATGTATTGGGACATAGCCTCCGTCTCCAGGAGAGAGAGAGGATAAACCCTACCCCAAGGCGGTTCTGCTCCAGGCAAGAGGTCAATAGGACAGTCATAGGAGCGGTGAGGTGGAAGAGTCTCTGCAGCCTTTTTGGAGAACACGTCTACATAGGACCAATAACACTTGGGAAGGGAAGTGAGATCTGCGGGTATCTCTGTAGTAGTAACCTGAACACTCTCCCTCACACATCTACCTCTACAAGACTCACTCCAACCCCGTATCTTCCCAGAGGACCACTCAATATGTGGGGAGTGAAGACGAAGCCAGGGTACTCCCAGCAGGACCTCATCTATACTCTCAGAAAGGACAAGGAAAGAGATAATCTCCTGATGGGAAGGAGACATAGCTAATGTGAGAGGGATTGTCTGATGTGTGATCTGTGAGGGCAATATGGATCCATTCACCACTCGAACAGTCACCGGTTTGGCGAGCATTACCAGAGGTATTGTGTGGCGGAGAGCAAAAGCAGAGGACATAAAGTTCCCCTCTGCTCCAGAATCCACACAAAGCTCAACCGTCAGAGTGGATGGACCAAAAGAGATTGTCCCTTTAAAGGACAGCTTGGAGGCAAATGCTGCAGATTCTAGTGAACCTTCTTCCATGGTCACTAGACGCGATTGTGTTCTCGATCGCTGGGGACATCTATTGGCATAATGTCCTAACTGCTGACAATTGTTACAAAGCACGGAGACTCGAACGGGCCGAGAATCCGGTCCCGCTCAAACAACCTCCATGACCTCCAGGGAGTTGGACGCCTGAATGGGAGATTCTAGAGGTTTGGCAAAGGTGGGAGCTAGCCGAAACCTCCATCTACACTGGGCCCGCTCCAACCTCCGCTCGTGAAAGCGGGTAGATATGGAGATAAGCTTCTCCAGTGAGTCAGGAATCTCCCTGGTGACCAAGGCGTCCTTTACATGGTCAGCCAGACCTCTCCAGTATACCGGTATAAGGACCTTATCCGGCCACTCTAACTCAGAGGCCAGGGTTCGAAATTGAACTGAAAACTGACTGACCAAGCTCGTACCCTGTGACAATGCCAGCAGTTGGAGCGCTGAATCGTGGGTGACCTGAGGGCCTAAAAAGACCTTTTTAAGAGCCTCCAGAAACCGAGGAGCAATCCACACCACGTGATCGTCACGCTCCCACAGCGGCGTTGCCCATTCCAAAGCTCTGCCCGACAGTAGTGACACTATGAAACCCACTTGTGCCCGCTCTGTAGGAAAACGTGCAGCCAGAAGCTCGAGCTGTATAGAGCACTGACTCACAAATCCCCGACAATGTTTGCTGTCACCAGAAAACTTGTCTGGAAGCGGGAGATGGGACAAGGTCGGAGCAGAGGTGTTGGAGGACAAACTGGCTGCTGCTGTGCTAGCAGCCTGAACAGCGACTGCGGTCACATCCACAGCTGAGGTTGTGCGCTCAAGAGCCGCCAACCTACCCTCCAGCTGCTGGATGAACTGCCGTTGACGCTGGTCGTCCGCCATTTTACTAGCCAGACCCTGGCGCTAGTATTATGTTAGGATCTGCGGAACGCACCAAATATATCATGTAGAAAGGTGCGTTCGCAGCCCGGGGTCCACCGTGCTGTAAAATGGCGCAAGAAGCGAACTCTGCAATCCCGCAGAGTCGCCAAAATAAACTCCGTAATGCGCTGTGGCAATATGTGCAAACTCTGTTATTCCACAGAGCCGCTAGAAGGAGTGCCGCAGCGCTATATGGCGATGTGTGCAAACTCACTTAACACCACTGAGTCGCAAAATAAACACGCTAGGGCGCTGTCTAGCATTGAGAGTGAACCCTGTTACGTCACAGAGCCGCTGAGACAAACTTCTGTGTCCTGTCAGGCACCCAGGTACACAGTTGACTGCTAAGCGAACATAGAACGTGATCATGCGCTAATGTCCTCGCGGGAGTCACCCGTAATCTATGGCGTCTGAACGCCAGGCCCTGAATACGGCAATCAAACTCCTCATCGATTATGCCGGTAATCTAGGGAGTTGGCAGACGAGGAAAAAAGGGGGACTCCAGCTTCCATAAAATGAATGAAACTTTATTCGTGTAAATTACACATAAAACCTCCTGGTTCAAGATAGGATTGCACTACATAGCACGGGCAATAGCGACACGTTTCGACCTAGATGCGGTCTTTGTCACAGCTATCAACATGTCTAAGTGCTTCACATATATAGGATAGTTCAACAAAAACAGGGTATTCCTATAATTAACTATTTAATCACATATCAAAAAAAAAACAAAAAAAAACCATTAAACATATAACCATTAGTTGAACTATGCCTGTTAGAGACAAATATACTGACAACAATCTAATAATGGTATAAAATATAATTTCTTTTATTTAATCCTTTGGGATTTCTTGTATCAAGATTAAAGATCCAGAAGGCTTCTCTGGTCAGCAACGATCTTTTCCTATCGCCACCTCTCTTTGTGTTCAACACATGTTCAATACCTATAACGCACATAGTTTTAATTTCACCTTTATGATAATTATTAAAATGTTTGGATGCCATAGAAACATTTTTAGTTTCACAATTCTTATTCTTTATATCTCTCAGATGTTCTGAAATTCTGACTTTTAATTTTCTCGTTGTACACCCTACATAGAATAGATTGCATTCATTGCAAATAATTTGGTAGATAACATTTGTGGTGTTACAATTAATAAAATCTTTTATATTAAACACTTGCGTTTTATTTGCGTTATTGTAGGTTTTAGTGTTGGTGGCTAATTCACAAATCCCACATCTACTTTGACCGCATCTGAAAAAACCTTTCATTTTTAACCAATTAGTGTCAGCAGCATTAGTTGCAAAGGAGCCTGGAGAAATGAAATCACCCAGATTAGGAGCTTTCCTAGCCACAATATTAACCCCTGGTTGGAGTATTTTTTCCAGTGTTTCGTCCTCATATAAAATGGGGATATATTTTTGAATAATTCTTTTTATTTCATAGAATTGAGAACTAAATTGAATGCTAACAAATGATTTTGAATTCTCTTTATTTGTTCCCAAATATTTATTTTTATTTATATTGGGCTGCAATAATTCTTTTCTATCACGTTTTAATGCTATATTGCGAGCTCTCTCAATGGTCCATAATGGATAGCCCCTATTTTTTAATTTATTCTCTATCATTCCAAATTCTTTGAACATGTCCTTTTCCTGAGAACAATTTCTTTTGTGCCTTATAAACTCTCCCACCGGGATAGACTTAATCGTGTGTCTAGGATGGCCACTATTTGCATGCAGGATCGTATTACCTTTAATGGGTTTGGAAAAAGTACCTGAGATGATAGGAATGCCACTTTCACCACGCAAATTCAGATCAAGGAAAGAAATGTTATTCCTGTTAGCAACATATGTAAATTTGATATTCATTTCATTGTCATTGATATATCTGACAAATTCAGGTATGATAGATTCATTGCCCTCCCAGATGATCAAGGTATCATCAATGAATCTACCATACCACTTTAGAAATTTGGAAAAGGGATTATTTTCGTTGTAAATAAATCTTAACTCCCAGTATGCCATGGTTAAATTTGCAAGAGAAGGCGAGTATTTTGCTCCCATAGGGACTCCTGATTTTTGGAGAAATGCCTCACCATCAAAGGTGAAGAAATTATGTTGTATGAGAAAAAAAATGACATTTAGTAGATAGTTGGTTAATTCTGCAGTGTAATTGCTATGATTTTTTAGAAAATATTCCAATGCTGTCATAGCCAAATTATGAGGAATACTGGTATATAAAGAGACCACATCACAGCTTAACCAAATATTTTTATCAGTCCGGATTTTATTAGCTAATGCATTTAACACATCTTTTGAATCTTTGAGATGTCCTGGTAATTTCATTACTAGCGGTTGAAGCAGGGAATCAGCCCACTCACACAAATGTTCACATGCTGACCCCTTGCCCGAGACTATAGGTCTCAAGGGGGGTATTCCAGTGTTTTTATGGACTTTAGGAAGTCCATAAATTATGGGTATAGCAGGATTAGATATATACAAATAATCTGCCTGTTTCTTCGATATTACTCCCATTGTCAATCCCTCCTGTATGATTTTTTGTACTTTATTGTCAACCACCTTAGAAAAATTAATGGTTAGTTTCTCATAAACATTTTTGTCAGCTAACATTTCTTGCATTTTTTTGACATAATCTGTAGTATTGAGTACTACCACTATTCCACCTTGTCACTTTTTTTGACTATGATGTTAGACATTTTCTTTAATTCTTTCAATGCTTTATTTTGTTTAAAGGTCAGATTTTTTCTGTACTTGTTATTAAATTTATTCTCTTTTAATGATTTTAATTCCCTTTCTATCACTGACTGAATTTTATCCATACACTCAGCTCTTGCCTGTATGGGGTAAAGTAGGGATTTTTTATTTTAAGCATTTTAGACTGATTGATGTCATATACAACACCTTCTTCACTTTCTTTACTCAGAATTTGCAAATTAATCAATGCCATCTGCTCAGGATAGCTCAGACCATGGAACTCATTTGTTTCTCTTACTGATGGGAATTGTTCAGCTTCCTCCTAACTAAAAAAATGTTTTTTAACTGTGAGGTTTCTAATAAATTTATTTATGTCAATCAGTGTGGAAAACAAATCAAAATCAATGTCAGGAGCGAAACTGAGACCTCTGGACAATATGTCAATATGATCTTGTGAAAGGACCTGAGAAGAAAGATTTAACACATTACAGACTTTATCATTTACATCTTCTGTTTCTTCTTCTTGAATCTGGTCACAGTACCTGATTCTCTTGCGGTGTTTTCTTCCTGCTCTCCTCTAGGGAGTCTAGGACACCGACCCTGACCAGCTAGCATACCAAACTCCTCACCGATTAAGTCGGTATTCTAGGGGCTTATTTCAGCCGGGCCCTAACCACACACACGCACGACCACACTGGCGCAAAGCATATAACGGTTGATACTAGCGCATGGTGGCTCAGCATTGCTACCCTATTATAGTAACAGCTACAGGACCTGCCAGAAACAAGGAACAATGAAACTGTTCCAGAACACCAGTAGTCACAGGACCTTCCTGGCGGACCAATAGTAGCTGCTGCAGTACCTGAGCATGTGACCCCTGATCTCCAATGAGAGATCTCACCCTGGGCATGCTCAGAAGGGGAAAACAAGGACTTTGTCCTAAAGACATCTGCTTGCCGCTAACCAGTACTGGCCACAATAGCATAGCCTGGAGAGACAGCAGCAAACCTCTGCACACTGTTAGACTGGGCGAGACGCTGGGACCGACGTCTAAGCTGAGCAGAGTCCACTGCGGCCGGAGATGGATGGGAGACCGCAGCAGGAATGGCTCGAGATTCCCCTTGTGCAGAAGCGGGAACTCGACCTCTAAATTTGAGGATCTATATGCTGAAGTCAAATCCTTGATACAGGAATTCAAAGCCCAACTGAAGGCACCATCATTTTCTCTTACCAAGATGTCTTCATCTGAAGCAAATGATCAATGGGGAGAAAAAGATAAGAGTGATTGACTTGCTGGCCACGCCCCATAAATGGATAGACGCCCCATGTAGATTTGGTGATTAACTGAAAAAATAAAAACAGGCAACAGGTTAAAGCTTTGTTAGATACAGGGGTGAAGGGCAGTTTGATTTATGGAAATCGAAAACAATTTAGAGGGCGCAAGGTTATAATTACAGGATTAGGAGGAAAGCAAATTGAGACAATTCAAAATTTGTTAGAGATCGGTGTGCATGTGCCTATTACTGCTGAATGGAACAATCCTGTAGTGTGGGGAAAAGAGTTGTGGCAAGATATATGGGCAATTGTACAAAGAATTAAAGTGACTGTGTTTAATGTTGATGATAATTGTGCTTCAGGTACACTGGAAAGTTTTACGGCTCGGCGGGGCAAGCCTCCAGGAGTGGACGCTCTGGATTGTGGTACCAAGAGGCCCCTGGGCGAGCGACCAGATGAAGCCGACCCCTATACAGGGATCGTTAGGAGCAGGCCCCAGGGATCTAGTACCATGATATCCGGTACTAAGAGGGGCGGCTCTTATGTAGGTGAGTAGGCCCTTCTACGAGACAGACGATGTACGGGACACAGGTTGTCGAGAGAGACCACGGACAGCCGGACAGAACTGGCAACAAGAGGCAAGGGCGACAGAAAGACTACAGGATGGACCAGGGACAGGAGACAAGACCGGAGTGGGTATAGGACTGCTGGAAGGAGCAGGTAAAGGACTACAGCAGGGAGCAGGAATAGGACTGCCGGACAGAGCAGGTATAGGACTGCAGGACGGGGCAGGTATAGGACTGCAGGACAGGGCAGGAATAGGACTGCAGGACGGAGCAGGTATAGAACTGCAGGACGGAGCAGGAATAGGACTGCAGGATGGGACAGGAATAGGACTGCAGGACAGACCAGGAATAGGACTGCAGGACGGGACAGGAATAGGACTGCAGGATGGAGCAGGAATAGGACCGCAGGACGGGACAGGAATAGGACTGCAGGACGGAGCAGATGGCGGTGCCTAGGCTGAAGGGAGACATTAAGAGAGAGGGATCAGAAATCAGCACAGGGAACACAGCCTAACCCTCAGTAAGAATACACAAAGATCAGATGCTTCCACTAAAGGAGGGCGGCCTAATATACCCAGCAGAGACTCCCCATAGGTCCTGCTGTGCCTCCGGCTCAGGGCACCGCCGGAGCTTAAGGAGGGCAGAGAAGACGCGGCCTACAGCGCATGCGCATAGAGCGCAAAGACGCCGTCGGCCGCGGACCTGTCAGCGCTGGAGGAGAACGCCGCGAGTCGCGGCCCGAGGCAGACAGCGACGCTGGAGAGCAGGTGTTAGTATGAGATGGCATGGCAGTGGCCGTAATAGTACCCCCTCCCTTAAGCCGCTCTCCCCTGAGATTGGCAAAAAATGTCCTGAGGATGCGGGGAGCATTAATATTCTCCCGGGGGTCCCAGGACCTCTCCTCATGCCAAAAGCCTTTCCAATCAATAAGAAAAAAGGTTTTTCCTCTGACCCATTTCATGGTTACAACATCCTTTTCCTCAAAGACATTGTCAATACCAAGCGGCCGAGACACAGAATCGGTTGCGGAATGAAAATGGTTCAGGACCACAGTTTTCAGGAGAGAGAGACGTAGAAGGTGTTCAGAACACGGAGCGTGGCAGGCAACCTCAACTTGTAGGCGACATCATTGACACGTCCAAGAACTTCAAAAGGGCCGATGTACCGCAGGCCCAACTTGTATGAAAGAATCTTCAGCTGGATATATTTGGATGAGAGCTAGACTCTGTCACCAACCCGGTAAGGAGGAGGATCCAATCTATTTTTGTCGGCATAGTTCTTCATTTGATCACTAGCTCTCCTGAGTGCCGTTTAGTCTCCGACCAGATCTTGGAAAACTCCGAGGACAGAGAATTGGCTGCAGGTACCTCTAAAGCGGGAGTCACAGGGAGGGGAATACCAGGATGTCGGCCAAACACAACAAAAAACGGAGACTTGCTTGAAGATTTACTAGGATGGTTGTTGTAGGCGAACTCAGCCCAAGGAAGAAGGTCGACCCAGTCGTTCTAATGGACATTGGAAAAATGACGCAAGTAACCTGTCAACACCTGGTTAGTCTGTTCCACCTGCCCGTTGGACTGTGGATGGTAGACGGAGGAGAAATCCAGTGAAACGTCCAAAAGCTTGCAAAGCGCCCGCCAAAACCGAGAAGTGAACTGAACTCCTCGATCAGACACTATACGTTGAGGTAGTCCATGGAGTCTGAAGATCTAGTCGATGAAGACACTGGCTAGCTCAGGGGCTGAGGGGAGTCCAGACAGAGTGATAAAATTAGCCATCTTCGAGAAGCGGTCCACAACCACCAGGATCATAGTACAACCGGATGAGCGGGGTAAGTCAGTGATGAAATCCATGGTGATATGTACCCATGGAACCGCATGGACAGGTAATGGAAGCAACAAACCAGACAGATGCGTTCGTGGTACTTAGTTCTTAGCACAGGAAGGACACGAGGCAACGAAGTCAACCACGTTTTGAAGAGTGGGCCACCAGTAGTGACAAAAAATGAGGGCGAGCGTCTTTCTTGCCCTGGCATGACCAGCTAGTTTGGAGGAGTGTCCCCAGAGTAAGACTTTTTCTTTATCCTCCTCAGACACAAGAGTCTTGCCAGGGGGGGAGAAAGCAGATTCACAGGAGCCACGGTAATGAGTGGGGTCAATAATGTGTGAAGGCTCCTCCACTGTTTCTGTCAGCTGTAAGGCCCTAGATAACGCGTCAGCTTTGGTGTTCTTGCTACCGGGGTGGAAGTGTAGCTCAAAATCAAAGCGGGCAAATAATAGAGACCACCTTGCCTGACGAGGGTTAAGTCTCTGGCGGACTGGAGGTAGGCCAAGTTCTTGTGGTCAGAATAAATTATAAAGGGATGGACAACACCCTCCAGCAGATTACGCCACTCCTCCAAGGCCAATTTTATGGCTAGCAGTTCTCGGTCGCCGATCGAGTAATTACACTCCGATGAGGAAAAGGCCTTGGAGAAAAAACCACAGGGAAGCTGTCGTCCGGTGGAGGATTTCTGAGATAGCATTGCCCCAGCCCCTGTGGCAGAGGTGTCCACTTCTAGCACGCAGGGTTTGCTGCCCTCGGGATAGTGTAACACCGGAGCAGTAGAGAAAGCCCGTTTTAGTGTGAGAAAAGCCTCCTCAGTCTCGGTAGTCCAGGAATTGGGGTTCGTCCCCTTTCGGCTAAGAGCAGAAATAGGCTTGGTTATTGAGGAAAAATGAGGGATGAATTGCCTGTAGTAGTTGGCAAATCCGAGAAACTGTTGTATACCGTTGTATAGCCCTTATTCCAACGGGACATGGCCACTTGATGATAGCAGACAGTTTCTCGGGATTCATCCTCAATCCAGCGTCGGAAATGATGTAACCCAGAAAGGGCAAAGCAGTCTGGTCAAAGAGACATTTTTCAATCTTGGCATACAAGCAATTCTCCCGAAGACACTGCAGAACCAGACGAACACTTCTTCCATGGGAAGACAGGTCAGGAGAGAATACAATTACACTACGACACAAGAATACAAGAGGTTCCGGAAGATCTCATTGATGAATTCCTGAAAACGGTGGGGGCATTGCAGAGACCAAAGGTCATGACCAGGTACTCATAATGCCCATCCCGATTATTGAAGGCGGTCTTCCACTCGTCACCGCGCGGATGCGGATCAGATTATAGGCTCCCCTAAGATCTAACTTGGAGAAGATCCGGGCCGCTCTGAGGTGATCAAATAGTTCCGGAATGAGTGGAAGAGGGTACCTGTTCTTAATTGTGATACCATTCAAGCCTCTGTAGTCTATGCATGGTCGCAGGGATCCGTCTTTCTTCTTAACAAAGAAAAAAACGGCTCCTGAGGGAGATGAAGACTTCCAAATAAACGCTTTGGTAAGATTTTCCCGGACGTTGTCGGACATGGCCAAGGTCTCCGCAGGCGACAGTGGGTAGATCCAACCCCACGGAGGAGTGGAGCCGGGTATTAGCTCAATCGGAGAGTCGAAAGGCCGATGCGGGGGAAGAGTCTCTCCCTCCTTCTTATCAAAGATGTCTGCGTAGGAACTAGATAGAGGAAAGCCCCGAGAGATCAGGAGGTGGCTGTGAGGTGGTACCAGGATGAATAGGACTCAGGCATTGAACATGGCACGAGTTTCCCCAACGAAGAACTTCGCCAGAAGCCCAGTCGAGAACCAGCTGATGTGCTAAGGAAGACAGAGGAGCAGAGCATGGGACAAATTGGGCATCACATAAAAGGCAAGCTTTTCATGATGTAGGGCTCCGACTTGCAGTTCCACCTCCTCCGTGACCATGGTAACGGATTCCAGAAGCAGTCTGCCGTCCACCGAAGCAATTAGCTGAGGACTCTGTAAGGTAACCACAGGAATCTGGTACTTATTTACCTCTACACGCTGGATGAAATTACCTGCCGAGCCCGAATCCAAGTAGGCCACCTCGGACCCACGTCTCTGCCCAGAAACCAAAAGAACAGACATGGTGAGGGGTTGAGAGGAATTACTAGCACCTAGGGAGGCCTCTCTTACCTGGCCTAGGTGGATGAGTTTCCCGGTCTCTCAGGACAGGAACGGAGAAAATGCGAGGTCCCTCCGCAATAAAAGCATAAGCCTTGCGCGCGTTTCTGCCTTCATCAAATCTCGGACAGCTTGAGACAATCAACCTACATGGGTTCAGACGAAGGAACCGAAAGAGTCCTGGCGGAACCTAGAGAAGAGAACCGACTGGCAGAAGTAACCGGCCGGATGGGCCTCCTGTCTCTAGCCGACTCCCAGGCACGCTCCTGGAACCGTAGGTCAATAATGGTGGCCAGGGAGATTAGATCCTCCAGAGTTGTTGGGGTATCCCGGGACACGAGATTATCTTTAATCCTACCCGAGATACCTCGCCAGAAAGCCCCAACCAATGCCACGTTGTTCCAACCTAATTCAGAGGAAAGGGTCCGGAACAGGATGGAATATTGTCCCACCGTGAGAGCCCCCTGATAGAGATTAAAGAGGGATTCGGTAAGAGAGGCTAACCGGCCAGGCTCATCAAAATGTCACGCTGTCTAATGATATGAATACAATGTCAGTAAACTATTTATACAGGAACCACACTCTATACAACATATAGTTTAGCAACATCAGAATGTAAGTATAAAATAGATTTACCTGACACAATCTCTGCAGAACTTAGGGTTAATCTTGAGGACTAGATGTGCAGAAACGATATAGTTGAACTCAGGGTTAATCTTGAGGACTTGATGAGCTGTAACTGGAAAGAGGAGGACCGGGGTCTAACCTGACCCTGCACTGGGGTCCTAACTAATCCCTTACCTTGGAGGTACTGATAATGGTTCAGAGGTCCAAGTCTTCAGCCTAACCCTGTCTCCTGTCAGACCCTGAACCCTGTAATCAGTCCTAAGAAGGATCCTGATTACCACCAAAGGGATATGGGCTGAACTCAGCTAAATACACAGATTAGACATATAAGACAGACAGGATAGCACTCACTTGCATACACACTCAAACACCGAAGGAATATAAATGGTCTGGGAAATAAACTATAAGCAAGTTGAGCTAAAACAGCTAAGGAGCTCTCAACTTAAGTCTATACAGATTCATTCCTATCTGTGGTCTGCATGAAGGGTTTCACTGGCAACTCCCAAAGCAGACAACCAGGAATTTAAAGGAAACCAATCAACAAATAACCAATTGCAGCCGGGAGAAACTGCACCCAGTCCCAGCACCGAGCACAGACAGAATTAACTCCCTAGCTGCCAAACACAAAGAAACAGCAACTCAGCTGTGAGAAGTCAACATGTGCAACCGCGACGATCTTCGTGGTAATGCACACATGACAGTACCCCCCCTTCTACGAGGGGCCTCCGGACCCTCAGGGCCAGGCCTGCCCGGGTGAGTTCTGTGGAAGGTCCGAACAAAACGATCTGCGTTAACATCAGACGCAGGGACCCACGTCCTCTCCTCCGGACCATACCCCTTCCAATGCACCAAGTACTGAAGGGACCGGCGATTCAGACGAGAGTCAATGATTTTTGATACTTGAAATTCCAAATTACCATTGACCAACACTGGAGGAGGAGGTAGAGGTGACGGTATGACTGGTGCCACATACCTTTTAAGTAACAACTTGTGGAACACATTATGAATTTTAAACGTAGAAGGGAGTTCCAGACGAAATGCCACAGGATTAATTATGGAACTGATCCTGTACGGACCGATGAATCTGGGACCCAGTTTCCAGGAGGGCACTTTAAGTTTTATATTCCTGGTAGACAACCATACCAGATCGTTCACATTCAGATCTGGACCAGAAACTCTCCTCCTATCAGCCATACGTTTGTAACGGTTCCCAATAGTACTCAAATTATTCAATACACCTCGCCACACAGAAGCAAGTGACGACGAGAAACGCTCATCCTCAGGAACCCCAGAAGGACCCCCCCCATTGAAAGTACAAAACTGGGGATGAAAACCATATGCCCCAAAAAACTGGGACTTACCAGTGGACTCGCTCCGCCTGTTGTTAAGAGCGAACTCTGCCAGAGGCAAGAAAGAAGACCAGTCCTCCTGGTTCTCCGATACAAAACACCGGAGATATGTCTCTAAACTCTGATTCAGACGCTCTGTCTGACCATTGGTCTGTGGATGAAAAGCCGAGGAAAACGACAATTGCATCCCCCGACGTAAACAAAATGCCCTCCAAAATTTGGACACAAACTGAGACCCCCTATCTGACACCACATCAGAAGGCAACCCATGAAGTCTCACGATCTCCCTAATGAACACCTGCGCCAGAGTTTTAGCATTAGGGAGTGCAGGAAGAGCAACGAAATGTGCCATCTTACTGAACCTGTCAACAACCACCAGTATGACAGTATTCCCAGACGACGGAGGAAGGTCCGTAATGAAGTCCATAGATAAATGAGTCCATGGACGCTCCGGAAGTTTCAAGGGTAAAAGGGTCCCAGACGGACGGGTATGAGGAGTTTTAGAGCGAGCACAAACCCCACAGGACGCAACAAAAGTTATAACATCTTTATTAGCGTTAGGCCACCAAAATCGGCGGGAAAGGAGATCTAAAGTAGCCTTACTCCCTGGATGTCCTGCTAAAGCAGAACTATGATGTGCCTCAATAACCTTTTGTCTCAACTGATTCGGGACAAACAGTCTCCCTGGAGGTCCTGCAGGGGCGTCCCCGTGAGCCTCTAACACCTCCTCCTCAAGCTCAGAACATACAGCCGACACTACCACCCCCTCCTGAAGGATAGGAATCGGGTCGTTCGTTTTCCCGGCCCCTGGGAAACTGCGAGACAAGGCATCAGCCTTTACATTCTTAGACCCCGGACGATAAGTGACGACAAAATTAAACCTGGTAAAAAACAACGACCATCGAGCTTGTCTGGAATTCAGACGCTTAGCGGATTCTAAATACAGCAGGTTCTTGTGATCAGTAATAATGGTGACCGGGTGGACTGCCCCCTCCAAAAAGTGACGCCATTCTTCAAAAGCCAATTTAATGGCCAAAAGTTCCCTATTGCCGATATCATAATTCCTTTCGGCGGACGACAATTTCCTAGAAAAGAAAGCGCACGGATGCCATTTACCAGGGGACGGACCCTGGGACAATATAGCACCCACTCCTACGTCAGACGCGTCCACCTCCACAATGAACGGCTGAGATACATCTGGTTGGATGAGAACGGGTGCCGAAGCAAAACATCTTTTTAAAGAGGAAAAGGCTTGGCAAGCTTTGTCCGACCACTTAGAAAAATCCGTCCCTTTTCTCGTCATGTCAGTGAGAGGTTTGACGACAGACGAGAAATTACAAATAAATTTCCGGTAGTAATTAGCAAACCCCAAAAAAACGCTGCAGAGCCTTAAGATCCCCTGGCTGATCCCATTCAAGCACTGCTCTCACCTTTTCAGGGTCCATCCGGAAACCGGAGGCTGACACCAAAAAACCCAAAAACTGAAGTTCCTGTACGGCAAAAACACACTTCTCCAGTTTGGCGTATAGTTTATTGTCTCGCAAGATCTGCAACACCTGTCTCACATGCTCCTGGTGAGACACAAGATCTGGCGAGTAAATTAAAATGTCATCCAAATATACGACCACAAACACCCCCACAAGGTGACGAAAAATGTCATTAACAAAATGTTGGAATACTGCTGGAGCAGTAGTCAGACCAAAAGGCATGACCAGGTTTTCATAATGTCCCTCTGGCGTGTTAAACGCCGTTTTCCACTCATCCCCCTCTTTTATCCTAATCAGATTATACGCCCCCTGAGATCCAATTTAGAGAACCATTTGGCGCCAACAATTTGATTGAAGAGATTAGGAATAAGAGGAAGTGGATACGTATCTCGAACAGTAATCCGATTAAGTTCGCGGAAATCCAAGCAAGGGCGTAGGCCTCCATCTTTTTTCTTCACAAAGAAGAACCCCGCGGCCACAGGGGAGGATGAAGGTCTAATATGCCCTTTGGCCAGACTTTCAGAAATATAATCTTTCATAGCCTGTCTTTCAGGACCAGAAAGATTATACAACCTAGCTTTAGGCAACTTAGCATCAGGAAGTAGATTAATAGAGCAGTCATACACGCGATGAGGAGGCAACTCCCGACACCCCTCCTCAGAGAAAACATCCCCAAAATCCTCCAAAAAAGGAGGCAATGTACTAGGCACGACCGCACTGATGACTGTGTTCATGCAGTTGCTTTTGCAAAACTCACCCCATTGGCTTATCTCTCTGGACTGCCAATTAATCACAGGGTTATGTTTAACCAGCCAAGGAAGTCCCAACACAATGGGAGTAGGTAGACCCTCCAACACATAACAAGATAATTGTTCCCTATGTATTGCCCCTATCCGAAGGTCAATGTTATGTACCTCATGAACAAAGCTACCTTGGCCGAGAGGCCTGGCGTCAATGGAGAAAATAGGGATCGGTTTGACCAATACACTCAGATGCATACCTTGAGCCTGAGCAAACTGAGCATCAACCAGATTAGCCCCAGAACCACTATCCAGAAGAACAGACAATCTCTTCACTCTAGTACCAACCACCACCTCCACTGGTACAAGGAACTGAGAAGAACCGGCGGATGAAATACATACTCCCAGGTTGTCATCCACCACACAACCTGGGATTAGCAGTTTTCCGGCGACTTTTTACTTAACAAGACACGGGATGGACAATCTCCAACAAAATGTCCCTCTTTCCCGCAGAAAAAACACCTTCTAGTCCTGCGGCGTGCCGCCAATCCCCTACTACGAAAAGATGTCCCTCCCAACTGCATAGGCTCATCCGAACAGACAAGGGGAACCCCAACATAAGGGACTTTAGTAGTAGGTGGAGAAACAACAGGGAGTGGAGTTACCTCACCCCTCTCCCGAAGCCGTCTATCAGTACGGATAGCTAGGGCCATAGCAGCCTCCAGAGAAGGAGGAGACTCATACTGAGCCAAAACGTCTTTTAATTTGTCAGAAAGCCCATGACAAAACTGGCTCCTAAGAGCTGGGTCATTCCACTGAGTATCCGTGGCCCATCTACGAAACTCAGAAGCATATTCCTCCGCCGGACGATCTCCCTGCTGTAACTTACGTAATTTGGTCTCAGCAAGAGAGACCCGATCTGGGTCATCATATACCAATCCCAGAGCAGTAAAAAATTGATCTACAGACTGTAGAGCCGGGGATCCCGGAGGAAGGGAAAATGCCCAGGATTGGGGGTCCCCTTGAAGAAGTGAGATAACAATTCCCACTCTCTGCTCATCACTCCCTGATGATCGCGGCCGAAGCCGAAAATACAATTTACATGCCTCCCGGAAGGTAAAAAATTTGTCTCGCCCACCAGTGAACCTATCTGGAAGAGCTACTTTAGGTTCAACTCTGGTTTGCTCCAGGGGAGACAAAACTTTGGACTTAATGTCCGTCAGCTCCATGGATAATCCCTGCAACTGCAGAGCCAGCTGGGCTACTGGATCCATGGTAACTAGAGATAATTTTTTATTGGCCAGTGAAAATGTCACGCTGTCTAATGATATGAATACAATGTCAGTAAACTATTTATACAGGAACCACACTCTATACAACATATAGTTTAGCAACATCAGAATGTAAGTATAAAATAGATTTACCTGACACAATCTCTGCAGAACTTAGGGTTAATTTTGAGGACTAGATGTGCAGAAACGATATAGTTGAACTCAGGGTTAATCTTGAGGACTTGATGAGCTGTAACTGGAAAGAGGAGGACCGGGGTCTAACCTGACCCTGCACTGGGGTCCTAACTAATCCCTTACCTTGGAGGTACTGATAATGGTTCAGAGGTCCAAGTCTCCAGCCTAACCCTGTCTCCTGTCAGATCCTGAACCCTGTAATCAGTCCTAAGAAGGATCCTGATTACCACCAAAGGGATATGGGCTGAACTCAGCTAAATACACAGATTAGACATATAAGACAGACAGGATAGCACTCACTTGCATACACACTCAAACACCGAAGGAACATAAATGGTCTGGGAAATAAACTATAAGCAAGTTGAGCTAAAAACAGCTAAGGAGCTCTCAACTTAAGTCCATACAGATTCATTCCTATCTGTGGTCTGCATGAAGGGTTTCACTGGTAACTCCCAAAGCAGACAACCAGGAATTTAAAGGAAACCAATCAACAAATAATCAATTGCAGCCAGGAGAAACTGCACCCAGTCCCAGCACCGAGCACAGACAGAATTAACTCCCTAGCTGCCAAACACAAAGAAACAGCAACTCAGCTGTGAGAAGTCAACATGTGCAACCGCGACGATCTTCGTGGTAATGCACACATGACACAAAGACCCTGCGAAAAGTATCCAAGAAGACAGGTAGATTCGAAACTATGGGATCGTCCTGTTCCCAAAGAGGGTTCAGCCAGGACAAGGCCTCTCCCTCCAGATGAGACAATATGAAGGCCACTTTGGCCCGATCAGAAGGGTATTGCTGGGGCAACGATTCAAAGTGGAGGCTACACTGATTCAAGAAGCCCCTGCCGAGTTTGGGGTCACCACTAAACCGGGGTGGCCTGGCGAGACGAGGAGAGGGAAGAGAAGAGGAGGCGGGGACGAGATTTGTGCCGCCGCTGCGGCAGACTGGAGAGCCACCAAACGGCCATCGACAGAAGCCATATAGGTTAAAATATGGGCCTGAGTGTCGCGCTGCTGACCAAGCTCTTGTTGAAGACTGGCTAACTGGGTTGCATTTCCTGGATCGGCAGCCTGTAGGGCTGACAAATGAGAGTCCATGGACTTCATGACAGATATTATGTGCCCCTGGTTCTCGCGCAAAAAGAGCAGCTCTTTTTGGGCGGCAGCAGAGGTACCAGCGGGATCCATAGCCTGATCTTACTTATACAGCTCGGCGGGGCAAGCCTCCAGGAGTGGATCCTCTGGGTCGTGGCACCAAGAGGCCCCTGGGCGGGCGACCAGATGAAACCGACCCCTATACAGGGATCGTTAGGAGCAGGTCCCGGGATCTAGTACCGTGATAGCCGGTACCAAGAGGGGCGGCTCTTAGGTAGGCGAGTAGGCCCTTCTATGAGACAGACGATGTACGGGAAACAAGTTGTCGAGAGAGACCATGGACAACCGGACGGAAGTGGCAACAAGAGGCAAGGACCACAGTAAGACTGCAGGATGGACCAGGGACAGGAAACAAGACCGAAGTAGGTATAGGACTGCTGGAAGGAGCAGGTAAAGGACTACAGGAGGGAGCAGGAATATGTGTCACGCTGTCACTGTATACAGGAGGTCCGGGGTCTATGCTGACCCTAAGCTGGGGCCCTGACTAATCCCTCTACCTGGAGGTACTGTTGATGGTACAGAGGTCCAGGCCGCCAGCGTAACCCTATCTCCTGTGAATCCCTGACCCTCTGTAATCTAGTCCTGAGAAGGACCCTGATCACCACCACAGGGAACGGGAAGGTAAATGCCTACACACAGTATAAGACGAACGAGACAGTACAAGGGGTAAAATAAAAGACCACCTTGCATACAAAACTCACTATACAACTACAGAGGGAACACCAACGGGTAAGGAGATAAATAATAAAGCGGTACTCTTCACTTCAGACTTCACAATACCACAATCTTCTCTGCTGGTCTGCATGAAAGCTTTCACCGACACTTCCCTAGCAGACTGGCAGGTATTTGAAGGAATCTCATTAGTGCAGCATTAACTGCAGCTGGGCGAGGTTGGGCCTCGTCTAGCACAGAGAGAGGGAGAATTAACTCCCTCACTGCCGACAA
Organism: Oophaga sylvatica; assembly: GCA_033576555.1. Lineage (NCBI taxonomy): Eukaryota > Metazoa > Chordata > Amphibia > Anura > Dendrobatidae > Oophaga > Oophaga sylvatica. The sequence goes on from JARQOD010000006.1 coordinate 117,433,026, forward strand.
ACACCAAGCACCAAAAACTCAGCTGTGAGAAGTCAGGATGTGTAATCGCGACGATCTTCGTGGCGACACACCCGTAACAATATGACTGCAGGACGGAGCAGGTATAGGACTACCGAACAGAGCAGGTATAGGACTGCCGGACGGAGCAGGTATAGGACTGCAGGACGGAGCAGGTATAGGACGGCAAGACGGGAGCAGGTATAGGACTGCAGGACAGGGCAGGAATAGGACTGCAGTACGGAGTAGGTATAGGACTGCAGGATGGAGCAGGAGCAGGACTGCAGGACGGGACGGGAATAGGACTGCAGGACGGACCAGGAATAGGACTGCAGGATGGGACAGGAATAGGACTGCAGGACGGAGCAGGAATAGGACCGCAGGACGGGACAGGAATAGGACTGCAGGACAGAGCAGGAATCCAGACGGCGGTGCCTAGGCTGAAGGTAGACAATAGGAGAGAGGGATCAGAGATCAGCACATGGAGCACAGCCTAACCCTCAGTAAGAACACACAAAGATCAGGCGCCTCCGTTAAAGGAGGGCGGCCTGATATACCCAGCAGAGACTCCCCATAGGTCCTGCGGTGCCTCCGGATCAGGGCACCGCCGGAGCTTAAGGAGGGCAGAGAAGACGCGGCCTACGGCGCATGCGCATAGAGCGCAGAGACGCCGTCGGCCTCGAACCTGTCAGCGCTGGAGGAGAACGCAGCGAGTCCCGAGGCAGAACACGATGCTGGAGCGGAGGGGTAAGTATGAGATGGCATTCAACTCAGTAATAGATGAACATTTCAAAATGTCAATCGCTGAATCCAGCAAAAAGACTGAAACCACTAAGTGACTTCTTGGATTGACTCAGTGGGCACACCAGAAATATGAACACCTGGAGAAAAAGCTACTTTCCAATGGGCACAGAACAGAGGGGTGCCCATCAGGTAAGATTTGATAAAGGATTTGGTTCCTCACATCCTATCAATAATGGTGCAAAAATCTGGGTTAAACAACTGGGACACAAAGGTCCTCCAGAACCTGCTGAAGTAATTGCTCAATAATGTGCTGATAATTATGAAACCCGGGCAAGAAAAGTGGAAACAGGTCCCAACTGACAGGTGTTATCTCAGAGAATAATACATATATGTTTTTGTTTCCTTTAGATCAAAATCTGGAAATGGTGCATTGTTGCAGCCACCATGTGTATGATCTTTTCAACTTCCGTCAGTACCCAAGAGATCTTCAGACCAAAAACCGAGGGACCAATCAAAGAAAATGGGGCTTTATAGAAAACCAAACAGAATCTATGGATTTACTTGGCTCAGATGATGAACACTAGCCATTTTTGTATGACAAAGACTACTACTGCTACCAATACATTAGAAACTTGTCTGGTGGTGGTGCCGACCCTATTACAGTTATGGACAAAGCTGATAGGGGTATCTACTCAAGAGGAAGACATAGAAGAAAAGATGTGACTCAAAAGTTGCATACAATATTAATTTTTGCTATAATTTGTGCATGCATTGCTTTGTGTTTTTGTATAGAGTGTACACTTCCATTAGTATCCTTATGTCAATCATCCACTAAAACTGTCCCCTTGAGGTATGGTACCTTGTATAAATAATACATGGCTCAAAATAGCCATGGGTGAATTGTAGTGTGAATATAAAAATGAATATTTTTAGTCCATATTGATCTTATTCCGACCAAGACAGACCAGCATTGCTGGTCATACATTACAGACAGACAATGCTCATAGGGACACAATCTTGAGAACTGTTTACTTATTGTCTGAAAACTTTCACCTTACAAACAGTTCTATGTTTCTCTATGTTCGTTGTTTTGTTTTTGTAAAACATGAAGGTTTATTTCACCTCTGTGGTGATTTTATCTAATCCTTGTAGGCTTTTTCCTATTGTTTGATATTTGCCTGGTATCTCTGTTTCATCTTATCTTGGAAGCTTGCCACTGGAGGGGTAAGGTGCACCCAGAGTTAAGCCCCCGTCTCACACAGCGATCTCGCTAGCGAAATTGCTGCTGAGTCACTAGCTTTGTGACGCAGCAGCGAGCTCACCAGCGATATCGCTGTGTGTGACATTCAGCGACGATCAGCCCCCTTGCCGGGTATCGCTGATCGTCGCTGAATGTCCTGGACATTTTTTTGATCGCTGGTCTCCCGCTGACAGGCACGCATCGCTGCGTTGACAGGCGGGAGACCAGCGATCCGCTGGTAACCAAGGTACACAGCGGGTTTCCAGGCGCGGGGCTGTGCCTAGAAACCCGCTGTGTACCTTGGATACCAGCGCCCTGATGCAGGGAGCTGGTAACCAAGGTACACATCAGGTTTCCAGGCGCTGCGCGGTGCCTGGAAACCCGCTGTGTACCTTGGTTACCAGCTCCCTGCATCAGGGCGCTGGTATCCAAGGTACACTGCGGGTAACCAAGCGATGTTACCCGCAGTGTCTCTTGTACTGATCGCTGCCTGAGCTGCCTGTTTGGCAGCTCAGCAGCGATAATGTAGTGATACACCAGCGATCCTGATCATTGTCGGGATCGCTGGTGTATCGCTATGTGAGACCTGGGCTTTACATAGTGTAAATCACTATATAAGGCCAGAGAAACAAGACTGATAGAAGCAGAAACTTGGGTACCTGTACACGTGTACAGTATTGTGATACCTGCATAAGCGGGGATGCTCCTGCAGTGTTGTGAATTTCCCATGGGTTCTCTGTCTTGGTGTTGCTCCTCTGATATTCCAGATGGATGATGTTTAAAAGCTCTTGGTGATGATTTTATGTATTTAATCTTTATATGTACTTAACCTTTGTATGTTAAAATATACAAAAGTGTACGCAATTATGCTATTCCTTTAATTTTATACTTTGAAATAAAATTGTCAATGGATCTACAGGAAAAGGTAGTTGAACTCTATAAAACAGGAAAGGGAAACAAAAAGATATCCAAGGAATTGATAATGCCAGTCATCAGCATTCAAACTGTGATTAACAAATAGAAAATCAGAGGCTCTGTAAAAACCAAACCACAGTCACATAGACAAGCAAAATTGTGTCCACAATTGCCAGGAAAATTGTTCGGATGCAAAGAAAAACCCACAAATAACATCAGCTGAAATACTGGACTCTTTGAAAACTAGCGATATAGCTATTTCAAGATGCACAATAAGGAGGCACTTGAAGAAAAATAGGCTGCATGGTCGATTCGCCAGAAGAAAGCCATTACTGTGCAAATTCCACAAAGTATCTCACCTACAATACGCAAAACACAAGCCTCAAAACTTCTGGAACAAGGTAATTTGGAGTGATGAGACCAAAATTGAACTTTTTGCCCTCAGCCATAAATGTTACATTTGGAGAGAGGTCAGCAAGGCCTATGATGAAAGGAACACCATTACTACTCTAAAGCACGGAGTTGGATCACTGATATTTTGGGGATATGTGAGCTACAAAGGCACAGGAAACTTGGTCAAATTTGAAGGAAAACTGAATGCAGCATGTTATCAGCAAAGACTGGAGGCAAATTTGCAATCATCAGCCGGGAAGCTGCGCATGGGACGTACTTGGATGTTCAAGCATAACAACGATCAAAAACTCAATGCCAAGTCGACCTGTCATTGACTACAGCAGAACAAAGTGAAGGTTCTGAAATGGCCATTTCAGTCTACTGACCTCAATATCCTTGAGCCACTCTGGGGAGATCTGAAGCACGCAGCCCAGAAATTTACAGGAACTGGAAGCTTTTTGCCACGAAGAATGGGCAGCCTTACCATCTGAGAAAATAAAGAACCTCATCCACAACTACCACAAAAGATTTCAAGCTCTCATTGATGTTAGAGAGGGCAATGCACAGTATTAAGAAATAGGGTGTGTGAACTTTTGATCAGAGTCATTTGGATGTTTTGGGTTGTCATTATGATTTAAAGAGAGAAAACACAGTAGTTTGACAATAAATGACTTCACCAACTAGTAACCAGTGGAGAAAAAGTTTTGTAGTTATCATTCATATTTTCTGAAAAAAGGCCAATAAAGGAAAAAGTTTGCCAGGGGATGTAATCTTTTGAGCACAACTGTATATACTGTTTATCTTGCATTAGTCTTCTTACTGATTGGAAAAAAGGTTCATGTTGGCCATTTGCCAATCAGGTGGTTTGAAGGACCATTTACATTCCTGCTTAACGAACATTAGTTGAAGCATATCTAAAACAAAATATACATTTAATCACCCCAATTTGCTATCTGCAATGAGGCCTGTCTTACATAAAAAAGAGCTTTCTGTACCCAAGTGTCCAGATGTACTGTTCATGAGGGACAGCTCTGATTTTTACCTTACTATACCAAAGAGGAAGCATACTGTATAGTGAGAAGTGATTCTACTTTTGACTCAAAGTGTTCATCAGATGCTCCCTTCTTATTTCAAGAAGATCTGAATGACTTTAGACTTGTCTAAACAGTAATCAGAGTTTCTAAGTTCCTTGCTGAAACGATGGACTCTACTCCAAAAAGATTTGAGAATATGCAGGTATCAAAGCCCAGAGAGAGATTTCAAAAACTATTTCTGTGAAGAAAAAGGTGTAGATTTTTGTAATAAAGTTTGTGTTGCTATGGAGGCCCTTGGACATCAACACTGGGTAGATTAGTAGCTATTGTCATAGACTCATCAAAAGTTAGTTTGACGGCAAGTTAGTTTGCATGATGGTAATAACCTCCCATCAATACCTGTTGCACATCTGAAACTGCTGTTAAAAAAAATCCAATATGAAAAATATAACTGGAATATCTGTGGAGATTTGATACAGGAAATATATATATCTTTGCACCGTGTTAGCCAGTAGATAGAAAAATATTTAGAATTGAGAGTCCTCAATGGTTCATACCTTTTAATGGCTAAGGCTGGTGTCACACTTGCAAGTGTGATGCAAAAAACTCACACGAATCTTTCACATCAACAACCGCACTGCCACCGGCACTCGGACCCGAGCATGCGGCTGCATGTATTTCTATGGAGCCGAAAACTTTGGTCGCAGTGCCGGGTGTTGATGCGAGAGACTCGTTACAGTTTCTGGCAACACACTTGCCAGTGTGACATTGGCCTAACTGAAAAGATGGTGACAAATTACAAGCTTACAAGACTACTCACGTCTTTCATCAGGCATGGAGATTTGAAGGTTTTTACTCTGTTACTTGGTTTAGAACTTGGGTACACTAAATTCTGCTGTTTCTTATGTGAATGGGATAGTAGGGATAGGAAGTCTCACTATATAAGAAAAGAATGGCCTAAACGTGAATCTCTTGTTCCTGAACAAAAAATAATTATCTTCAGTGAATCCAGAACCTCCACTCCATATTCAATTAGGATTGAAGAAACAATTTGTAAAAGCACTTACCGTATATACTCGTGTATAAGCCGAGATTTTCAGCACCTTTTTTGTGCTGAAAATGCCCCCTCGGCTTATACACGAGTCATAGGGCAGAAACCAGCGGGGGAGGGGATGCCGCGGCAGGAGCCGGAGGCTGGGATTCATACTCACCCCTCCCCGTGCCATCGCTGAGCATCCCTGCAATCCTGCGTTCTCCCCGGCTTCCTGCAGCTCTCCAGCACTGAGCGGTGATGTAATACCCGCTCATTAAGGTCATGTAATATGGACGCGACGCCACTCCCATGGGCGTGGCCTCCATATTCATGGCCTTAATGAGCGGTATTACATCACCGCTCAGTGCTGGAGAGCTGCAGGAAGCTGGGGAGAATGCAGGATTGCAGGGACGCTCAGCGATGGCACGGGAGGGGTGAGTATGATGGAGGAGAGGACAAGGAGCACGGAGCAGGAGGGGGGAGAATGGTGGACGGGGAAGCATGGAGCAGGACGGGGGGAGGACAGGGGAGGAACGGGGGATGGGGGAAGCATGGAGGAGGACAATGAGCACGAAGCAGGACAGGGGGAGGATGGAGGGCACAGAGGAGCACGGATCAGGACGGGGAGAGGATGGAGGGCACAGAGGAGCACGGAACAGGACGGGGGGGCAGGAGGACGGAGAAGGAATGAGGGAGCACAGCGGAGGAGGAGCAGGAGGGGGGAGTACAGAGGAGAATGGGGGAGCACAGAGCTGGATGGGGGAGCAAGGAGCAGGACAGGGGCAGCACAGTTTATACATCCGGCTTATACACGAGTCAATAAGTTTTCCCAGTTTTTGTGGCAAAATTAGGGGGGTCGGCTTATACACGGGTCGGCTTATACACGAGTATATACGGTAATACAAATTTTGCTGCATTTATATATTTGCAATCTAAATGTCCCAAAGTTAGTGATGCAAAACAGAAAGAAGACATTTCTATAGGGCCACAAATAAGATCAGTGATTATTCTTCCTATGTCTTAAGGTTTGTATAGTATGACCCACATATAGTAAGCTGCATGTACAATGTAAAATATAAATCGGATAATCAAATAGTTATTTAAATCCAGGAGTCAACTAGTTCTGAATGTTTGACATAGGATAAGACACAATACAAATAAATGAGTTCACATTAATTTTTCACAGAATGGAATCATAAATGTGCTTTATATCACACAATCATCACAAGTCAAAATGAGGATTTGTAATAAAGTTATAAGTGTTTAATGAGTCTACCAAGATTTTGAAATAAAAACCAAATCCATTTTGTCTGTGCAGCTTTTTTTTGTTAATTCCCAGGGAAGAAAATCATTGAAACACTAAATGATTAATATCTAAGATATGTCTTTTAAGCTTATTTCTACAATTAACCAGAAACTAAAATATTATATTACTCAAGGTTACTGTAGTCTTTAATATTTATGTAAAGTCAAATATTTATTGCATGGAATGTTTAATTATTTAACATGTTCTTACATATTATATAACTTCACAACTTATAAGTTTCAAACTCACTTTATATAAAAGAACTGCAAGAATATATAAATACAAGGATTCATCTCTACAAGAGGAAAGATCCAGTTATCAAGGGGTCAAAGGAGAGTTGACACCCCTTTCTTTATGGCTAAATATTTAAGAAATTATGTAAAGAAGCTACTTGAATTGTTTAGAGAAGATACATATTGCAATATAAGCTTGGAATGTGAAATCAACCATGAGGATACAAGTTTTAAAAACTGTAATTTTGATATTGAGATTGCATACATGTCATATTTTAAGCCACATGAGGAAAATTATTTATGCTATTGGTCACGTTAATCTGTTTTCTCTTCATTTCAACCCTGTTTCAACAATAGCCTGCTAGACATTGTGCAGCCAAGGCCTTGTGATTAGAGATTAGAGCGAACCTGAACTTAAAAGGTTAGGGTTTGTACTGGACAGTTTGTGTCCATTTTTAAACACAGAACACAGGCTTCTCCCATAAGTCTGTTGCAATCTTCGAAGTTCTGGGGAAGAGAGAGAGTTTTTTTTCCAGATCAAAAGTTTGGGTCTCCATTGTCTTCAATGGAGTTCGTTTTCTGGTTCAAATTCGGGTACAAGTCTGATACACGAACCGAACTTTGAACTAAGGTTCGGGTTGTGTACCAGAACCTAAATTTCCATTTCTATTTTTTTTTCTTTCAACAAATGTAAACATAAACTTTGAAAATGTACGGTATATCCTCTATATATAACTGTCACTAACTTCCTTTTTTTATAAGAAAAAAAATCAATTAAGATACTTGCATTTAGTATCGTGTTATTTTGAAAAGTTCTCAATGTTCAGGTCAATGATTCTTAAGATGTTGGTGACTTATCACAGGTAATATTGGGTGACATGTAACACAAACAAACTGCATAGGTTTGGATATTTTTTGTTCGAAAGTAGATCATATTCCTCACCAATCATTATACCGATGCCTCTACCTTGTGCCAGTCTTAACACTGGTTGCCCATCCACTCCAGAATCCAGTACAATTTATCACCCTCACCCACAAAGCACTCCATGGCTCAGCACCACCCTACATCTCCTCCCTCATCTCAGTCTACCACCCTACCCGTGCCCTCCATTCTGCTAATGACCTGAGGTTAACATCCTCAATAATCAGAACCTCCCACTCCCGTCTCCAAGACTTTTCATGTGCTGCGTCAATTCTTTGGAATGCAGTACCCCGGTTAATACAATTAATCCTCAATCCCCACAGTTTTAAGCGTCCCATAAAATCGCATTTGTTCAGACTGGCCTACCGCCTCAACCCAAACTATCCCTGTGTGGCCAATTGAAATTTTTTTTACCATAATCAGGTTTCTCGCATCATGTTCTCACACGCTTTATGCATTTAATAGCCCGCTGTGTCTGTACTGTTACATAATTTGGCTGTTAACTGGTTCATGCAGCATTACAGAAACTGGTTTGAACAATGAAAGCTTTTATTACCATCTACCTTTCGTGTCTCCCCTTTTTCCTCATAGATTGTAAGCTTGCAAGCAGGGCCCTCATTCCTCTTAGTATCTGTTTTGATCTGTGTTTATTGTTATTCTGTAATGTCTATTGTCTGTACAAGTCCCCTCTAAAATGTACAGTACTTCGGAATATGTTGGTGCTATAGAAATAAAATTATTATTATTATTATTATTACTACAGTTGTTTTAATTCATCTTGTGAAAAGCACAGTATATAATCCCCTTCGGTATATTTTGCAACAATTGAGTAGTGATGAGCGAGCACTAAAATGCTCGGATGCTCGTTGCTCAGGTCAAGCAGATTGGAATACTCGGGTACTTTTTCCCAAGCAACAACCCCAATGTACAGTACAGACCAAAAGTTTGGACACACCTTCTCATTCAAAGATTTTTCTGCATTTTTATGACTATGAAAATTGCACATTCACACTGAAGGCATCAAAACTATGAATTAACACATGTGGAATTATATACTTAACAGAAACAACTGAAAATATGTCTTATAATCTATTTTCTTCAAAGCAGCCACCTTTTGACTTGATGACTGCTTTGCACACTCTTGGCATTCTCTTGATGAGCTTCAAGAGGTAGTCACTGGAAATGGACTTCCAACTGTCTTGAAGGAGTTCCCAGAGATGCTTAGCACTTGTTGGCCCTTTTGCCTTCACTCTGCGGTTCAGCTCACCCCAAACCATCTCGATTGGGTTCAGGTCTGGTGACTGTGGAGGCCAGGTCATCTGGGGTAGCACCCCATCACTCTCCTGCTTGGTCAAATAGCCCTTACACAGCCTGGAGGTGTGTTTGGGGTCATTATCCTGTTGAAAAATAAATGATGGTCCAACTAAATGCAAACCGGATGGAATAGTATGCCCCTGCAAGATGCTGTTGTAGCCATGCTGGTTCAGTATGCCTTCAAATTTGATTAAATCCCCAACAGTCTCAACAGAAAAGCACCCCCACACCATCACACCTCCTCCTCCATGCTTCACGGTGGGAACCAGGCATGTAGAGTCCATCCGTTCACCTTTTCTGCGTCACACAAAAACACGGTGGTTGGAACCAGAGATCTCAAATTTGGACTCATCAGATCACAGCACAGATTTCCACTGGTCTAATGTCCATTCCTTGTGTTCTTTAGCCCAAACAAGTCTCTTCTGCTTGTTGCCGGTCCTTAGCAGTGGTTTCCTAGTAGCTATTTTACCATGAAGGCCTGCTGCACAAAGTCTCCTGTTAACAGTTGTTGAAGAGATGTGTCTGCTGCTAGAACTCTGTGTGGCATTGACCTGGTCTCTAATCTGAGCTGCTGTAAACCTGCAATTTCTTAGGCTGGTGACTCGGATAAACTTATCCTCAGAAGCAGAGGTGACTCTTGGTCTTCCTTTCCTGGGGCGGTTCTCATGTGAGCCAGTTTCTTTGTAGCACTTGATGGTTTTTGCAACTGCACTTGGGGACACTTTCAAAGTTTTCCCAATTTTTCGGACTGACTGACCTTCATTTCTTAAAGTAATGATGGACACTCGTTTTTCTTTACTTAGCTGCTTTTTTCTTGCCATAATACAAATTCTAACATTCTATTCAGTAGGACCATCAGCTCTGTATCCACCAGACTTCTGCACAACACAACTGTTGGTCCCAACCCCATTTAAAAGACAAGAAATCACACCTATTAAACCTAACAGGGCTCACCTGTGAAGTGAAAATCATTTCTGGTGACTACCTCTTGAAGCTCATCAAGAGAATGCCAAAAGTGTGCAAAGCAGTAATCAAAGAAAAAGGTGGCTACTTTGAAGAACCTAGAATATAAGACATAGAGTATTCTCAGTTGTTTCACACTTTTTTGTTAAGTATATAATTCCATATGTGATAATTCATAGTTTTGATGCCTTCAGTGTGAATGTACAATTTTCATAGTCATGAAAATAAAGAAAAAACTTTGAAAGAGAAGGTGTGTCCAAACTTTTGGTCTGTACTGTAAGTCTATGGGAAAACCGAGTATTTTTACCATGCCTTTTACAGTCTAAAAAGTCTGAAAATAATGGAAACAGTGCTCAAGTGACATGGGGAATGCCCCTGGAAGCATTTCTGACTTCCAGGTCACAACTGTGAACAATGTTGTCAGAGTCTTAAGCCATTTTAACAGGCGCACCAACAAACATACAAAAAAGAAACCAAAATGGATTTTTCTGGGAAATATGTAAAGGAACATCCTTTCCAGGGTAATGACTTTTATATAAGGCAAAATAATTTACGCAAAACAAAAATGTTCCTCCACCACTTGGGCTATGTTCACACGTAGCATTTTTGATGCATTTTTCAACTTTAGCATTGCTTTCAACCAAGACAAATGCATTCACTGGGAAATGTCATTTTAACAGTTTACAACCTTCTTTGGCCATGTGGTGTGTGACACATAATCAGACACATCCTGCTTCATTTTTGAAGGAAGGACTCGGAAAGTCACGAAGTATACAGTACAGACCAAAAGTTTGGGCACACCTTCTCATTTAAAGAGTTTTCTGTATTTTCATGACTATGAAAATTGTAAATTCACACTGAAGGCATCAAAACTATGAATTAACACATGTAGAATTATATACTTAACAAAAAAGTGTGTAACAACTGAAATTATATCTTATATTCTAGGTTCTTCAAAGTAGCCACCTTTTGCTTTGATGACTGCTTTGCACATTTTTGGCATTCTCTTGATGAGCTTCTAGAGGTAGTCACCGGAAATAGTCTTCCAACAATCTTTTTTGTTAAGTTTTAATTCTACATGTGTTATTTCATAGTTTTGATGCCTTCAGTGTGAATGTACAATTTTCATAGTCATGAAAATACAGAAAACTCTTTAAATGAGAAGATGTGTCCAAACTTTTGGTCTGTTCTGTGTATTTAGAGGGACAGCAGTCGGCCTTCACTATTCTTAGAGAGCCATTAGCCGGCTTTGCTTTGTTGTTCCCATTATTAAATATTAGGTTTGTTACACTGTTATTGCGTATGCAGTGAGAGGCATTACTGTCCAAAATTAGGACGCACCCCAACAACCCATTGAACAGACGTCATGAATGACCACATGCAACCATAGTTCCCAGTATTCATTTGGTACTCCAATACTGTTTGCTTGTGCATTGAATGCAAGGCCTACCCTGCACCAAAGTTACATGCACCGCAATAAGCCTTTGAAGCCATGTACTGGATGGCCACATGCAACCATAGTTCCCAGTATTCATTTGGTACTCCCATACTGTTTGCTTATGCATTAAATGCAAGGCCTGCCCTGCACCAAAGTTACATGCACCCCAATAAGCCTATGAAGCCACGTACTGGATGGCCACATGCAACCATAGTTCTTATTCGCTATCTCTCAGCTAACTCCCTTCTTGACCCTCTTCAATCTGGTTTCCGCTCTTTACACTCTACTGAAACTGCCCTCACTAAAGTCTCTAATGATCTACTCACTGCTAAATCTAATGGTCACTACTCCATGCTAATTATCTTGGATCTCTCCGCAGCTGTGGACCATCAGCTCCTCCTCACCATGCTCCGCTCCATCGGCCTCCAGAACACCACTCTCTCCTGGTTCTCCTCCTATCTCTCTGACCATTCCTTCACTGTATCTTTTGCTGGTTCCTCCTCCTCTCATCTTCCCCTTACTATTGGGGTTCCTCAAGGATCAGTCCTAGGCCCCCTCCTCTTCTCTTTGTATACCGCACCTATTGGACAAACAATCAGCAGATTTGGTTTCCAGTATCATCTCTATGCTGATGACACCCAATTATATACTTCTTCTCCCGATATCATGGCTGCCTTTTTAGAAAACACCAGTGATTGTCTTACCACTGTCTCCAACATCATGCCATCCCTCTATCTCAAACTGAACCTGTCAAAAACGGAACTCCTTGTGTTTCCTCCCTCTACTAACCTACCTTTGCCCGACATTGCCCTCTTCGTGTGTGGTTCCACCATTACTCCCCAGCAACATGCCCGCTGTCTTGGGGTCATACTTGATTCCAAGCTTTCATTCACCCCCCAGATCCAATCACTGGCTTGCTCTTGCTATCTCCACCTCAAAAACATCTCTAGAATTTGACCTTTTCTTACTTTCGACTCTGCAAAAACTCTTACTGTTTCTCTTATTCATTCTAGTCTGGACTATTGTAACTCTCTACTAATCGGTCTCCCTCTTACCAAACTCTCCCCTCTCCAATCTGTCTTGAATGCTGCCTTCAATATCATATTCCTGACCAACCGTTATACCGATGCCTCTACCTTGTGCCAGTCATTACACTGGTTACCCATCCACTCCAGAATCCAGTATAAACTTATCACCCTCACTACAAAGCAATCCATGGCTCAGTACCACCCTACATCTCCTCCCTTGTCTCAGCCTACCATCCTACCCGTACCCTCCGTTCTGCTAATGACCTGAGGTTAGCATCCTCAATAATTAGAACCTCCCACTCTGGTCTCCAAGACTTTCATGTGCTGCGTCAATTCTTTGAAATGCACTACCCAGGTCAATACGATAAATCCCCAATCCCCATAGTTTGAAGCGTGCCCTAAGAAAACATTTGTTCACACTGGCCTACCGCCTCAACCCATTAACCTAACCATCCCTGCGCAGTTCATTGCGGGGTCTAGTTTCCAAAATGGGGCCACTTGTGGAGAGTTTCTACTGTTTAGGCACATCAGGAGCTCTGCAAATGTAACATGATGCCCTCAGACCATTCCATCAAAGTCGGCATTTCAAAACGTTACTACTTCCCTTCCGAGCCCCGACGTGTGCCCATACAGTAGTTTTCTCCAACATAGGGGATATCAGTGTACTCAGGACAAATTGGAAAACAACTTTTGGGGTCTAATTTCTCCTGTTACCCTTGGGAATATTAAAAAATTGGGGACTAAAAGATCATGTTTGTGGAAAAAATATGATTTTTTTATTTTCATGCCCGGGCGTTATAAATTTCTGGGTAGCCCTTGGGGGTTCAAAGTACTCACCACACATCTAGATAAGTTCCTTGCGGGGTCTAGTTTCCAAAATGGGGTCACTTGTGTGGAGTTTCCACTGTTTAGGCACATCAGGGCTCTGCAAACGTAACATGACGATCGCAGACCATTCCATCAAAGTCGGCATTTCAAAACGTCACTACTTCCCTTCCGAGCACCAACGTGTGCCCGAACAGTGGTTCCCCCCCACATATGGGGTACCAGTGTACTCAGGAAAAACTGTACAACAACTTTTGGGGTCCAATTTCTCCTGTTACCCTCGTGAAAATAAAAAATTGCGGGTTAAAAAAATCAATTTTTAAGGAAAAAAATGATTTTTTATTTTCACGGCTATGCATTATAAACTTCTGTGAAGCACATGGGGGTTCGAGGTTCTCACCACACATTTGGATAATTTTCTTGCGGAGTCTAGTTTACAAAATGGTGTCACTTGTGGGGGGTTTCTACTGTTTAGGCACATCAGGGGCTCTGCAAACGAAACAAGATGCCCGCACACCATTCCATCAAGTCGGCATTTCAAAGCGTCACTACATCCCTTCCGAGCCCTGATGTGTGCCCAAACAGTGGTTCCCCACCACATAAGGGGTTCCAGCGTACTCAGGACAAACTGGACAACAACTTTTGTGGTCCAATTTCTCCTGTAACAATTGTGAAAATAAAAAATAGGGGGCTAAAAAATGATTTTTTATTTTCACGGCTCTGCGTTATAAACTTCTGTGAAGCACCTGGGGGTTCAAAGTGCTCACTGTGCATCTAGATAAGTTCTTTATTGGGTCTAGTTTCTAAAATGTGGTCATTTGTGGGGGAGCTCCAAAGTTTAGGCACACAGGGGCTCTTGTTATGTTTTGGTAGCTGAGGAGAGCAGCCAAAAACGGCAATACACCAGAGAGGTTGGAATCTACTGGATTGCAGTACCCTGACTAACCACCACAACTAAAGGCAGCCGTGGAGCGTTCCTACGTTGGTCCTAGACGCCTCATCACAGCCTGAGAGGATAACTACACCTAAAGATAGAAAGAGGAAAGCTATCTGCCCCGGAGCAGATCCCCAAAGAACATAGGAAGCCCCCAAACATGTAATGGCGGTTAGACAAGAGGAAATACAGACACAGACAGAAAATAGTATGAGCAAACGTTGGGGCCCAATCTGCCTAGACAGAAACGGATAGGAAGGATACTTACTGCAATCCAAAAAACCCTAAAAAAAACCCAACGCTACTAATTGCAAAAACACCTGAGATCACACTACCTCTGCCACCTAAATTAGTTCTCTGGTGTAACTAAACTCAGCCGCAGCCACTGAAAAAATTGGAAAAGGCAAATGAACAAACAACAGTGGCTCCAGAGGAACCGAGAGGGGCCCAAGCCCCCCGGGGAGGGGAACCTGGCCAACCTCACAGAAATGCAGAGAAAAATGCAAATGGCAAACACAAAAACAAAAAACAGAAAATATCTTATCTGAGAGCAGGAGAAGAGGCAAGACTCAGCAAGCTTCCAAGTGAACCAGGAAACAACGTTAAGACAGGAACAATTGATCACCGGCAACCATGATGGGGAAAACCTCCCTTATATCCAGCCAGTCTGTAATTCCTGATTGCCAATCCTCATTGAATGGTTCAGTACTGTTTGTAACCACCAGAGGGAGCTTCTGCTCAGAGTTCATTTCTAAAACATTCATAACAGGCTCTCCAAACACGACATGGTGTCCGCTAACGATTGGAGCTAATTTTCCATTAAAAAAGTCAAATGGTGCTCCTTCCCTTCTGAGCCCTTCCGTGCCCCCAAACAGTGGTCCCCCCCACATATGGGGCACCAGCGTACTCAGTAAAAACTGGACAACAACTTTTGGGGTCCAATTTATACTGTTACCCTTGGGAAAATAAAAAATAACGGGCTAAAAAATGATTTTTGAGAAGCAAAAATGATTTTGTTATTTTCACTGCTCTGCGTTTATAAACTTCTGTGAAGCACTTGGAGGTTCAAAGTGCTCAATACACATCTAGATAAGCTCCTTGGGGGGTCTAGTTTCCAAAATGGGGTCAATTGTGGGGGATTTCTACTGTTTAGGCACATCAGGGGCTCTGCAAACGCAACATGACGTCCATCAAGTCTGCATTCCAAAATGGCGCTCCTTCCCTTCTGAGCTCTCCCATGCGCCAAAACAGTGGTTCCCCCCACATATGGGGTATTGATGTACCCAGGATAAACTGCACAACAACTTTTGTGGTCCAATTTCTCCTGTTACCCTTGTGAAAATAAAAAATAGCGGGCTAAAAAAATCATTTTTGAGGAAAAAATGATTTTTTTATTTTCACTTCTCTGCATTATAAACTTCTGCGAAGCACTTGGGGTTCAGAGTGCTCACAACACATCTAGATAAGTTCCATAAGGGGTCTAGTTTCCAAAATAGTGTCAAATGTTTTTTTTTTCACTGTTTAGGCACACAGGGGCTCTCCAAACACGACATGGTGTCCGCTAACGATTGGAGCTAATTTTCCATTCAAAAAGTCAAATGGCGCTCCTTCCCTTCTGGGCCCTACCGTGTGACCAAACAGTGGTTTATGACCACATATGCGGTATCTGTGTACTCAGGAGAAATTGCCCAACAAATTTTAGGATCCATTTTATCCTGTTGGCCATGTAAAAATGAAAAAATTGATGCTAAAAGAAAATTTTTGTTGGAAAAATTTAAATGTCCATTTTTTCCTTCCATGTTGCTTTAGTTCCTGAAGGGTTAATAATCTTCTTGAATGTAGTTTTGAGTAGCTTCAGGGGTGCAGTTTTTATAATCGTGTCACGTTTGGGTATTTTCTGCCATATAGACCCCTCAAAGTGACTTCAAATGTGAGGTGGTCCCTAAAAAAAATGTTTTTGTAAATTTTGCTGTAAAAAAGAGATATCGCTGGTCAACTTTTAACCCTTATAACTTCCTTACAAAAAAAAAATTTTTTTTCCAAAATTGTGCTGATGTAAAGTAGACATGTAGGAAATGTTATTTAGTAACTATTTTGTGTCACATAGCTCTCTGGTTTAACAGAATAAAAATTCAAAATTTGAAAATTGTGAAATTTTCAAAATTTTCACCAAATTTCCATTTTTTCACAAATAAACGCAAAAATTATTGACCTAAATTTACCACTAACATGAAGCCCAATATGTCATGAAAAAACAATCTCAGAATCGCTAGGATTCGTTGAAGCGTTCCTGAGTTATTACCTCATAAAGGGACACTGGTCAGAATTGCAAAAAATGGCAAGGTCTTTAAGGTCAAAATAGGCTGGGTCATGAAGGGGTTAAAGGAGTTGGTCTCCTGTATTTGTAATGGCCATGTACTAAGTTTATGGGCTGACAAACATTTCCCACTGGGGGGGTACACATCAAGATACTGTGTAAAAAAATTTTTTACGGCCTTCATAAACACCCTCGCAAACAATAACTTGGTTTCCCACTCAGTTGCTGATGGGAAGGTGCAGGTTTTAAGCAGAAATATGGCGTACGAGTCGCTGGATGAAGTGATCAGGAAAGGTGTCATGGTGACGGCAGGAATGGGAACGTACAGGTTTAATTACATGGGGACTATGGGAGGAATGAGATCCAGGATCCATCCTGCAATGATTAGTCATTTACACACCACCAATTAGCAGAATGCGTTTGATGCCGATCAGAACATAGGTGTAAAAGATGCGAGTCTGAAGCTTAGCCTAAAAGATGCCCGTGAGAAATAGTTTGTGTCCATATAATGGGTACAGTGCAAGATTCTAGTGAGATGCTTAATTCTAGAAAGCAGCAGATTAGAGTTGGAGGTAAACCAAACAAACAGCTGGATGCTCATGCAAAACAAAGTTTAAAGAGGGGTGCACCAATACATATTACCAAGAACATCCACATTTCACATCTGAAAAAGATTTGTTCTGGTGTAACAAACACGGTTAAAGGAATAACAATAAACGTAGTTAACCCGGAACCTGTGAAACAACAGATTTGATCTTTACAATATATGGACGATGATGGTTTTGATGATGACTTTGGTTTCACCGTGTCCTACCCTAGTTATTGACACTACTCAGCTGCCAATAATAAATTGTATCCTACAGGCCACAAATTTTAAACTATGGTTTTAATGCACACGGTGTTAGGGTCTGCGGAACGCACCTAATAGATATATTAGAGAGGTGCGTTAGCAGCCTGAGGTCCACCGTGCAGGCGAAGCCCGCTGCTAGTAAGATGGCGAAAGTAGTGAACTCTGTTATCCCGCAGTCACTAAAATAAACGCTGTAGCGCGCTGTGGCAGTAAGTGCGAACTCTGTTAATCCCAGAGCCGCTAATGGGAATGCCACAGCGCTATATGGTGATAGGTGCGAACTCACTTAGCTTTAGTGAGCCGCAAAGTAAAACGCTAGGGCGCTGAACCAGCGTTATAAAGCGAACCCTGTTGCGTCACAGAGCCGCTGAGAAAAAGACTGTGTCCTGTTAACACCACAGGGATACACAGATAACTGCTGTGCGGATAGCAGTCTGTGATCACGCAGACAGCAACGCAATCAAGCAATCTCCTCACCGGAGAAGCCGGTATTCTAGGGGCTTATTTCAGCCAAGCCCTAACCACTTGCACTCAAATCTCCTCACCGGAGGTGCCGGTATTCTAGGGGCTTATTTCAGCTGAGCCTAACCACATGCGTGCATGATCACACTGGTGCAAAGCACATAATGCAATTGATACTAGCGCATGGCGGCCCAGCCATGCCACCCTTTTATAGTAACAACTACAGAACCTGCCAGAACCAAGGACCAATGAAACTGTTCCAGAACACCAGTAGTCACAGGACCTTCCTGGCGGACCAATAGGAGCTGCTGCAGTACCTGAGCATGTGACCCCTGATCTCCAATGAGAGATCTCATACTGGGCATGCTCACAAGGGGAAAACAAGGACTTTGTCCTAAAGACATCTGCTCTCCGCTAACCAGTACTGGCCACAATAGCAGAGCCTGGAGAGGCAGCAGTAATCCTCTGCACACTGTTAGACTGGGCGAGACGCTGGGACCGACGTCTAAACTGAGCAGAGTCCACTGCGGCCGGAGACGAATGGGAGACCGCAGCCGGAATGGCTCGAGATTCCCCTTGTGCAGAAGCGGGAACTCGACCCCTAACATTACCCCCCCTCTAGGGCCCCCCTTCTCTGGGCCTCGCTATGCTCAATGGTAGCGATGAGATGCGGAGCATGAACATGCTCGGCAGGCTCCCAGGACCTATCCTCAGGCCCATAACCCCTCCAATCCACCAAAAATATGTTTTTGCCCCATACCACCTTGCACCCTACAATGGCATTCACCTGGTAGTCATCCGAAGACGAACCCGACATCCCGGCAGATGACTCAGGCAACCGGGAGATGACCACGGGTTTTAGGAGGGACACATGGAAGGTGTCGGAGATACCAAGGCGAGGCAGAAGGCAAAACGGTAAACCACAGGGTTCACCTGCTCGAGATCCTTGAAGTGACCCAAATAGCGGGGTGCCAACTTAGTGGATTCCACCCGTAGCCTGATGTTTCGGACGGAGAGCCACACTAGGTCGCCAGGAGCAAATGTTGGAGCGGGACGCCGACGGGCATCAACAGAAGACCTCATCCTTTCCTTGGAAGCCTGAATGGCATCCTGGGTGCGGTCCCATATGTCCCGTGCCTCCACAGCCCAGTCTGCCACCCT
Organism: Oophaga sylvatica; assembly: GCA_033576555.1. Taxonomy (NCBI): domain Eukaryota; kingdom Metazoa; phylum Chordata; class Amphibia; order Anura; family Dendrobatidae; genus Oophaga; species Oophaga sylvatica. The sequence goes on from JARQOD010000006.1 coordinate 117,452,135, forward strand.
GGAGTCGGCGGAAGCCACGGGCATGGGCACCGGTACCCGCGGATGCTGGCCGTAATTTAAGAGGAATGGGGTCTGTCCGGTGGAGTCAGCCACAGCATTGTTTAGCGCGAACTCTGCCCACGGGAGCAAGGATACCCAGTCATCCTGCCTGGCAGACACAAAATGTCACAAGTAGGTGACCAAGGTCTCTCTACCATCCTATTCGTCTCGGGATGATATGCAGAGGAGAGGTTCAACTCAATGCTGAGTAGATGACACAACTCTCTCTAGAACCGAGACGCAAATTGGGGACCTCGATCGCTGACAATCTTGTCTGGCATACCGTGTAGACGGAAGATGTCTAATAAATAATGCTGCCAAGGCTCGTGCAGAAGGTAACCGTGGTAGCGGCACTAAGTGCACCATTTTGGAGAAGTGGTCGGTGATCACCCAAATTATAGTGCACTCCCGAGACTTGGGTAAGCCCACCACAAAGTCCATCCCGACCATCTCCCAGGGCCTGTCTGCCACCGGCAAAGGAAAAAGTAACCCAGCTGGCCGTTGTTGAGGGTACTTGTTCCTGGTGCAGGAGACACACGCCTGAACATACTCCCTGACGTCACGAATCATATGTGGCCACCAGTGTGTCCTCACCAATAACTCAGATGTCCTCTTTGCCCCAAAGTGTCCACCCACCCTGGACGAGTGTGCCCAAGAGAGTACCTCTGGTCGCGAATTAGTGGGCACAAAAGTCTTGCCCGGAGGCACAGACTCTAGCGAAACCGGGGCTACAGTTCTCAGGCTCTCTTAGGGGACAATAAGCCGAGGCTCCTCATCCTCCTCCTCTGATGACACTAAGGAGCGAGAGAGAGCGTCGGCCCGAACATTCTTCTCACCGGAGAGTAAAAATGGAGGGTGAAGTGGTACAGAGAGAAGAATAGGGACCATCTGGCCTGGTGAGAATTTAGCCGCTGAGCCGTTTGCAAATATACCAAGTTTTGTGGTCGGTGAAGACTTGGAAGGGAAAACGAGCCCCCTTCAGAAGATGTCTCCACTCAGAGAAGGCCAACTTCATAGCCAGCAACTCCCTGCCCCCGATGGAATAATTCCTCTCTGCTGGTGTAAAGGTCTTAGAAAAGAAAAAGCAGGGATGCTTCCGACCTTGAGCATCCTTTTGATAAAGGACTGCTCCAGCACCAACAGAAGAGGCGTCCTGTTGTGAATGGGTTTGAGATGAGTTCTGAGCAGAGGCTTCCTCTGGTGGTTACAAGCGGTGCTGGTCTGTCCAGTGAAGATTGTGAGGACTGGGAATCAGGTGTTACTGACTGGTCTTATATAAGGGAGTCACCTTCCCATCAGGGTTGCCGGTGATCAATTGTTCTGGTCTGAATCCTTCATTCCTGTTTCCCTTGTAGCCTGCTGTGTCGTGTCTGCATCTCCTGCTAACAGATAAACATTTTCTTCTTTTTGTTTTTGTGCTATATTTTTGCATTTTGTCCTGCACTTCTGTGGGGGCCTTCAGGGTCCCCTCCGGGGGCTTTTCCCTCTCAGTTTAGTTCAGCCACTGATGTTTGTACTTTTGCTTTTTCCAGTTTTTTCAGTGGCTGCTGTTTTGATTTTGTTACACCAGAGAACTAATTTAGGTGGAAGAGGTCGTGTGATCTCAGGTGTTTTTGAAATTAGTAGAGTTTGTGCTTTTCAGGGTTTTCTGGGATTGCAGTAAGTACCCTTCCTATCCTTTTCTATTTAGTTAGTTTGGGCCCCAGCGTTTGCTCATACTATTTTCTTTCTGTGTCAGTATTTCATCTTGTCTAACAGCCATTACATGTTTGGGGGCTTTCTATGTTCTTTGGGGTTCTGCTCCGGGGCAGATAGCTTTCCTATTTCTATCTTTAGGTGTAGTTAGTTTCTCAGGCTGTGACGAGGCGTCTAGGACCAACGTAGGAACGCTCCACGGCTGCCTCTAGTTGTGGTGGTTAGTCAGGGTACTGCAATCTCATAGATTCCAACTGCTCTGGTGTATTGCCTTTTTTACCTGCACTCCTCAGCTACCGAAACATAACAGTATCACCGGCCTAAAAATTGAAAATTGTATGGTACTCACAGAAGGGAAAAAATATTGTGAAAGAAAAAAGGTTGTCAGAGTTGTCAGAGATATTTTTCTGTTTGTTGCATTTTTTTTCCCTCTGTACCTCTGGGTGCTGGGGAGGATCTTTTCTCTCAATGGAGTTTGCACAGTTGTCTGGCCGTGTGGATCAGCTTGCCACTGAGGTTCAGAGTATTGCTGCATATCTTGCTAGGTTGCCTGTTGTGGAACCTAGGATTCCCATGCCAGATTTGTTTTTAGGGGATCGAGCTAAGTTTCAGAATTTCAAAAATAATTGTAAATTGTTTTTTGCCTTAAAATCTAAGTCCTCAGGGAACGCAGCGCAGCAGGTTCAAATTATCATCTCTCTCCTGCGCGGCGATCCTCAGGATTGGGCTTTTTCCCTGACACCTGGGGATCCTGTTTTGAGTGATGTTGATGCATTTTTTCAGGCTTTGGGGTTATTGTACGATGAGCCTAATGTCACTGATCAAGCTGAAAAAGCCTTGTTGGCATTAAATCAGGGGCCTTATGACGCTGAGTTATACTGTCAGAGATTCCGTATGTGGGCAGTCCTGACCAAATGGTATGACGACGCTTTGGCAGCCCTTTTCCGGAAGGGTCTGTCAGATAATGTAAAGGATGTTATGGTGGGATTCCCTGTCCCCTCTGGTCTCAATGATTCTATGTCATTAGCGATTCAAATTGACAGACGTTTGCGTGAGCGGAGAAGTATGCATGGAATGGTGTTGCCTTGTGAACCAGCTTCTGAACCCATGCAGTGTGATAGAGTGGTGTCTGGGGCACAGCGTCATGAGTTTCGAAAGCGCAATGGGTTATGTTTCTACTGTGGTGATGCCTCTCATGCTATTTCAGTCTGCCCTAAGCGGGGAAGACGTTTTGCACCCTTAGTTGTCTTGGGTAGTGTTCAGACTAAGTTTTTATTAACTGTCACTCTGATATACTCTCTGTCCTCATTTTCTGCTCAGGCTTTCGTTGATTCTGGAGCAGCTATTAACCTGATGGATTATGATTTTGCTAAACGTTGTGGGTTTCCCTTGATACCCCTACAGAAGTCTATTCCCCTACTGGGGATCGATTCTACCCCTTTGGCTGAGAATAAACCCCAGTTTTCTACTCAGGTGATAATGAGGGTTGAACCTGATCACCAGGAGTGCTGCAAATTTTTGGTTCTGTGTAATCTGCATGACATTATCGTGCTGGGTTTCCCTTGGTTACAGTCTCATAATCCTGTTTTGGATTGGAAATCTGTGTCTGTAACCAGTTGGGGCTGCCAATGTGTTAATACCAACACTCCTGTTTTTTCTGCCTCCCCCAGGCTCAGGATGTTCCTGACTTTTTGATTGATTTTTCTGATGTGTTTAGCGAAAGTAAATCTGCATCCTTGCCTCCCCATAGGAGCTATGACTGCGTTATTGAATTAGTGCCGGGTAGTAAATTCCCTAAAGGTCGCCTTTTTAACTTGTCTGTACCTGAACATGACGCTATGCGGTCTTATATCAAGGAATCATTGGAGAAAGGTCATATCAGACCATCCTCTTCACCCTTAGGTGCCGGTTTTTTCTTTGTGGCCAAAAAAGATGGTTCATTAAGGCCGTGTATTGATTATCGTCTCTTGAACAATATTACTGTGAAATATCAATACCCGTTACCCTTGATTTCTGACCTGTTTTCCAGGGTGAAAAACGCTACTTGGTTTACCAAGCTTGACCTCAGGGGGGCGTATAACCTTATTCGCATTAAGCACGGGGATGAATGGAAGACGGCATTCAATACGCCTGAAGGGCATTTTGAGTACCTAGTGATGCCCTTTGGGCTCACTAATGCTCCTTCCGTCTTCCAGTCCTTCATGAATGACATTTTCAGGGATTTTGTGGACAAATTTCTGATTGTTTATTTGGATGATATCTTGATTTTTTCTAATGACTGGGACTCTCATGTGAAACATGTTCGAACTGTATTCCAGATTTTGAGAGAGAATGCTCTGTATGTGAAGGGATCAAAGTGTCTTTTTGGCGTACAGAGGATCTCATTTCTGGGATTCATTTTGTCCCCATCTGTTATTGAAATGGACCCTGTCAAGGTTCAGGCCATCTGTGATTGGGTCCAACCTACTTCATTAAAGGCTCTTCAGAGATTTTTGGGTTTTGCCAATTTTTATCGTAAATTTATTGGTAATTTCTCGGTTATTGTTAAACCATTAACTGATTTGACCAGAAAGGGCTCTGATGTGGTGAATTGGCCTCCTGAGGCAGTCTCTGCATTTCAGGAACTTAAGCAGAGATTCACTTCTACTCCTGTTCTACGGCAGCCTGATGTTTCTCTGCCATTTCAGGTGGAGGTTGATGCCTCTGAAATTGGGGCAGGTGCCGTTTTGTCCCAAAAAGATCAAGAGACCTCTTAAAGTAACCCTTGTGCCTTTTTCTCTCGAAAATTTTCTCCTACTGAACGTAATTATGACGTGGGTAATCGGGAGTTATTGGCCATGAAGTGGGCTTTTGAAGAGTGGAGACATTGGCTGGAGGGAGCCAAACATCAGGTGGTGGTCCTTACGGACCATAAGAATCTGGTCTATCTGGAATCTGCCAAGCGACTCAATCCTAGACAGGCCAGGTGGGCCTTGTTTTTCACACGTTTTAATTTTGTGGTTTCCTTTCTTCCTGGCACTAAGAATGTTAAGGCGGATGCCCTTTCGAGGAGTTTCCTTGTGGACTCTCCTGAGTTATCTGATCCTTCTGTTATTTTGAAAGAGGGTGTAGTTCTTTCCGCCATCTCGCCCAATTTGAGACTTGCTCTGGAGGGGTGTCAGGAGGATAGGCCCGAGTGCTGCCCTGTTGGAAAATTGTTTGTCCCGGACCAGTGGAAAAAGAGTGTAATGTCTGAGATTCATTGTTCCGCATTGGCTGGGCATCCCGGAATTTTTGGTACCAGAGACTTGGTTAGTCGGTCCTTTTGGTGGCCTACCTTGTCTCGTGATGTCAGGGAATTTGTGCAGTCCTGCGGGACTTGCTCTTGCTCCAAGCCTTGCTCTCGCTCTAGTGGTTTGTTGATGCCATTGCTTGTGCCCAAGAGACCATGGACCCATATCTCTATGGATTTCATTTCCGACCTTCCTGTTTCTCAGAGAATGACCACCATCTGGGTAATTTGTGATAGGTTTTCCAAAATGATACATCTTGTGCCATTACCTAAGTTGCCTTCCTCCTCTGAATTGGTGCCGTTGTTCCTTCAGCACGTGGTTCGTTTACATGGCATTCCTGAGAACATTGTGTCTGACAGAGGAGTCCAGTTTGTTTCCAGATTTTGGAGGACTTTTTGTTCTAAACTGGGTGTTCAATTGTCTTTCTCCTCGGCATTTCATCCTCAGACCAATGGTCAAACTGAGAGAACAAACCAGACATTGGAGACTTATCTAAGATGCTTTGTGTCTGCTGATCAGGATGACTGGGTCTCTTTTTTGCCTTTGGCTGAGTTTGCTCTTAATAATAGGGCTAGCTCTGCCACTTTGATGTCTCCATTTTTCTGTAATTCTGGGTTTCACCCTCGATTTTCTTCAGGACAGACGGAGGCTTCTGTCTGTCCAGGTGTTGACTCTGTTGTGGAGCGTATGCAACAGATTTGGGACCAGGTAGTGGAGAGGTTGTCCCTCTCTCAGGAGAAGGCCCAGCGGTTTGCTAACCGGCATAGGACTGATGGTCCTCGGTTTAAAGTGGGGGACTTGGTCTGGTTGTCCTCAAGAAATATTCCTATGAGAGTGGCATCTCCTAAATTTAAGCCTAGGTTCATTGGACCTTATAAGATCATGGAGATTCTTAATCCTGTTTCTTTTCGTTTGCTTCTTCCAGGGACATTTAAGATCCATAACGTGTTCCACAAGTCCTTGTTGAAGAGGTTTGTTGAGCCAGTGGTTCCTGCTGCTGTGCCTCCTGACCCTGTTTTGGTTGAGGGCAATCTGGAATATGTGGTTGAGAAAATATTAGATTCTCGTTTTTCTAGACGGAAACTCCAGTATTTGGTTAAATGGAGAGGTTATGGTCAGGAAGACAATTCTTGGGTGTTTGCTTCGGACATCCATGCTAGGAGACTTATCCGTGCGTATCATAGAACTCATCCTGACCGACCTGGTTGCTCAAATGAGGGTTCGGTGACCCCTCCTCAAGGGGGGGGTACTGTTGTGAATGGGTTTGAGATGAGTTCTGAGCAGAGGCTTCCTCTGGTGGATACAAGCGGTGCTGGTCTGTTCAGTGAAGATTGTGAGGACTGGGAATCAGGTGTTACTGACTGGTCTTATATAAGGGAGTCACCTTCCCATCAGGGTTGCCGGTGATCAATTGTTCTGGTCTGAATCCTTCATTCCTGTTTCCCTAGTAGCCTGCTGTGTCGTGTCTGCATCTCCTGCTAACAGATAAGACATTTTCTTCTTTTTGTTTTTGTGCTATATTTTTGCATTTTGTCCTGCACTTCTGTGGGGGCCTTCAGGGTCCCCTCCGGGGGCTTTTCCCTCTCAGTTTAGTTCAGCCACTGATATTTGTACTTTTGCTTTTTCCAGTTTTTTCAGTGGCTGCTGTTTTGATTTTGTTACACCAGAGAACTAATTTAGGTGGAAGAGGTCGTGTGATCTCAGTTGTTTTTGAAATTAGTAGAGTTGGTGCTTTTCAGGGTTTTCTGGGATTGCAGTAAGTACCCTTCCTATCCTTTTCTATTTAGTTAGTTTGGGCCCCAGCGTTTGCTCATACTATTTTCTTTCTGTGTCAGTATTTCATCTTGTCTAACAGCCATTACATGTTTGGGGGCTTTCTATGTTCTTTGGGGTTCTGCTCCGGGGCAGATAGCTTTCCTATTTCTATCTTTAGGTGTAGTTAGTTTCTCAGGCTGTGACGAGGCGTCTAGGACCAACGTAGGAACGCTCCACGGCTGCCTCTAGTTGTGGTGGTTAGTCAGGGTACTGCAATCTCATAGATTCCAACTGCTCTGGTGTATTGCCTTTTTTACCTGCATTCCTCAGCTACCGAAACATAACAGCGTCCACCTCTAAAATAAACGGCTTATCAACATCAGGGCGATGTAATATGGGAGCACTGGCAAAATGCGACTTGAAGGAAGAGAACGCCTTGGAGACCTCCTCAGACCACAACTTGGGATTTACTCCCTTCTTGGTGAGGGCTACCAAGGGAGCTACCAAAGTCGAGAAATGGGGAATGAACTGGCGACAATAATTAATGAACCCCATAAATCGCTGCACCGCTTTAAGAGAATGGGGTTCTTGCCAGTCCATTACAGCCTGTAGTTTGGCAGGATCCATAGCCAATCCCTGGGCAGAGATGATATAGCCCAGGAAAGGTAAGGACTCCTGCTCAAACACACATTTCTCCAGCTTGGCATAGAGGGAGTTTGCCCGTAAGAGGTCGAAGACTTTGTTGACATCCCTCCGGTGAGAGTCTATATCTGGTGAAAAGATGAGAATATCATCCAGATAGACTACTACAGAGGTGGAGAGCATATCCCGGAAGATATCATTGACAAAGTCTTGGAAAACAGCGGGAGCATTACAGAGCCCGAAGGGCATCACCAGGTATTCATAATGCCCATCCCTGGTATTAAAAGCTGTCTTCCACTCATCCCCCTCACGGATGCGAATTAGGTTATAGGCACCACGTAGGTCAAGCTTGGTAAATACTCTTGCTCCTCGGAGCCTATCAAAGAGCTCAGAGATTAGGGGCAATGGGTACTTATTCTTGACGGTGATGGCGTTAAGACCCCTGTAGTCAATACATGGACGTAATTCTCCGTTCTTCCTTTGCACAAAGAAGAACCCCTCCCCTGCTGGTGACACCGACTTCCTAATGAACCCTCTTGCCAGATTCTCCTGAATATACTGGGACATGGCCTCCGTCTCAGGAAGCGAGAGGGGGTAGACTCTCCCCCGAGGAGGTTCTGCTCCAGGCAAAAGATCAATAGGACAGTCGTAGAAGCGATGAGGTGGAAGAGTCTCTGCCGCCTTCTTGGAGAAAACGTCTGCATATGACCTATAACACCGAGGAAGAGAAGTGAGATTTACGGGTATCTCTGTGGTGGTGACCTGAACGCACTCCCTGACACACCTGCCCCTACATGAATCACCCCAACCCAGTATCCTCCCAGAGGACCACTCAATATGGGGAGAGTGGTAACGGAGCCAAGGTACTCCCAGCAACACCTTGTCTATTCCTACGGGCAGTACAAGAAAAGAAATACTCTTCTGATGGGAGGAGGACATAGATAAAGTATAGTGTGGCGGAGAGCAAATGCAGAGGACATGAAATTCCCCTCGGCTCCAGAATCCACACAGAGCTTGGCGGTGAGCATGGATGGACCTACAGTAATTGTCCCCTTAAAGGACAACTTGGTGGAAAATGCCGCAGTGTCTAGTGAACCTCCTCCCAAGGTCACTAGATGCGACCGTTTTCCCGACCGCTGTGGACATTTGTTGGCATAATGTCCTAACTGCTGGCAGATGTTACAGACCACGTGTACTCGAGCGGCCCAGTACTTAGGTCCTGCTCGAGTAACCTCCATGGCCTCATGGGAGTCGGGCGCCTGGCTGGAAGATTCTAGAGGTCTAGCGAAGGTGAGAGCCAGCCGAAACCTCTGCCTACACTGGGACCGCTCCAACCTCCGCTCGTGAAAACGGAGGTCGATGGGGGTAGATATGGCAATAAGCTTCTCCAGTGTGGCGGGAATCTCCCTGGTAGCCAAGGCGTCTTTCACATGGCCCGCTATGGTGAGAGCCAGCCGAAACCTCTGCCTACACTGGGACCGCTCCAACCTCCGCTCGTGAAAACGGAGGTCGATGCGGGTAGATATGGCAATAAGCTTCTCCAGTGTGGCGGGAATCTCCCTGGTAGCCAAGGCGTCTTTCACATGGCCCGCTATTCCTCTCCAAAACACGGGAATGAGGACTTTATCCGGCCAGTCCAACTCCGAGGACAGAGTCCGAAATTGGACAGCAAAACAGCTGACCAAAGAAGAACCCTGTGAACTTGCCAGAAGTTGGAGCGCCGCATCGTGGGTAACCTGAGGTCCTAGAAAGACCTTTTTTAGAGCCTCCAGAAAACGAGGAGCACTCCGCACCAAACTGGTCATCACACTCCCACAGCGGGGTGGCCCACTCCAACGCTCTGCCCGACAGAAGAGATATTACAAAGCCCACTTGTGATCTATCCGTGGGGAAACGTGCAGCCAGAAGCTCGAGTTATATAGAGCACTGACTCACGAATCTCCGACATTGCTTGCTGTCACCAGCAAACTTGTCTGGAAGCGGGAGGTGGGATATTGTGGGGGCAGAGGTGGCAGTGGACACACTGGCTGCAGCCACGCTTAGCAGCCTGAACAGCGACTGCAGTAACATCCACAGCTGAGGTTTTGCGCTCAAGAGCCGCCAACCTACCCTCCAGCTGCTGGATGTCCCGCAGTAGACGCTGGTCATCCGCCATTTTACTAGCCAGACCCTGGCGCCAGTATTATGTTAGGGTCTGCGGAACGCACCTAATAGATATATTAGAGAGGTGCGTTCGCAGCCCAGGGTCCACCGTGCAGGCAAAGCCCGCTGCTAGTAAGATGGCGAAAGTAGCGAACTCTGTTATCCCGCAGAGTCGCTAAAATAAACGCCGTAGCACGCTGTGGCAGTAAGTGCGAACTCTGTTAATTCCAGAGCCGCTAACGGGAATGCCACAGCGCTATATGGCGATAGGTGCGAACTCACTTAGCTTCAGTGAGCCGCAAAGTAAAACGCTAGGGCGCTGAACCAGCGTTATAAAGCGAACCCTGTTGCATCACAGAGCCGCTGAGAAAAAGACTGTGTCCTGTTAACACCACAGGGATACACAGATAACTACTGTGCGGATAGCAGTCCATGATCACGCAGACAGCAACGCAATCAAGCAATCTCCTCACCGGAGAAGCCGGTATTCTAGGGGCTTATTTCAGCCAAGCCCTAACCACTTGCACTCAAATCTCCTCACTAGAGGTGCCGGTATTCTAGGGGCTTATTTCAGCCGAGCCCTAACCACATGCGTGCATGATCACACTGGCGCAAAGCACATAATGCAATTGATACTAGCGCATGGCGGCCCAGCCATGCCACCCTTTTATAGTAACAGCTACAGGACCTGCCAGAACCAAGGACCAATGAAACTGTTCCAGAACACCAGTAGTCACAGGACCTTCCTGGCGGACCAATAGGAGCTGCTGCAGTACCTGAGCATGTGACCCCTGATCTCCAATGAGAGATCTCACCCTGGGCATGCTCAGAAGGGGAAAACAAGGACTTTGTCCTAAAGACGTCTGCTCGCCGCTAACCAGTACTGGCCACAATAGCAGAGCCTGGAGAGGCAGCAGTAATCCTCTGCACACTGTTAGACTTGGCGAGATGCTGGGACCGACGTCTAAGCTGAGCAGAGTCCACTGCGGCCGGAGACGAATGGGAGACCGCAGCCGGAATGGCTCGAGATTCCCCTTGTGCAGAAGCTTGAACTCGACCCCTAACACACGGATCACATATAAGTTTGCTCCAAATTCAGACCTTTGTAGTGAACGTGAAAAATATTGTAGTCCATTTAAAACAGGCAAGGCACGCGGCAAAGGACGGGGAAGTGAACGTGATAGTGATGGTGCGTGCAGAGGCCGAGGCTGTGTGCAAGCTGAAATTTGGCCACAACAAACATACACATCTTCTTGCCTGACCTTCCTGTCCCAATTACTAGGGGACTGCAGCAGCACACCACTATTGAATTCAGAGCAATGTCAAATGGTTGTTGGTTTGACAATGGATAATGGTTCCATTAAATTTTCCACCACCAGCACCCTGTCTCCCACACGGTCAAATATAAGTAGCCGTGAGTCTAGACCGCATATTCCTCAGCCGGAACCTCCTTCCTTCCACTATGAGGCGTGCCATAGGAAAACTTATCCCACACTTGGACACTCCGAAGAGCTGTTCACTTTTCCATTTATAGATTCAGGCCTCTCACCCGGTCCACTTGAAGCAGGGCAAGATGAGATCGCATGTAGCGATGTCCAAATATTTGAGCAGCAACGGTCACATGAAGGCGACGATGGGAACGTGTCACAAAAAAGTGGACGATGATGAGACACAAATGCCAGAAAGTCAGGAGGAAGACCAGGGTGCGGATGTGGAAGACAAGGTGGTGGATGATATAGTAACTGACCCATCTGGCAGGACATGCAGAACAAGTACAGCAGCACACAGGGGGAGGGAGGCGTAGCACCCCAACAGGTAGGAAGCAGCAGTGTGGTGGCCACTGACAAAAGGCTGGCAACCATTTCTCGTAACACCAACACGATGGAAGTTGGTAATACAACTGTTAGGTCTTCCCGAGTCTGGTTGTTTATTAAAGACTCTGCCTATAACCCCAAACAGGCCATTTGCATCACCTGCCATGCCCACATCAGCAGGGGTAGAAAAACTTCCAGCCTGACCACTACTAGCATGATCAGGCACATGGCAGCAAAGCACCCGACTTTGTGGGCCGAACCCCAAGCTCCAGGAACGGTGTCTGTGGGTGACGCCACTGTTTCTTCCACAGTTGTGTGTTCAAGCCAATACCCTGTCCATGATGTATGCGAAGATGCCTCCTACCCTGGACCTGTCGTTGCCCACAGTCAACTAGCATCATCATCAAGCACATCCACATCCTTGTCCCAGCGCAGCCTTCAGTTGTCCATACCCTAGATATTGGAACACAAAAAGAAATATGCAGCCAACACCCCACCCAACATGCTTAAGCAAGGCTGGATTTGGACAGGTTAATATTTGCGATGGACACATGAATCAAGCCGCATACAAGGTTATCCTGGAAAAAACAGTTGATTCCTTCTGCTCAGGCAATGTTCCCCAACTCTGAGGACTGTTTTTTCCAGCAGGACAATGCGTCATGCCACACAGCTAGGTCTCTCAATGTGTATATGAAGGACCACCACATCAAATCCCTATCATAGCTAGCCCAATCTCCAGACCTGAACCCCATTGAAAACCTCTGTAATGTAATCAAGAGGAAGATGGATAGTCACAAGCCATCAAACAAAGAAGAACTGCTTAAATTTTTGCACCAAGAATGGCATAAGGTCACCTAAAAGCATTGTGAAAGACTGAAGGAAAGCATGCCGAGACGCATGAAAGCTGTGATTAAAAATCATGGTTAATCCACAAAATATTGATTTCTGAACTCTTCCTGAGTTAAAACATTAGTATTGTTTTTTTTAAAAATCATTATGAACTTGTTTTCCTAGCATTTGAGGTCTACAGGCACTGCATTTTTTTTATTATTTCGACCATTTCTCATTTTCTGAAAATAAATACAAAATTTATTGTTTGGAAATTCGGAGAGATGTTGTCAGTAGTTTATAGAATAAAAGAGCAATTTACATTTTACTCAAAAATATACCTATAAAGAGAAAAATCAGACAAACTGAAAATTTTGCAGTAGTCTCTTAATTTTGCCAGAGGTGTATGATACGTAATTTAAAATAGTTATTCTCATGATCCTATAATAATGACGGCAAAAAACACTTCAAATAGTCAAATTATGCATATTCTATAGTGGTGGGTGCCACATAGACGAAGTGATGAAAAAGGACGTGATGGGTTTAAAATAAATATTTATTGAATACAATTAAAACCGACAATAGGGGATTAAAGACAAATAGGATTTAACAAAAATAAAATGAAGACCCGCAGAGCTGCAATGTATACAAGAATGCAACCACTAAATCACCAGAATCAGGAGGTGTGAATTAAGCCGAAGAGGGAAGATGGAAATCTCCATTGACATGAGAAAGTGCACAATGTCTCCTTAATTATTCGCCTACTCCGTGAGGAATGTGAGTGAGTGGCTGAAATGGCTACAGTAATGATAAGTAAATGCCTAATAAACATGCAAAGAAAAAGGGATGTAATAAGATTGAACTGCAATAGTCACATCTAAACGGGAGTCATATAATTCACACCTCCTGATTCTGGTGATTTAGTGGTTGCATTCTTGTATACATTGCAGCTCTGCGGGTCTTCATTTTATTTTTGTTAAATCCTATTTGTCTTTAATCCCCTATTGTCGGTTTTAATTGTATTCAATAAATATTTATTTTAAACCCATCACGTCCTTTTTCATCACTTCGTCTATGTGGCACCCACCACTATAGAATATGCATTATTTGTAATTTAAAATAGGCAAAGCTGGTGCTTGTTGCTGATATTGAGCGTAGAGGCAGAGTAGGTGCACAATGTGAAACTGTACCTGCAGCAGGAGCACAACAAACACACACATCATGGCTATCTAGCTTCCAGTCCCACTTTGTAGGGGTCACAAAACACCACTCTTTAAGCCATATCAATTTGAAAAGGTTGTGGATGGATAGTATCACGAACACCGCACTGCACTTGCTCACTGAGCCAGTGCGCATGTCCTGAACAAGACAGACTGCACTCAAAAATACCTGTGGAGCGGGCAGTAGCGGTGAAGATGCGTGCTTCAGACTAACAGGACCCAAGCACGTGACTGCCAAGGGGCCGCGCCGGCCACAGGTCTCTCAGAGGGAGCAGTAACAGATAGAGAATGCTTCAGGCCAGAGGACTTGAATCACGTGACTGCGGGTGGGCGTGGCCCAAGCTCCAGAGAGCTATGAGGGAAGGAAAACTCCTAGAAGGGTAACTATGGGACAGAGTTACCAAGGGGCTGTAAGGTTCTGTGTACATGTTCCTGAAACTCAGTTTTTCCGTCAGCCATTTTACTTTCTGTCTTGCTGCAGCTGTCTTGCCCTGAGTCAATATGGAGTTTCCAGCTTGCATGTTCCCGCCCTGATTCTCTCCCTCTTGCTTCTTAAGCAGCCACAGCTGAGCAATCAGTGCTTCAGAATCAAGCCTGCAGTGAACCTGTGACCTGACTCCTGGAAGCCTTGGACCTTGTACTCCAGTTATTTCCTATTATGGAACTTTGGAACACTCGTGGACTTTGGAACCTTGCTATTTAATAAATCCACGTTTGCATGGACTTATGGTAACAGAGAAGAAATCCTGAACCTGTTGTGGAGAGTGATTGCTGAGCTTAAGTTACTCTGGCCTGCTTTGTCTCCTGCTTTTGTATCTGCAACTGTGTGACTATTATTGCCACTTGTATGAAGTAATACAAGACCTTCTATATCAAACCTGTGACTCCTGTGTTTTCATCGCACCCAAGCACAAGACACTATATGAACTGTACTCCTTACATTACAAGATTCTGAAGCCAAACGTTAGTGTCTGCTGGGTCTGGAAAGGCTGTGTCTGCTGTAACTGTGGATATCAGATGTCCGGTTGTACTTTCTGTGATGACAGTGGTTGTGACTTCTCACAACCATTCCAGGTGAGCAATTCCCTTAAGTTTTTTTTTTCTGCAGTGTTACCACAGGTAAACACTATTGTTTTTTTTTTTTCTTCCTCTTTTGTGTCTGCTGTAACTGTGGATATCAGATGTCCGGTTGAACTTTCTGTGATGATAGTGGTTGTGACTTCTCACAACCATTCCAGGTGAGCAGTTCCCTTAATTTTTTTTTCTCTCTGCAGTGTTACCACAGGTAAACACTATTGTTTTTTTTTCTTCTCCTCTCCTTCCAGTACTCCTGTCTTAAAAGATCTGGAAAATGGAGGCCCGCATAAAGGAACTTTGCGAAGTGACTGATAATATCCTTGCAGATTTACAGACTATAAAAACCCGTTTTACAAACCTACAGGACCTCACTAATCACAATTTGCAAGTGTTTGGACAGACTGCCCAGGATTTGCGAGCCAGGATTGAGGTTCTAGAGGAGCGAGTCCAGGCTCCTGCCGTAGCCCCAAGTTCTGGGATTCCCAAGTTGCCTCCTTTTCATTTTGGCGGTGAACGTGAGAAATTCAGGGGATTTATTAATCAATGCAATCTTTTTTTTTCTGCACATGCTTCACAATTTCCCACTGAATGATCTAAAGTGCTTACTATAATTATGTTGCTTACCAACAAGGCTTTGATGTGGGCAAACCCTCTGATTGAGACTGAGGATGAATGTTTGGATCATCTTGATGCTTTCATTTCAGCCATGGGGAAGGTGTTTGATGACCCCAATCGAGGTGCAACAGCTGAAGCAGCCATGTTAGCTTTGCGCCAAGGTAAGCACTCGGTAGCTGAATATGCCTTGGATTTCAGGAGAAGGGCCCTTGATACCACCTGGGACAGTTCCGCCAAAAAATCTATTTTTCGAAAAGGGTTATCTCCACTGATTAAGGATGAACTTGCTCGTGCCGACCCTCCCACTGCGTTAGGTGACTTTATTAACTACTGCATCCGTATTGATACTCGTCTGACTGAACGCAGGCAAGAGAGATGGTTCGAAAGCAATTGCACTAATCTTTTCCTACCTTCCTCTCCAGCTAAGGAACCTTTGAGTAGGATCACACGGGAACCTGAACCTGAACCCATGCTGTTATGTTTCGGTAGCTGAGGAGTGCAGGTAAAAAAGGCAATACACCAGAGCAGTTGGAATCTATGGGATTGCAGTACCCTGACTAACCACCACAACTAGAGGCAGCCGTGGAGCGTTCCTACGTTGGTCCTAGACGCCTCGTCACAGCCTGAGAAACTAACTACACCTAAAGATAGAAATAGGAAAGCTATCTGCCCCGGAGCAGAACCCCAAAGATAATAGAAAGCCCCCAAACATGTAATGGCGGTTAGACAAGAGGAAATACTGACACAGAAAGAAAATAGAATGAGCAAACGCTGGGGCCCAAACTATCTAAATAGAAAAGGACAGGAAGGGTACTTACTGCAATCCCAGAAAACCCTGAAAAACACCAACTCTACTAATTTCAAAATCACCTGAGATCACACGACCTCTACCACCTAAATTAGCTCTCTGGTGTAACAAAATCAAAACAGCAGCCACTG
The DNA here is from genome assembly GCA_033576555.1 of Oophaga sylvatica. NCBI lineage: Eukaryota > Metazoa > Chordata > Amphibia > Anura > Dendrobatidae > Oophaga > Oophaga sylvatica. The sequence continues at coordinate 117,468,173 of JARQOD010000006.1, forward strand.
AAAAAACTGGAAAAAGCAAAAGAACAAAACTCAGTGGCTGAACCAAACTGAGAAGGCAGAAGCCCCCGGAGGGGACCCAGAAGGCCCCCAAAGAAGTGCAGGACAAAATGCAAAAATATAGCAACAAAACAAAAGAAGAAAAATTCTTATCTGGTAGCAGGAGATGCAGACACGACACAGCAGGCTACAAGGGAAACTGGAATGAAGGATTCAGACCAGAACAATTGATCACCGGCAACCCTGATGGGAAAATGACTCCCTTATATAAGACCAGTCAGTAACACCTGATTCCCAGTCCTCACAATCTTCACTAGTACCGCTTGTAACCACCAGAGGGAGCCTCTGCTCAGAACTCATCTCAAACCCATTCACAACAGTACCCCCCCCTTGAGGAGGGGTCACCGAACCCTCATTTGAGCAACCAGGTCGGTCAGGATGAGTTCTATGATACGCACGGATAAGTCTCCTAGCATGGATGTCCGAAGCAAACACCCAAGAATTGTCTTCCTGACCATAACCTCTCCATTTAACCAAATACTGGAGTCTTCGTCTAGAAAAACGAGAATCCAATATTTTCTCAACCACATACTCCAGATTGCCCTCAACCAAAACAGGGTCAGGAGGCACAGTAGCAGGAACCACTGGCTCAACAAACCTCTTCAACAAGGACTTGTGGAACACGTTAAGGATCTTAAATGTCCCTGGAAGAAGCAAACGAAAAGAAACAGGATTAATAATCTCCATGATCTTATAAGGTCCAATGAACCTAGGCTTAAATTTAGGAGATGCTACTCTCATAGGAATATTCCTTGAGGACAACCAGACCAAGTCCCCCACTTCAAACCGAGGACCATCAGTCCTATGCCGGTTAGCAAACCGCTGGGCCTTCTCCTGAGAGAGGGACAACCTCTCCACTACCTGGTCCCAAATCTGTTGCATACGCTCAACAACAGAGTCAACACCTGGACAGACAGAAGCTTCCGTCTGTCCTGAAGAAAATCGAGGGTGAAAACCAGAATTACAGAAAAATGGAGACATCAAAGTGGCAGAGCTAGCCCTATTATTAAGAGCAAACTCAGCCAAAGGCAAAAAAGAGACCCAGTCATCCTGATCAGCAGACACAAAGCATCTTAGATAAGTCTCTAATGTCTGGTTTGTTCTCTCAGTTTGACCATTGGTCTGAGGATGAAATGCCGAGGAGAAAGACAATTGAACACCCAGTTTAGAACAAAAAGTCCTCCAAAATCTGGAAACAAACTGGACTCCTCTGTCAGACACAATGTTCTCAGGAATGCCGTGTAAACGAACCACGTGCTGAAGAAACAACGGCACCAATTCAGAGGAGGAAGGCAACTTAGGTAATGGCACAAGATGTATCATTTTGGAAAACCTATCACAAATTACCCAGATGGTGGTCATTCTCTGAGAAACAGGAAGATCGGAAATGAAATCCATAGAGATATGGGTCCATGGTCTCTTGGGCACAGGATATGGCATCAACAAACCACTAGAGCGAGAGCAAGGCTTGGAGCGAGAGCAAGTCCCGCAGGACTGCACAAATTCCCTGACATCGCGAGACAAGATAGGCCACCAAAAGGACAGACTAACCAAGTCTCTGGTACCAAAAATTCCAGGATGCCCAGCCAATGCGGAACAATGAATCTCAGACATCACACTCTTTTTCCATTGGTCCGGGACAAACAATTTTCCAACAGGGCAGCACTCGGGCCTATCCTCCTGACACCCCTCCAGAGCAAGTCTCAAATTGGGCGAGATGGCGGAAAGAACTACACCCTCTTTCAAAATAACAGAAGGATCAGATAACTCAGGAGAGTCCGCAAGGAAACTCCTCGAGAGGGCATCCGCCTTAACATTCTTAGTGCCAGGAAGAAAGGAAACCACAAAATTAAAACGTGTGAAAAACAAGGCCCACCTGGCCTGTCTAGGATTGAGTCGCTTGGCAGATTCCAGATAGACCAGATTCTTATGGTCCGTAAGGACCACCACCTGATGTTTGGCTCCCTCCAGCCAATGTCTCCACTCTTCAAAAGCCCACTTCATGGCCAATAACTCCCGATTACCCACGTCATAATTACGTTCAGTAGGAGAAAATTTTCGAGAGAAAAAGGCACAAGGGTTACTTTTAGAGGTCTCTGGATCTTTTTGGGACAAAACGGCACCTGCCCCAATTTCAGAGGCATCAACCTCCACCTGAAATGGCAGAGAAACATCAGGCTGCCGTAGAACAGGAGCAGAAGTGAATCTCTGCTTAAGTTCCTGAAATGCAGAGACTGCCTCAGGAGGCCAATTTACCACATCAGAACCCTTTCTGGTCAAATCAGTTAATGGTTTAACAATAACCGAGAAATTACCAATAAATTTACGATAAAAATTGGCAAAACCCAAAAATCTCTGAAGAGCCTTTAATGAAGTAGGTTGGACCCAATCACAGATGGCCTGAACCTTGACCGGTCCATTTCAATAACAGATGGGGACAAAATGAATCCCAGAAATGAGATCTTCTGTACGCCAAAAAGACACTTTGATCCCTTCACATACAGAGCATTATCCCTCAAAATCTGGAACACAGTCCGAACATGTTTCACATGAGAGTCCCAGTCATTAGAAAAAATCAAGATATCATCCAAATAAACAATCAGAAATTTGTCCACAAAATCCCTGAAAATGTCATTCATGAAGGACTGGAAGACGGAAGGGGCATTAGTGAGCCCAAAGGGCATCACTAGGTACTCAAAATGCCCTTCAGGGGTATTGAATGCCGTCTTCCATTCATCCCCGTGCTTAATGCAAATAAGGTTATACGCCCCCCTGAGGTCAAGCTTGGTAAACCAAGTAGCGTTTTTCACCCTGGAAAACAGGTCAGAAATCAAGGGTAACGGGTATTGATATTTCACAGTAATATTGTTCAAGAGACGATAATCAATACACGGCCTTAATGAACCATCTTTTTTGGCCACAAAGAAAAAACCGGCACCTAAGGGTGAAGAGGATGGTCTGATATGACCCTTCTCCAATGATTCCTTGATATAAGACCGCATAGCGTCATGTTCAGGTACAGACAAGTTAAAAAGGCGACCTTTAGGGAATTTACTACCCGGCACTAATTCAATAGCGCAGTCATAGCTCCTATGGGGAGGTAAGGATGCAGATTTACTTTCGCTAAACACATCAGAAAAATCAAACAAAAAGTCAGGAACATCCTGAGCTTGGGGGAGGCAGAAAAAACAGGAGTGTTGGTATTAACACATTGGCAGCCCCAACTGGTTACAGACACAGATTTCCAATCCAAAACAGGATTATGAGACTGTAACCAAGGGAAACCCAGCACGATAATGTCATGCAGATTATATAGAACCAAAAATTTGCAGCACTCCTGGTGATCAGGTTCAACCCTCATTATCACCTGAGTAGAAAACTGGGGTTTATTCTCAGCCAAAGGGGTAGAATCGATCCCCAGTAGGGGAATAGACTTCTGTAGGGGTATCAAGGGAAACCCACAACGTTTAGCAAAATCATAATCCATCAGGTTAATAGCTGCTCCAGAATCAACGAAAGCCTGAGCAGAAAATGAGGACAGAGAGCATATCAGAGTGACAGTTAATAAAAACTTAGTCTGAACACTACCCAAGACAACTGAGCGTGCAAAACGTCTTCCCCGCTTAGGGCAGACTGAAATAGCATGAGAGGCATCACCACAGTAGAAACATAACCTATTGCGCTTTCGAAACTCATGACGCTGTGCCCCAGACACCACTCCATCACACTGCATGGGCTCAGAAGCTGGCTCACAAGGCAACACCACTCCACGCATACTTCTCCGCTCACGCAAACGTCTGTCAATTTGAATCGCTAATGACATAGAATCATTGAGACCAGAGGGGACAGGGAATCCCACCATAACATCCTTTACATTATCCGACAGACCCTTCCGGAAAAGGGCCGCCAAAGCGTCGTCATTCCATTTGGTCAGGACTGCCCACCTACGGAATCTCTGACAGTATAACTCAGCGTCATCAAGCCCCTGATTTAATGCCAACAAGGCTTTTTCAGCTTGATCAGTGACATTAGGCTCATCGTACAATAACCCCAAAGCCTGAAAAAAACGCATCAACATCACTCAAAACAGGATCCCCAGGTATCAGGGAAAAAGCCCAATCCTGAGGATCGCCGCGCTGGAGAGAGATGATAATTTGAACCTGCTGCGCTGCGTTTCCTGAGGACTTAGATTTTAAGGCAAAAAACAATTTACAATTATTTTTGAAATTCTGAAACTTAGCTCGATCCCCTAAAAACAAATCTGGCATGGGGATCCTAGGTTCCACAACAGGCAACCCAGCAAGATAGATAGCAATACTCCGAACCTCAGTGGCAAGCTGATCCACACGGCCAGACAACTGTGCAAACTCCATTGGGAGAAAAGATCCTCCCCAGCACCCAGAGATACAGAGGGAAAAAAAAAAAATGCAACAAACAGAAAAATATCTCTGACAACTCTGACAACCTTTTTTCTATCACAATATTTTTTCCCTTCTGTGAGTACCATACAATTTTCAATTTTTAGGCCGGTGATACTGTTATGTTTCGGTAGCTGAGGAGTGCAGGTAAAAAAGGCAATACACCAGAGCAGTTGGAATCTATGGGATTGCAGTACCCTGACTAACCACCACAACTAGAGGCAGCCGTGGAGCGTTCCTACGTTGGTCCTAGACGCCTCGTCACAGCCTGAGAAACTAACTACACCTAAAGATAGAAATAGGAAAGCTATCTGCCCCGGAGCAGAACCCCAAAGATAATAGAAAGCCCCCAAACATGTAATGGCGGTTAGACAAGAGGAAATACTGACACAGAAAGAAAATAGAATGAGCAAACGCTGGGGCCCAAACTATCTAAATAGAAAAGGACAGGAAGGGTACTTACTGCAATCCCAGAAAACCCTGAAAAACACCAACTCTACTAATTTCAAAATCACCTGAGATCACACGACCTCTACCACCTAAATTAGCTCTCTGGTGTAACAAAATCAAAACAGCAGCCACTGAAAAAACTGGAAAAAGCAAAAGAACAAAACTCAGTGGCTGAACCAAACTGAGAAGGCAGAAGCCCCCGGAGGGGACCCAGAAGGCCCCCAAAGAAGTGCAGGACAAAATGCAAAAATATAGCAACAAAAAAAAGAAGAAAAATTCTTATCTGGTAGCAGGAGATGCAGACACGACACAGCAGGCTACAAGGGAAACTGGAATGAAGGATTCAGACCAGAACAATTGATCACCGGCAACCCTGATGGGAAAATGACTCCCTTATATAAGACCAGTCAGTAACACCTGATTCCCAGTCCTCACAATCTTCACTAGTACCGCTTGTAACCACCAGAGGGAGCCTCTGCTCAGAACTCATCTCAAACCCATTCACAACACCATGCAGGTAGACTCTTTACAACGACGGGTTAGTGATGCACGCAAGGAACATCGTTTTAAGGAGAATCTATGTTTCTATTGTGGTAAGTCAGGGCACTTCATTATAAACTGCCCCAGCCGTTCTCGTAAGACTACTGCAGTACTCATTCACTGTGAGTGTTGCGAGAGGGGATCTGTCAGGTCCGAGCCTCAGGCTCCAGAGAGATCTGCAGCAACAGATCTTGATTTCTCGGACTTAAACTCCGTTACTTCTGAGGACGTTGACTGTGTAAACGCTGCAATTTTTCAAGTTTCCTCAGCGGTGTCCCAGCTGAGTTGTAAGAAAAACAATTCTCATTCCTTTCTTTCCATCAAACTCTGGGTTGACTCAGCTTGGGTGTCTAGCTCTGCTATGATCGACTCAGGGGCAAGTGGAAATTTTATGGATGTCTCCTTTGCTCTGAAACAGGGGATACGTTCAGTGAAGAAGGCTACTCCAGTACAGATTGAGACTGTGGATGGCTCTCTACTGACTTCTGGACCAGTGGATCAAGAAACAGAGCCTTTGAGGGTCCTTATGGGTAAAGATCATCAGGAGAAAATGTCTTTTATGCTTATCTCTTCTCCCCACTTTCCCATTATTCTAGGGCTACCATGGCTGCAGGCTCAGAATCCTACCATTAACTGGGAGACCAAGGAATTACACTTTCCAGAGAAACAGATGAGTCCAAGAGTTTCAGCTTGCTCTGTTCCTAAAGGAACCATGTCAGTCCCTGAACTACCAGCTGTATACCAGGACTATGTGGATTTATGTGACAAGAAGAACGCTGACCAGCTTCCCCCTCACCATCCATATGATTGTCCAATTGAATTTTTGCCTGGAGCAGAGATACCTTTTGGTAAGATCTACCCCTGGCGGGGCCCGGCTAAAGGCTTTAAATGATTACATAGACGAAAATCTAGCCAAGGGCTTCATATGCCCCTCTTCATCTCCTGCAGGTGCACCCATCTTCTTTGTAAAGAAGAAAGATGGATCTCTGAGACCCTGCGTAGACTATAGGGAACTCAATAAGGTTACTATTAGAAACCGTTATCCATTGCCTTTAATCCCTGAGTTATTGGAGAGAGTGCGACATGCCAAAATTTTCTCTAAACTAGATCTCCGTGAGGCCTATAACTTAGTCCGTATTAGACCTGGGGATGAATGGAAGACTGCATTCAGGTCACGCTATGGACACTTTGAATATCTAGTTATGCCTTTTGGTCTGAGTACCGCCCCAGCCACTTTCCAACACTTGGTGAATGACATCTTCAGGGATCTCCTAGATACATTCGTGGTGATTTATTTGGATGATATTCTAATTTTTTCTAACTCCACAGAGGAACATCATGGACATGTGAGAATGGTCTTGGAACGTCTAAGACAAAATCATCTTTACATCAAACTTGAAAAGTGTGAATTCCATAGGACCGAAATTCAATTTCTGGGGTATGTACTGTCTACACAAGGAATTAGTATGGATGGAAGCAAGACCCAAGCCATCAAGGATTGGCCAAGTCCTAGAAATGTGAAGGAGGTGCAGCGCTTCATCGGGTTTGCCAACTTCTATAGACGTTTCATTAGGAATTTCTCTGAGGTAGTGTCAACTATCACCCAACTTACCCGGAAAGAGTCTAGGTTCTCCTGGACTCCCCAAGCCCAGGAGGCATTTTCCCGTCTAAAAGATAAATTTACCACTGCACCTATCTTAGTACATCCTAACCCCGAACTTGCCTTCATAATAGAGGTGGATGCTTCAGACTGTGCCGTTGGAGCTGTACTCTCTCAGAGAACAGGTGAGAAGAATGTCTTGCATCCCTGTGCCTTCTTTTCCCAGCAGTTGTCTTCGGCTGAGAGGAACTACGATGTGGGCAATAGAGAGTTGTTGGCCATTATTGCCGCCTTCAAAGAATGGAGACACCTTCTTCAGGGTGCTGCACAGCAAATAGTCGTCCTGACAGACCATCGTAACCTTGAATTTATCAGGTCGGCTAAGTGCCTGACTCCTCGCCAGGCTCGCTGGAATCTTTTCTTAAACCAATTTAATTTTATCATTTCTTATAGACCAGGATCGCGCAATGGAAAGGCTGATGCACTCTCTAGGATTTATTCAGCAGAGACACGTCCACTTACTCCTCCTAAGACTATTCTTCCTGACTCTAGATTCCTGGGAGTGATTCATAATCAAGATCTACTTAAGGACATCAAGGAAGCATACCATGCGGATTCTTTGTTGGCTCAACCCCCAAGGGACGTAAGTCTTGTCTTTAAGAATGGTGTGTGGATTCAGGGACAACGTCTGTATATTCCTGAAACAGTCAGATTAAGAGTATTGCAACTCATTCACGATTCCAAGATAGCTGGGCATAGAGGAATTCTAAAGACACAGGAATTTCTTTCTCGTTTCTTTTGGTGGCCCACTTGCAGGAAGGATGTTTTAAACTATGTCACTTCATGTGAAGTCTGTGCAAGATGCAAAACACCTCGCTCCTCACCAACTGGTCTGTTGCAACCCCTTACCACCCCGTCCCGCCCGTGGGGATCCATTTCTATGGACTTCATTGTGGAGTTACCAACCTCTCAAGGGAAGAACACCATTCTAGTGGTGGTTGATCGTTTAACAAAAGCAGCTCATTTTATCCCTTGTGTCGGCTTACCCACTGCAAGACAGACATCAGATTTGATGATTAAAAATGTGTTTCGTTTACATGGAGTACCAGATGAGGTTATTTCGGATCGAGGGGTGCAATTCACTTCAAGGTTTTGGCAAAATTTCTGTGCAGCATTGGACATTAAAGTGAACCTTTCTTCTGCTTTTCATCCTCAGACTAATGGACAGACGGAACGAACCAATCAGACCCTGGAGCAGTATCTTTGCTGCTTTATCTGCCACCTACAGGATGATTGGGTGGATCTACTTCCACTGGCTGAGTTCTCTTATAACAACTCTCAGAGCGCCTCCACTAAGCAGTCTCCTTTTTACTCCAATTTAGGTTATCATCCTAATATTCTTCCTCGATTTCCCATAGAAACGCCTTTGCCAGCAGTGGCTGAAAGAATCACGTCTTTACAAAAGAATATGGATCTTCTAAAGGGAAATCTGGAATTGGCTCAGGAAAGGTACAAGAAAGCCGCAGATAAATTTCGTAAACCTGCACCAGCTTTCAAGGTAGGAGACCTGGTCTGGCTGTCAACCGGAAATCTTAAGTTAAGAATTCCATCATCTAAGTTGGGACATAAATACATTGGACCTTATAAAATCAGTAAAATTATAAGTGCTGTCGCTTGTCGTCTTCAACTGCCCAGAACTATGAGAATCCACCCTGTCTTTCATGTATCTCTACTAAAGGCTGCGACACCCAATAAGTTTCCTGGACGTTCTTCTCCTTGCCCTGACCCAGTGCTAGTCGATGGTCAGGAAGAATTTGTGGTGGAAAGGATTCTAGATTCCAGGTTGTATAGAAATCAGTTACAATATTTGATTAAATGGCAGGGCTACCCAGTGGAGGACAACTCATGGGAACCAGTCAATAACGTTAATGCTCCTCGCTTGCTCCGTCAGTTTCATCAGAGGTACCCACACAAGCCTGGTCTGAGGTCATCCGGAGGTTGTCCCTAAGGGGGGAGTAATGTAAGGTTCTGTGTACATGTTCCTGAAACTCAGTTTTTCCGTCAGCCATTTTACTTTCTGTCTTGCTGCAGCTGTCTTGCCCTCAGTCAATATGGAGTTTCCAGCTTGCATGTTCCCGCCCTGATTCTCTCCCTCTTGCTTCTTAAGCAGCCACAGCTGAGCAATCAGTGCTTCAGAATCAAGCCTGCAGTGAACCTGTGACCTGACTCCTGGAAGCCTTGGACCTTGTACTCCAGTTATTTCCTATTGTGGAACTTTGGAACACTCGTGGACTTTGGAACCTTGCTATTTGATAAATCCACGTTTGCATGGACTTATGGTAACAGAGAAGAAATCCAGAACCTGTTGTGGAGAGTGATTGCTGAGCTTAAGTTACTCTGGCCTGCTGTGTCTCCTGCTTTTGTATCTGCAACTGTGTGACTATTATTACCACTTGTATGAAGTAATACAAGACCTTCTATATCAAACCTGTGACTCCTGTGTTTTCATCGCACCCAAGCACAAGACACTATATGAACTGTACTCCTTACATTACAGGGGCATAGAAAAAACGGATAGTCAGGATAGCCAGGTCATAAACAGAGGGAGCAACGCAGTACAAGAGGAGCAGGCAGAGAATAACCAGAACGTAGCCAAGGGATTAGAAAACCAGAACGGGCAAATGCACAGTACCAAGATAGTGGACAAACTCACAACGAAGAGACGGACCGGGTCAAAACCAAACAAGCTACAAGATCAGGCACAAGGCACAGGCACACAGGAGGTCAACTAACTCAGCCGAGGGCAGGAGTATAACTGACACCAGACCTAGGTCAATTGGCAACTAAATAACCGCCCTCTGCCAGAGAGAGGCTGAAACCATTAACCCCAGTCTGACCAGGACGGGACAAAGACAAAACCCCGTCCTGGGTCATGACAGTACCCGCCTCTCAACGGGGGCCACCGGACCCCCGGGTTTCTCAGGACACCAGGCATGAAAGGCCCGACCAACTGATCCGCATGAACAGATCGGGCAGGAACCCACGACCGGTCCTCTGGACCTTAGCCTTTCCAATGTATCAGATACTGAAGAGCACGACGGACAAACCTAGAGTCAAGAATTCGTTCCACCTCGTACTCAGACTGCCCATCTACCAAAACCGGTGGTGGGGAAGACAACGATCCTTCCCTACAGGACCCCACAGGTTTCAAAAGGGCCCTATGGAAAACGTTGGGAATCCGTAGAGACATAGGGAGATGCAACCGAAATGCCACCGGGTTAACTGCTTCCGTAATTTCATAAGGACCAATAAATTTAGGTCCAAGTTTCGCAGAGGGGACTGTTCTGAATGTGTTAGAAATGAATTCTGAGCAGAAGCTCCCTCTGGTGGTTGCAGACAGTGCTGAACCATTCAATGAAGATTGTGAAGATTGGCAATCAGGAGTTACAGACTGTTCTTATATAAGGGAGGTTCCCTCCCATCAGGGTTGCCGGTGATCAATTGTTCTTGTCTCAACTTTGGTTCCTGGTTCACTTGGAAGCTTGCTGAGTCTTGCCTGCATCTTCTGCTAACAGATAAGATATTTTCTGCTTTTATTTTTGTGCTTTCTTTTTGCATTTTTTCCTTCACTTCTGTGGAGGTCAGCCAGGTCTCCTCCAGGGGCTTGTGCTCCTCTCCATTTATCTTAGCCACTGTTATTTGTTCATTTGCCTTTTCCAGTTTTTTCAGTGGCTGAGGCTTAGTTTTGTTACACCAGAGAGCTAATTTAGGTGGTAGAGGTCGTGTGATCTCAGTTGTTTTTGCAATTAGTAGAGTTGGTATTATTTTAGGGTTTTTTGGATTGCAGTAAGTGTCCTTCCTATCCTTTTCTTTCTAGGCAGATTGGGCCCCAACTTTTGCTCATACTATTTTCTGTCTGTGTCTGTATTTCCTCTTGTCTAACCGCCATTACATGTTTGGGGGCTTCCTATGTTCTTTGGGGATCTGCTCCGGGGCAGATAGCTTTCCTCTTTCTATCTTTAGGTGTAGTTAGCCTCTCAGGCTGTGACGAGGCGTCTAGGACCAACGTAGGTACGCTCCACGGCTGCCTTTAGTTGTGGTGGTTAGTCAGGGTACTGCAATCCAGTAGATTCCAACCTCTCTGGTGTATTGCCATTTTTGCCTGCTCTCCTCAGCTACCAAATCATAACAGGGGACCTTGAGCCTTATATTCCTAGTAGATAACCATACCTTATCCCCAACCTGGAACACCGGCCCCACAGACCTTTTTTTATCAGCAAAAAACTTATATTTAGACTGAGCCTTCGTAATGTTCCTTTGGACCTCCTGCCATAACTCCCGCAACTGCTGTATTGTCCCATCCGCCCCAGGACACCCAGAGTCTAAACGGGAGAACTCCCCAAAATGTGGATGAAACCCATAATTGCAGAAAAAGGGAGATGTGCCCGTAGACTGGTTAGTGCGGTTGTTAAACGCGAACTCAGCCAAAGGTAACACAGTACACCAATCATCCTGTCGGGCTGAGGTCAGGCAACACAGGATTTGCTCTAGAGACTGATTGGTCCGCTCAGTCTGCCCATTAGTCTCTGGATGATAAGCGGATGAAAAAGACAGACCAATACCCAACCTCTTACAAAATGTCCTCCAAAATCTGGAAACAAATTGTACCCCCCTATCAGACACCACATTCAAGGGTACTCCATGCAACCGCACCACATGCTCAACAAACAATCTGGACAACGTTTCCGCATTAGGTAAAGCCGACAAGGGTACAAAATGTGCTTGTTTACTAAACCTGTCCACCACTACCCAAATGACGGTATTACCCTTGGAAGGAAGAAGGTTCGTGATAAAATCCATGGACAAATGGGTCCATGGTCTATCAGGAATTGGCAGTGGCACCAATTCCCCAGGCGGCCGGTTATGGGGGGTTTTTGCACGGGCACATACCCCACAAGCAGACACAAATTCCCCAACATCAGAGGTTAAAGAAGACCACCAGAATATCCTAGAGATGGCCCTCCGGGTAGCCGAGATCCCAGGATGTCCACCTAGAACTGAGTCGTGGAATTCCCGAAGGACCCTGAGACGAAATTGAACTGGTACAAAAAGTTTATCCACCGGCTTAGCCGGAGGGGCAAGAGACTGAGCTTCCTGAATCTCCTGCTCCAACCCAGCAGAAACACCTGCCACCACCATCCCAGGCTGAAGAATGGAGGATGGAGGTTCGGGGGAGACACCGGATCCAGACTGCGTGACAAGGCATCAGCCTTGACATTTTTGGATCCTGGCCGAAAAGTGATGGAGAACTGAAATCTGGAAAAAAAAGCGACCATCTTGCCTGTCTAGGAGTCAACCTTTTAGCAGACTCAATGTAAGCTAAGTTCTTGTGGTCCGTAACCACTGTAATGGGATGGACAGCACCCTCCAAACAATGCCTCCATTCTTCAAAGGCCAACTTCACGGCCAGAAGTTCTCGATTCCCAACATCATAGTTTCTCTCCGCAGGAGAGAATTTCTTAGAGAAAAAGGCACAGGGTCTCAAATTAGTCAAAGTGGCGGGTCCCTGGGACAACACCGCCCCCACCCCCACCTCCGAGGCGTCCACCTCAACAATAAATGGTTCAGACGGGTCCGGTTGAATAAGAACCGGAGCAGACATGAAACATTTTTTTAAAAACTGAAACGCCGCCACCTCTGCGGCTGACCAATTCTTGACATCAGCCCCCTTTTGAGTCAGATCTGTGAGAGGTTTAACTACCTGCGAGAACCCCCTTATAAACTTGCGATAGTAATTTGCGAATCCTAAGAAACGCTGCAGAGCCTTCAAATCACGAGGTTGTACCCAATCAACAATGGCCTGCACCTTATTAGGATCCATGCGATACCCCTCAGCAGACACAATGAACCCCAGAAAAGACAGTTCTTGAACGAAGAATGAACATTTCTCTAGCTTAGCAAAGGGACAGTTCTCCCGGAGCCTTTGGAGAACTGCCCGAAGATGATCAATGTGAGTTTGTTTATCAGGCGAGTAGATAAGAATGTCATCCAAATACACCACCATAAAACGCCCAATAAAGTCAAGAACACATGATTGATAAAATTTTGGAAGACTGCTGGTGCGTTGGTTAGACCGAAAGGCATGACCAAGTTTTCAAACAACCCTTCAGTAGTGAGAAAAGCAGTCTTCCACTCATCCCCCTCCCGGACCCGGATAAGGTTATATGCCCCCCGCAGATCCAATTTCGAAAACCACTTAGCCCTAGACAACTGGTTGTACAAAACAGGAATAAGTGGGAGGGGGTACGTATTTCTCACAGTTATCTTATTTAACTCTCGAAAATCGAGGCATGGGCGCAAACCACCGTCTTTTTTCTTAACGAAAAAGAACCCTGCCACCATGGGGGAAACAGAAGGACGAATGTGTCCCTTAGGAAGGCTCTCGGAAATGTATTCTTTCATAGCAGCCTGCTCGGGACCCGAGAGGTTATACAAGCGGGCCTTGGGCAATTTAGTACCTGGAACCAGGTCAATGGCACAATCAAATGGGCGGTGTGGTGGTAAAACTTCAGCCTCTTTTTCAGAGAAATTGTCCGCATAGTCCTTCAGGTACTCCAGAATACCTTCCAGACCAACGGACGACACAGACACAGTAGCAAGACATCTTTCAGAACAATTAGATCCCCATTTAACAATATCACGGGAATCCCAGTCAATAATCGGGTTATGCCGTTGCAACCAGGGAAACCCTAACACCAGGCCAGCAGAGAGGTTATCCAAAACAAAACATGATATACGCTCCTGGTGAAGGGCCCCCACCCTCAGGGTGAATTCTTCAGAGACAAAATGGACACCGTCCTTGGTGAGAGGTGTAGAATCAATGGCCATTATTTTTATAGGAGTCTCCAACCTAACTGTCCCTAATCTACAGCTGGCCACCAGTTTAGAGTCAATCAGGTTCAATGATGACCCACAGTTCACAAAAGCTAAAGTAAGGAAAAAGCAGTTCTTCACATCAAGTTCCACCTTTAACAGTATCTTAGAAATTGAAGGAAAGGGTACCTGAGAGTCTGAGTGCCCTCCAAGATGATCACCCAGACTCAGTCGCTTGTTAGTCGGTGGGCAGGAGGGACAGTTACTTTTCCAATGTCCAGGATCACCGCAGTAAAAACACAGTTTTTCTAAGCGCCTCCGTCTCCTTTCTTTCTCTTTGAGGTCGATGGCTCCCATCTCCATGGACTCCAATACAGGACTGGCTCCCCTTCCACTGGAGAAAAATGGTGTCTCAACCTGCATTACACCTCTCGCCCGCAGCCTGCGATCCATTTGGACGGCCTGCGTCATGGCGTCCTCCAGAGAATCAGGCGGAGGGTGAAGTGCCAAGGCATCTTTCAGACGTTCAGACATGCCTCTACGGAACAAGCCACGGAGGGCGGCATCATCCCAACAGACCTCAGCAGCCCAGCGTCTGAACTCTGAGCAAAACCACTCGGCTGAGTGCTTCCCCTGACATACAGTACACTCATCACCATGTCCTCAGCCATCAGCACTCGATCAGGCTCTTCATAAATATGCCCTAGGGCCTCAAAAAATGCATCCACAGTCATTCTTTCAGGGGCAGTGGTAGGAAGGGAAAAAGCCCAAGCCTGGGGGGCTCCCCTTAACAGAGACATAATGACCCCCACCCTCTGACTTTCATCCCCAGAAGAGTGCGGTCTTAAAGAGAAAAAAAGCTTACAGCCCTCTTTGAAAACTTTAAATTCCTTTCTATCTCCAGAAAAGATATCCGGTAATTTAACCGGGGGCTCTGGGGAAACTAATGTAACAGCTTGAACCCCTGTCCCGTGAGCACCAGATGATAAAGCCCCCTGCACAGTGTCAGCCATCAGCTGCTGAGACTGAGCCAGAACGCGTTGTTCCTCATTCAGTTTCTGAGACATCTGAGTCAGGTGCTTTACCTGCTCAGAAAGGGCATACATAGGATCTATAACACACACAGGAGAAAAAAAAAAAAAAAGTAGCGGTCAGTTATAATATCACGAACACCGCAGAGCACAGTCTCTTAATTTTGCCAGAGTTGTATGATACGTAATTTAAAATAGGCAAAGCTGGTGCTTGTTGCTAATATTGAGCGTAGAGGCAGAGTAGGTGCACAATGTGAAACTGTACCTGCAGCAGGAGCACAACAAACACACACATCATGGCTATCTAGCTTCCAGTCCCACTTTGTAGGGGTCACAAAACACCACTCTTTAAGCCATATCAATTTGAAAAGGTTGTGGATGGATAGTATCACGAACATCGCACTGCACTTGCTCAAATGAGCCAGTGCGCGTGTCCTGAATAAGACAGACTGCACTCAAAAAATACCTGTGGAGCGGGGCAGTAGCGGTGAAGATGCGTGCTTCAGACTAACAGGACCCAAGCACGTGACTGCCAAGGGGCGGCGCCGGCCACAGGTCTCTCAGAGGGAGCAGTAACAAATAGAGAATGCTTCAGGCCAGAGGACCTGAATCACGTGACTGCTGGTGGGTGTGGCCTAAGCTCCAGAGAGCTATGAGCGGAAGGAAAACTCCTAGAAGGGTAACTACCGGACAGAGTTACCAAGGGGCATAGACAAAACGGATACTCAGGATAGCCAGGTCATAAACAGAGGGAGCAAAGCAGTACAAGAGGAGCAGGCAGAGAATAACCAGAACGTACCTTAGGGATCAGAAAACCAGAACGGGCAAATACACAGTACCAAGACAGTAGACAAACTCACAACGAAGAGACGGACCGGGTCAAAACCAAACAAGCAACAAGATCAGGCACAAGGCACAGGCACACAGGAGGTCAACTAACTCAGCCGAGGGCAGGAGTATAACTGACACCAGACCTAGGTCAATTGGCAACTAAATAACCGCCCTCTGCCAGAGAGAGGCTGAAACCATTAACCCCAGTCTGACCAGGATGGGACAAAGACAAAACCCCGTCCTGGGTCATGACAGATAGCAGATAATGCTTCCAGTCACTTTGCCAGCACCACCTTATCTACCACACGGTTCAGTCTCAGTAACCATGATTCTGGATCCCCCTTATTCCAGACCCTTTACTGGCTTCCTATTGCCCAGAGGCTCCAGTTCAAAACCCTAACCATGACATACAAAGCCATGCCATCCACAACCTGTCTACTCCATACATCTGTGACATGGTCTCCCGGTACCTACCCACACGCAACTTTCGATCTTCTCAAGATCTACTTCTCTACTTCCCCCTCATCTCTTCTTCCCACAACCGCATACAAGACTTCTCCCGTGCTTCTCCCATACTCTGGAACTCTGCCGCAAGACATCAGACTCTCACCAACAACGGAAACCTTCAAGAAGAACCTGAAGACCCACCTGTTCCAACAAGCCTACAGCCTGAAATGATCCTTAGTCTACTGAACCATCGCACAACCAGTTCTACCCTCTCCTAGTGTATCCTCACCCATCCCTGTAGACTGTGAGCCCTTGCGGGCAGGGTCCTCTCTCCTTCTGTACTTGTGTGTCCCTTGTCTCGCACATGTTTATTGTACTTGTCTATATTTCCCCTTTTCACATGTAAAGCGCCATGGAATAAATGGCGCTATATAAATGTATAATAATAATAATCCTCACCCTGATCCTCCTTCCTCTCACCATGCTGAGTGCCCTGAGACTAGTGATCCCACACTTGGAGACTCTGAAGAGCTGTTCACATTTCCATTTATAGATTCTGGACTCTCATCCTGCCCGCATCAAAGGTAGCAATGCTCAAATATTTGCACAGCCACGCTCACAAGAAGGTGACAGTGGGAAAATGCAATTACAGTCGCAAGAGCTGGATGATGATGGCACACAATTGCCAGCAAGTGGTGTTGTTACATCTGGAAGTGAGAAAGAGGACCTGGGTGTGGAATTGGAAGACAAGGTGATTGATAATGAAGTCAGTGACAAAACCTGGGAAGTTGACAAGCAGAGCAAGGACAGCAGTGCACAGGGAGAGGAATTCACAGCACCATGACAGGCAGAAAGAGGCAGTTGGATAGCCAGAGACACAAGGCAAGCAACGGATCCACAGAGCACCAACATGGTTGAAGTTGCCAAACCAAGGGTTGGTGTTCCCAAGTCTGGCGCTTTTCTAGACACAGTCCAGTTAATCCAAAAAAAGGCCATCTGCAACATCTGCCAGCATCAGCAAGGGCAGCACAACTACCAGCCTGACCACCACCAGCATGCTCAGGCACATGCAAGCATAGCATCCGACTACATCGACCGAATGCCAGGGTGCAGAAACAGTGTCTGCCAATCCCCTGTCGATGACTTAGGTGAAGATGACTGCCACCCTGCACATGTCATTGCACACTTGCAACCACCGTCAGCAACCATATCCACATCCTTTTCCCAGTGCAGCATTCAGTTGTCCCTATCACAGTCCTTGGAATGCAAGTGTAAATACATAGCCACCCACACACAGGCTACAATGCTAAACTGCCACATTTCCAGACTGCTTGCCTTGGAAATGTCGTTTAGGCTTGTGGAAATGGAATCTTTCTGCAACCTCATGACGGCGGCCATCATTCGGTACTTGGTCTCCAGCCACCACTATTTCTCCTGGTGTGCCGTCTCTGCCTTAGACAAGCCCATGTCCCATAGCATCAGCCGTGCCATGATTAACGCTGTGCCTTAGAAGGTCCACTTAACCACGAACACCTGGACGAGTGCTTGTGGCCAAGGACACTACATTTCCCTGACGGCACACTGAGTGAACATTGTGGAAGCCAGGACCCAGATGGACCCTTAGATGGAACACGTGCTACCGACACTGAGAATTAATCCCATAGTCCTGCTTATAGGAGTCTAAGGACACTTCAACATACTATGATTAACATGATCTATTATGGTGTGGTGCCATAAAGATAAGAAGTGATTAAGGAGCAGGTTTAGAATAAAATTATCTTTATCAAGTAACAAAAACATAAAACCAGTTTAAAAAGACAGGGCAAAGAAAACTTCCAATGGTGGGGAGGAAAGCAGCAAATGGTAACAATAAAGTGCGCAGTCAATGTAGTGGATTGGTAGCAAAGCATGAATAAGGAATCCAGGCATTTGTTATCTCCTATATGAAAAAAGTGGACATATTAATAAAAAGACTTGGTAGGCACCAGAGGGTTGCTTTAAAAACCAAGTCCTGTGAGTTCAGAGTTAGATAGCTGTACACCTGTAGCGTCCATGCATTGATGAGCGGGGTACTCTGTCAACGATAGAAAATTTTTGGAAGATGCTGAAGGAGTACCATATCGACCGCACCCGTATCCTCTGTGTTTCCTCTGTGCCTTACAAGTATTGGATATCAAAGCTAGACACGTGACATTAACTGTCTCTCTACACTTTGGAGGTCCTGGCTTGCCCTGCCGCTAGCGTTTTGTCAGAGCAGGTATTATAACTGGTAGGTGCATCCGATTGTAAACTAAAAATGCTGACAGGCTGACTCTTATCAAAATAATCGAGGGCTGGATTGGGCCAGATTTCTGTGCACCACTGGATGACTACAGCTGACCATAAACTCAAATCCAGTGAGTTTTTTTTTTTTCTAGTCTATTCACAAGCATCTCTTCCCACCCAAACAGGTGTATACACTTCACGATTTTCATCTTTTTGTGTCGTCCTCCTCCTCCACCACCATATCAACACCATATCAAAATTTATAGCGAGGGTAGCATGATCACCCTGATCACACTACCCTCACTGTAAATTTTTTAAGGGTGTTTATCATGCCCCCCTTAACAATTTTTAGAGGTCTACCTTGATCATTCTTTTACATATATATGTATATATATATATACATATATATGTATACCCCCCAGGGGTACATCATGGTTGTCCGGACTCTGAAATGTTAAATGAAAGAAAAAGATGAGGGTGGAACTCACCGTCTTGTAAAATCCATGCTTTATTCTTAAGAATAAAAACATCTTCAGTACGGGAGAAATGTGTGAGATACACGGACGATGGCCATTTTGCGCAATTTTGCTTCCATGGGTTCTGTAGACGAAAGGAAGTGATTATGTCCATATACCTGGAATAGGTTAGGTCCCTCCCCTCTCGCTGACGTCTTCACATTATAAGTAATTATCCACCTACTAGAGAAAAACAACATACACAAATAATAATAACCATTAAATTAAAAAAGCAAACAGTACAAACATGAATATCAATCGGAACACTCGATAAGAATATCACAGAAACGCGGACATATCAATCCTATCATTGAAGTCTGTTGCTTCCAATGCGCACGTGCGCAAAATAGACCTCGCTTCTCTTCTGAGAAGGAATCTATGGAGGTCACCCCCCGAGAAGGTAAAGAAACCCTCTCTAAGCCAGCAAATTGTACCTGAGTGAATTAATTAAAATGTTCCCTAAACCAGACAAATAGAGGCCAAATTGTTTTGCCCACATAAAAATTTTTTACACAGGCAAAACAATACATAAACCACATACCTGGTTCTGCATGAGATGAAGTCCCATACCTGAAGTAAAACAGAACCAACTTTTACAGTACATCTAGTGATGGGTGAGCACTAGAGTTGAGCGAAACAGGTCGGTCAGATTTATAAGTCGCCGACTTTCGCCAAAGTCGGATTTCACTGACAGAAACCAGACCATAGCATGAAGTCAGCCATGCGGTCGGCAAAACGAGCGCCAAAGTCGGATTTCCCAGAATGCTTGCAGGTGCCTTTTTTTTAGCCAATGAGCAAGGACTGAAAAACTGTGGACAACGAGATGACATGTGCAGCGTCCACTACCATCATAGAGAAGGGCATTGCAGTGATTGGCTTGCTTTGGGGGCATCATAGTGTCTATAAAAGCCCTGACCGCCGACCTCCATTTTACTTCTTCCGATCTTAACAGTAGGGAGAGGTTGCTGTTTATCAGCAGGGAGAGCTGGAAAGAGAAGTTCTTCTGTGCTTGTGCTGATAGCAATTGTGCTGTACAGTTAGTGTGCAGTGACAGGGGAGGATTTTCTTGTGTTCAGCAGCGCTGGTTATTAGGCTGCCTGATAGCTGTATTG
Source organism: Oophaga sylvatica (assembly GCA_033576555.1). Classification (NCBI taxonomy): domain Eukaryota; kingdom Metazoa; phylum Chordata; class Amphibia; order Anura; family Dendrobatidae; genus Oophaga; species Oophaga sylvatica. Next base: position 117,488,312 of record JARQOD010000006.1, read on the forward strand.
CTGTGTCTACACATTACTAGGATGCCTGATAGCTTTTTTGCTGTGTCTACACTGCTGTGCAGACTGATTTTTACACAGCAATAATACTTTTATTCTTTTTTCCTGCACAGTTACCGACTGTTCATTTTTTCACACACCGTATAGAGCTGTACTCTCCTCACACACTACCGTGTAACGGCTGGTATCACGGACAAATATATGCTATCTGTGTGTGACTCCGGAAATAAATACGGAGATTTAAATTTTTCCCTACAACGTATCCAGCTGTCCGCTTCTGATACAGTACCGTATATCTGCTGTTTGTATTACGGTGAAATCCATACTGAGAGAGCATCTGTGTGTGACTCCGGAAATATATACGGAGATTGTAATTTTTCCCTACACCGAATCCAGCTGTCCGATTCTGATACAGTACTGTATATCTGCTGTTTGTATTACGGTGAAATCCATACTGAGAGAGCATCTGTGTGTGACTCCGGAAATATATACGGAGATTTTAATTTTTCCCTACACCGAATCCAGCTGTCCGCTTCTGATACAGTACTGTATATCTGCTGTTTGTATTATGGTGAAATCCATACTGAGAGAGCATCTGTGTGTGACTCCGGAAATAAATACAGAAATTTACATTTTACCCTACACCGTTTACCGTTGTCCGCTTCTGATACAGTACCATATATCTGCTGTTTGTATTACTGTGAATTCCATACTAAGAGAGCATCTGTGTGGGACTACGGAAATATATACGGAGATTTTAATTTTTCCCTACACCGTATCCAGCTGTCCGCTTCTGATACAGTACCATATATCTGCTGTTTGTATTACGGTCAAATCCATACTGAGTGTGCATCTGTGTGTGACTCCGGAAATAAATACGGAGATTTAAATTTCCCCCTACACTGTTTACAGCGGTCCGCTTCTGATACAGTACCGTATATCTACTGTTTGTATTACGGTTAAATCCATACTGAATGAACGTCTGTGTGTGACTCCGGAAATATATACGGAGATTTTAATTTTTCCATTTTTCCCTACACCGTATACAGCTGTACGCTCCTCATACAGTACCATATATCTGCTGGTATTTTTGGTACATTTTCCCAAATATGAGAAAGTATGGTGGAAGAGGCCGCAGATGTGGGCGGGATGGCCAGCTGGTACTGATGGTGGTAGTGGTGCATCTGCTGGTAGTGGCAAAAGCACAATAGCACCTAAGGCAGGTAGTGTTGAGCCTGCATCATCGTCTGGCTCCAGGAGGCCTGGAAAGCTCCCTTTTCTGGGAGTAGGTAAACCGCTTTTAAAGCCGGAGCATCAGGAAAAGGTTTTGGCTTACATTGCCGAAACAGCCTCCAGCTCTATCGCCTCCTCTTCTGAAGTTTCAAAAACTGCGAGCACTGAGTCATCACCAAAAGTGAAGGATGCTGCAGGCCACACTTCTGATTACTCCATGGCGCTCTTTTCGCATACCATGCCTGGGTTATCAAGTGAAATCCTGAATTCCCCAGTCCAAGATGAATATGACATGGAGTGTACTGATGCACAGCCAGTGCTATATGATTCTGCTGGTACATTCACCCAGAGCACTGCATTGCCCTCGCAGCTAGATTCTGACGCTGATGAAACTCAGGTGCCCCTTCTCGCATACTATACCACCTTACACGGTGACACAGAGGAAGGTGCAGATGAAATTGAAGAGGAGGTGATGGATGACCCAGTTGTTGACCTGGATGGGCAACCATTGGGGGAAGAGTGTGTCGCTGGCAATAGCTCAGAAGAGGAGGAGGATCCGCAGCAGGCATCGACATTGCAGCTGCGGTTATCTGGCAGGCCCGTAGCAGTCCAAAAACGTGTTAAAAAAAAAAAAGTTGAAGGACAGCTTGACCAGACGGTCAAATTAGCACAGCATGCAAGCCCTGAAAATGTATCCCATAGTAGGAAGAGTGCAGTGTGGCACTTTTTTGACCAAAATCCTATTGATGAGGCAAAAGTTATCTGTAAGAAGTGCGGAAGGACCTTTAGCCGAGGGAAAAATCTCAGAAATTTGAATACCAGTTGCATGCTTAGACATTTAAGCACCATGCACTTGCAAGCGTGGACGGACTGCAAAACCTCAGGTAGCACACGTGCACCTGCTTCAACTGAAGGTAGCCAGCAATGCTACAACGCTTCCCCCACTGTAAGCCCACTGGTTAGCACACCACCAGCAAGAAATGTTGAGGTGTTGTTGCAAGGCCAAAGCAGTCAGGGAATCACAATGTTTTTCCAACGAAAGACTGCATCTAGGCCATCACCACCACCACCACCACTGTCACCATCTCTAACCCCCTCTCAATCCGCCATGTCCACCGCTAGTTCCACTATATGCAGCTCTCAAGTCCAGCTCACCCTAGGAGACACTCTGAGTAGGACAAGAAAGAACTCATCCGCATACACTGGATTTGAATGCCTACTTTGCCAAACTGATCTCATTAGAGATGATGCCCTTCCATTTGGTTGAAAGTGCAGCGTTCCAAGAGCTCATGGCCTATGCGGTCCGACGCTACCCAGTCGACACTTCTTTTCTAGAAAAGTCATCCCTGCCCTCCACCTGCATGTGAAAGACCGCATTGTCCATGCACTCAAACAATCAGTGAGTGGAAAGGTGCACCTCACAACAGATTCATGGGCCAGTAGGCATGGCCAGGGCCGGTACGTGTCCATCACTGCGCACTGGGTTAATGTGGTGGATGCAGGGTCCACAGGGGACAGCGGCAGTGGGACAGAACTGACTAGCCCACGGTATTGGCAACAGTTGGCTGTAGGCGTTTAACCCTCCTCCTGCTCCAGAAGTGAAAGCTCATCGACAGAGCGCAGTCGCACGAGCACTCCATCCGCAGCTGCCAATGTTGCACACAAGGTATCCCACTATCAAACAGCTAGTGGTAAGCATCAGCAGGCTGTTTTAAAGATGATGTCTTTGGGCGACAACAGATACACCGCGGAGGTACTGGCCGACTACTTGGCAGCGAGTCATGGCTGGGCAGTCTACATTTTGAGCCAGGCAAAGTAGTCAGTGATAACGGATGTAATTTTGTGGCAGCCATATCCCTGGCAAAACTCAGACACATGCCTTGCCTGGCTCACACCTTGAACCTGGTGGTGCAGTAATAATTACCGGAGTTAACAGCCCTGCTCCATAAAGTGCGAAGACTGTGCTCGCACATCTGTCACTTGCCCGTAGACTCCAGTCGCATGCAGAGGCTGCAGCGATCGCTCCACCTCCCAATGCACGGCCTAATCATAGATGTTGCAACAAGGTGGAACTCCACCATGAACATGGTTGAGAGGCTGTGCGAACAGAGGCAGGCTGTAATGCATTAATTGAAGGATACACGGGCAGGTAGTTAGAGGGCAGACATGGAGTTGTCGGGTGTGCAGTGGTCAAAGCTGAAAGACCTATGTAAAGTCCTTCAGTGTTTTGAGAAATGCACACGAATGGTAAGCGCAGACGGCTCCATGATAAGCATGAGCATCCCACTTATGCGTCTGCTCATGCAAAGTTTGATGCCCATTAAGGATCAGGCGTCTGCAGCGGAGGAAGAAAAGGAGGAAGAGGGAATCCTTGATGACAGTCAGCCATTGTCTGCTCAGGGAACTGTCCTGGACGAGGTGGAGGAAGAAGAGAAAGAGGAGGAGGAGGGGGATGATTATTTTGGGGAGGAGGATGCTTCTCAGAGGGCAAGAGAAAATGTTGGATTCCCATGTTCAGGTCCAGGGTTTGTGCGTGATTGGAGGGATGTGGATTTGGCAGAAAGTGCTCCTCTGTTGTGAATGTGTTGGAGATGGTTTCTGGGCGGGGGCTCCCTCTGGTGGTTGCAGACAGTACTGAACCTTTCAGCGAGGAGTGGCAATCTGGAATCACATACTGGTCTGATATAAGGGAGGTTCCCTCCCATGATGGTTGCCGGTGATCATTTGTTCTTGTCTCAATTGTGGTTCCTGGTTCATTTGGAAGTTTGCTGGAGTCCTGCCTGCATCTCCTGCTTTCAGATAAGATATTTTTTGCTTTTCTTTTTGTGCTTGCTTTTTGCATTGTTTTCTCCACTTTTGTGGAGGTCCTCACAGTTTTTCTACAGCCATTGTTCTTTGCTCATTTGCTTTTTCCTGTTTTTTCAGCGGCTGCGGTTTGGTTTTTGTTCACACTGAGATCTGATTTAGTGGGTGGCGAGATCGTGTGATCTCAGTATTTTTGTAATCAGAATTGTTGGATTTTTGTAGGGTTTTCTGGGTTGCAGAAAGTAATCTCTCCTGTCCTATCCTATTTAGTCAGCTTGTGGCCCCAGCGTTTGCTCAGTCTATTTTCTGCCTATGTTTGTATTTTCATCTTGTCTAACCGCCATTATATGTTTGGGGGCTTCCTATTTTCTTTGGGATCTGCTCCGGGGCAGATAGCTTTCATCTTTCTGCCTTTAGGTGTAGTTATCTCTCAGGCTGTGATGAGGCGTCTAGGATCAACGTAGGAAAGCTCCATGGCTACCTCTAGTTGTGTCGTTAGTTTAGGAATCTGCAACCCATCAGTTACCAACATCTCAGGTGTTCGGCTGCCCTGCTGTTGTTCCTGTCCTCCTCAGCTACCGTAACATAACACTCCTCCACTTTTATTATAAAAAGTGCAAAACACAAACAGACATTACACATACTGTATATACCACTAGAAATCAAAAACCACATTAACCACAACTGCTCAACACACAAAAATTACACTTGGGAAAAAAAACACACACAAGAAAGTTAAACCAGCTTCAGGATTCCTCTTTTGTTCAGTGACAAAAAGTCATTTCTTTACTTCCTCCCAGATCTCTTTTATATCCTTTAGATCTTTTCAGCTCTCATGGACCCCCAGTAGGAAACTACCTAAAGAAACAGAAAAAAAAAAAAAAAAAATCACCCTATTCCACATATCATCAACCCCCTTTTATACTTATTTACAAATATAAAATAATATTACATAAAACATAAAATTCTGGCCCTCTGCCTTAAACAAAACTAAGGCCTCCCTGGCCGTCATACAAACCCCACTTACTAAAATATTTCACTCTACACCGCTTTTTTTCCTTTTTTTTTCCCTCCACCACCACAGGTCCATAAGTCCATGGCCTCTAGCCACAAACACGGGTCCATAGTAAGTTTATGCCCATAAAAGTTTAACACAAACATATATTCCTTCTTCCTCCGGGTCCTAGATGTGCCACACACAAGCCCAACACCAGGAAAGGAGTCCTAAGAGGCCCCATCCCTAAGCCACCAACACATACACCCTGTCCCTCACCAGGCTAAAGCTGTCCCTACCACTGACCCTGAATAACTGTCCCTATCTATCCCTCACTCTCCCTATTCTATCTAACTTATCATAACTAACTATCTATCCCTAAAATTTTCCCTCCCTGTCCCTACCTATCCCTAATCTTTCCCTCCACACACCACACCACCTTATGCTTACCCTACCACACTCTCACACAAACCGTCTGTCCCTAAGGCACATTAAAAGAGAAACCTGTTATGAATGTGCTAGAGATGGTTTCCGAGCACAGGCTCCCTCTGGTGGTTACAGACAGTACTGAACATTTCAGCGAGGAATGGCAATCTGGGATCATGGACTGGTCTGATATAAGGGAGGTTCCCCCATGATGGTTGCCAGTGATCAACTGTTCTTGTCTCAATTGTGGTTCCTGGTTCATTTGGAAGTTTGCTGAGTCTTGCCTGCATATTCTGCTATCAGATAAGATATTTTCTGCTTTTATTTTTGTGCTTGCTATTTGCATTGTTTTCTGCCCATTTGTGGAGGACAGCCGGGTCCCCTCCTGGGGCCTGAGCTCCTCACAGTTTGTCTGCAGCCTCTGTTGTTTTTTCATTTGCTTCTTCCTGCTTTTTCAGCAGCTGCAGCTTGGTTTTGTTCACACTGAGATCTGATTTAGTGGGTGGCGAGATCGTGTGATCTCAGTATTTTTGTAATCAGAATTGTTGGATTTTTGTAGGGTTTTCTGGGTTGCAGAAAGTAATCTCTCCTGTCCTTTCCTATTTAGTCAGCTTGTGGCCCCAGGGTTTGCTCAATCTGTTTTCTGCCTGCGTTTGTGTTTTCATCTTGTCTAACCGCCATTATATGTTTGGGGGCTGCCTATTCCTTTGGGGCTCTACTCCGGGGCAGTTAGCTTTCCTGTTTCTATCTTTAGGTATAGCTAGATCTCAGGCTGTGACGAGGCGTCTAGGATCAACGTAGGAACACTCCACGGCTACCTCTAGTTGTGTGGTTAGTTCAGGTTTCTGCAACCCATTAGTTACCAACATTTCAGGTATTCGGCTGCCCTGCTGTTGTTCCTGTCCTCCTCAGCTACCATACATAACAGAAACCCCTCCAAAGCCAAGAGGCTCTCCTTGTGCCCAGTCTCTCAAACTCCAAAGAAGGCACCTTCCCCAGGCCACCCAAGATGTTCCTAACCACATCATCCCAGGGGAGGGCTTTCTGCTGCATTGAGACTAAACACCATGCATTCCAGGTGTAGAACCTAACCACTACACTAACTAGAAATAAAGTGCTCTGCTCTCTGCCACCAAGGGTTCTGAATGCCCCATAAACCCACTCCAGATAAGAGAGGGACGCCAAACTCGGCCAGCGTATGGAAGCACGCACCCTGTTGTAAACCTCTGCATTAAAAGGACTCTGAAGGAGGAAGTGCTCCATGCTTTCCAGCACGTCGCCACACTCCTCACGGGGACAACCCCGATCATCGGAGTTCCTGTACTTCATGTTGTACCTTACATACAGCCTCCCATGAAAGCAGCGCCAGGCCAAGTCCCAAAACATCAGGGGGATCCACTTTGAATTTAACAGCCCGAGCCCCACCTCCAGATCCCAGCCTGGGCAATCCTTGAGCGCCAGGGGCTTCTGAAAAAGGGTCAACAGAACTCTGCTGTCAAGGAGTTTCCTTGACATGGTCCTGATTTCCCACATTCCCATGCCCCACCGGCGGATCACGTTCAAGACCGGGGCAGCATAAGCCAGGAGATGCCTGTGTGGTGTACGGAGGTCCTTCACCTGCCCTCCAGTCTCCCATTCCTGGAAGAAAGGCCAAAACCAGCCCCTGCAGGAGAATACCCACGGAGGAGCCCTCTCTAACCAGAGGTTGTCAACATTAGTTTTAATAAAGGTGTTCACTAAGAACACCACCGGGTTGACCATACCCAACCCACCTAGTCTCCTCGTGCAGTACGTAACCTCTCTCTTTTTATTAGGTTAAGCCTATTCCCCCACAACAGCTGGAAGAACAGACTAGACCCGTGTCCAGAGAGGTTCTGGCAAGATGCAGACACTGCCCAAGTATATTAACAAAGGAAGGAGAAAACCCTTAGCCAGGTTTACCCTTTCCCTCAGGATTTAAGACCAACCCTTCTACTGGTCCACCTTATCTTAAGCCTGCCTTCCCAATTTTGCTGGGGTAATCCCCGGGGCCAAATTCGATGCCTAGAATTTTGGCGGAGGTCTGGGTCCCTGGAAGGGTGTCCGGGAGACCAAAACTAGGATCTCACCCTCCCAGCCAGAGACTTTTCCCGGTTGATTATTGACCCGGAAGCCTCCGAGTAGCGCTTCACCTCAGATATCACCCAATCCGCCTCCTCTCTCGAGGATACAAAAAGGGAGACATCATCAGAGTACACTACCAGCCTTAGGGCAGCCTCAGGCCCCGCCTGGTTCATCCCGACTCCCACCAACGGTCCACGATCTACCCTCCTCAGGAAGGGATCGATCGGGAACACGTATAATAGTGGGCTCAGCGGACAGCCCTGGCAGACCCCAGAACCCACCTCAAAAGGGTGACCAACCCAACCGTTCATGAGCGGGAAAGTCCCTGCCGCTGATACAAAGTCTCTAACTAATTGACAAACATCCCAGGCAGACCATACCTCAAAAGGACTAACCAGAGGTACTCATGGTTCACCCGGTCAAAAGCCTTCGCCTGGTCTAAGGACAGTAGATACTCCTTCCAGCGGCCCGCCCTACCCTGCTCCACTGCCTCTCGGACACCGAGCACAGCACTAAAAGTACTGCGGCCTGGAGCAGAGCAGTGCTGAGCCCCCGAAAGGAGCCAGGGTGCAAATTTCACCAGCCGGTTGAGCAGCACCTTTGCCAGAACTTTCCGGTCCGTATTGAGAAGCGCTATGGCATGCCAATTCTCAATGCGGGACGAGTCTTTACCCTTTGATAGGATAATCAGGGCCGACCTCCTCAATGAGCTGGGAAGAGCACCCTAGGAAAGGCACTCATTAAACACCTCAGTCAAGAGGGGGACCAAGGAGTCCCTAAAGGTCTTGTAAAACTCAGATGTTAAGCCATCCGGACCTGGTGATTTCTTGGGCCAGTCTCACTTCCTCTTCCCTGATTGCTTCTATCAAAGTATCAAGAGTGGGGTCATCCCCTGGCTCAGGAATGGTCTCAGCCAGGAAAGCCGACATCCCGTCGCTATTCAGATCCTTCTTTCCCAAGAGGTGTGAGTAATGGGATCTGACCACCTCCAGGATCCCTGATTAGGACCGGTTCAGGGAACCCGTACTATCGATCAGTCCTGTCACCATCTTACAATTCACTGACATCTTTCAGTTTCTGTAAGGGTCGGGCGAGTGGTACCTCCCGAAGTCCCTCTCAAAAACCAAAGATGTGTGCCTATCCTACTGACACCTCTTGAGAAAAGATTTCACCCTGGAGATTTCCTCACGGCCACCCCCAGTCGAGACGAGCTGCTCGAGTTTCCTCCTCAGGGCCTGATACAAGGGGTGTCTGTTCAGACTTCTAAGGCTCGAGAGCTGACGGAAGAACCCTGCCACCCCACCACTCTGACTTACTACTGCAGAGATCCAACAGCGGTACCTGGCTCTGAAGAAAATCCTCAAAGGATTGTCTCACCTCCGCTTCTTCCAGTAGGGATGAATTCAACTTCCACAGCCCTCTTCCCAACCGGGGGTCTCTGCAACATTCAGAGAAAAAGAAATTAAACAGTGATCGGGAAACTCCACCTCAAAGGCGGACACTGCAGAAAAGATGGCGTCCTCGTTCATCAAAAACCTATCTATTTTAGACCTACTACTACCCCTATGGAAGGTGAAACCCCCGTGTCCTGGGGTGTGCCGGATGTGGACATCCACCAGGCAAGCTTCACTGGCTATGCTATTAAGGGCAACGCTATCATAAGCCAGGCAGTCTCCGGGACCCCCCCTATCACGGGATCTTGTTATGGTATTAAAGTCCCCACCGAAGACCACTTGCAGGCTTGTAAAAAGAAAGGGCTTGATCTTCATGAAGAGACATTTTTGGTCCCCCTTAGATTGGAGACTGTAGATGTTTATGAGCCGAAGCTCCTGTCCCCTCATGAAGATATCTAAGATCAGGCACCTCCCCATTTCTAATTCAATAACATGTTGGCATTCCACCTCTGCGGTCTTAAAAAGGACCGCCACCCCACTATACGGCTCGGCCGCAAGAGACCAGTATGAGGGCCCGCACCTCCACTCTTTCCTCGCCTTGTCAGTTAGTCTTGTCTCCTGCAAAAACAACATTTCAGCCTCAAGTCGGATGAAAAAATCAAAGGCCGTAAATCTAGCCGCATCTGACTTGATACTGGCAACATTAATGGATGCCTGAGTCAACGGGGCGAGTTCAGCCATCATGGGTGATTGAATTAGATGGCCTTTTTCTTCCCCACCCCATCTTCCCTACCTTCCCCCCGAAGGGGGTCAGCGACTTTCCTTTTTAGGGAAGACAAGGTATGCATCCTCCCCCCGGTGTTCACGCCTCCGGGCTTCGAGTTTTTCCCCCCAGGGGAAACAGTGTCCCCTGAGGGACGGACCCCACCATCCCCTGAAGGCCCCCAGATGCCACCCCGGCACCTCACCCTTGTCCTGCGACTTCTCATCTGAGTCTCCAAGGGCTTGGTACCGGTTGGAGAGGGCGACCAGAGGGGGTCGGTGGGCCCTTCTGCTGGTATACTTACGGTCGGGGAGGAGGATTTGAGGACTTACCAGCCTTCTTCCTCTTCCTTTTTTGGTACTTTTTTTTACCCTGCTTTACTGTAGGCTGATCCTTGATCTCCTCATCCACAGTTTCATAATGGGAGGAGTTGTCGGAGTCAGTCAGGTTTTCCTCCCTCTCCATCCTCCTGATCTCCTCGCACACCTCTACCTCCCCCGGTGGCTTCAGAGACACTAGCTACCAGCCTTGAGTGGGGGCAGGCATTACCCTAGTCACCTGAGGCTCTTCCCGACCCCCTCCCCGTGGCACTTTTCCTGCCTCCGCTGGTAAGCGGAACCTCTGGTGGCGTTGCCCTTCCTCACTGGCCCTTTAGCTCCTCCCCCACTACCACCACTTGCCACAGCAGAGGTTGCACCGCCAGGGGTTGCCCCCTCATGGTCACCCCCCACCGGGCCCGAAGAGGCATTGGTGAAGGAGCGAGGGCAGCGGCTGTACGGGTGACCTAGGTCACCACACAGGTGGCACCGAATGTCTTTGCAAGATGCTGCGAGATGGCCTACCCCGTCACACATGGCACATTTCTGCACCTTGCAGCTTGCACTGAAGTGGCGGGGGTCGCCGCACTTGTGGCAGACCTTCGGTTGCCCCTGGTAGAAGACCAGGACCTCGACCCTGACAACCCCTTGCTGGCATTAATATCTTTCACTGGGCTTAGTTTTGGTAGGAGGGACGTGACAGAATGCTTTGGTGGGAGGGATGGGAAGGAAGGCGGCAATGCCCACCCTTCCTTAAGCGAGCACAGCAGGCGGAGCGTCGGCCACTGAAACCACGCCCCCCGTGTTCCAGGGCCTTGATAGCCCCCTTCAGCCTCTGCACTGTGGCGGACACCTCAGCTCGTCTTGATGCAGGGAGCCTGTTCTTGGCCACTACCTGTGCTCCCCTCAACTCCTCCCAGAGTCTCCTAAGCTGTTTGGCGGACTCATCGTACTCGCAGAGGTGTGTGTTTATGCGTGAGGCGTAGGTGGTAGAAGGCTCTCCCACTGTTTTTGAGCCCCAGATGTTAGGGGCTCCACTGCTGCACCTCTGCTGGCCACCTCTCCTCCTCCTCCGGGAGGAGGAACCGCCACTGCCTCGGCTTCAGGAGTCCCAGTTCCTGGAGCCTTGTGGCCCACCAAAGTCATTCTTTTCCCCATGCCTCCTGGGACTGGCTAGATGTTATCCGCCTGATGTATGAGGCCTCCCACCCCCAGCCGGCTTGCCGGGGGGTGGCAGCCAGGGGCTTAGCCCCGGAGTGCTCTCCCATGAGCAGGCCTCTTTCCTTGGGAAAGGGGGCAGGTGATACGGTCAAGAGAAAAAAAAACCTCCCTTCCTGAGAGCTCCTTCACAACGTGCACAACTCTCTCCTGCAACTCATCCTACAACTCCTCCACCCACCACTGGCAGTGCATAATTGACACCTGGAACATTGGCCCACAGGTGTGATTATGCCTTTCGGATCCTAAAAAGAGACCCCCGCATTGTCAAAATGATGAAGGATGACGAATACTGGTTGGCCAGCATCCTCGATCCACGCTATAAAGGCAAATTACAGAACATAATGCCACAGTAGAACCTGGAGCTAATATTGGCCAACAAACAATCAACTCTGGTAAACCATTTGTTAGAGGCATTCCCAGCAAACAGGAGCGGTGCAGGTTCGACCACGAGCCGTTCTGGTCCAAATGGAAGAGGTGTTCGTGGTGCACACAGCCGAAGTGGTGTTGGAGACAGGGGTTTCATGACCATGTTGTGGACTGATTTCTCCAGGACAGCTCACACACCTGGTAATCATGAATCTATAGCAACAGACAGGAGACAGCAGTTGTCAACTATGGTTACAAATTACTTCTCCGCTATCGATGTTCTCCCTCAACGGTCATTCCCCTTTGACTGTAAACTGGACACCAGGCCTGAATTTGCACAATATGCCTTACAGGAGCTCGCTTGCCCTGCTGGCAGTGTGCTACCTGAAAGAGTCTTCAGTGCTGCAGGATAAATCCTGACAGAAAGAAGGACCCGTATGTCGAAGCAAAATGTTGATGATCTAACCTTCATTAAAATGAACCATGCATGGGTTGCAAAGGATTTTGTCCCACCTTCCTCTGATGACACATAGGTTGCCAGAAAAATGGCTCGCTTTGTCCTCCTCTTCCTCGTACTTCTCAAATTCCTCCATTTGAAGCTGCTTTACGTCCATTATCCACCTCAACATATGCCATTTTTGCCACCTCCCGTTCTGGGCTGTCCCCCCTCCACCACCCAAATTTTAATATTGTGGTGTGATCCATACTGAGCCTTGCAATACATTACCCTTTTTCTAGTTTTTATTTTCTGGTGTGATCAATACTTAGTCTGTGAGAGCCTGTGTCTGACTCTGGCAAAATATACGGAGATTTACAATTTCCACAACCCTATATACAGCAGTCCGCTTGTAATACATTACCCTTTTGCTATTTTTTATATTCTGGTGTAATCCATACAGAGCCTGTGAGCGTCATTGTCTGACTCCTGAAATATATACGGTGATTTCCAATATTTTACCTAGACTATATATACCTGGTATCTGGTGATACAGGACCCCTTTTTCTTCTAATTATATTCTGGTGTAATCCATACTGAGCCTGAGAGCATCAGTGTCTGCCTCCTGAAATATATACGGAGATTTTTAATATTTTCACTATACTATATATACCGGTTATCTGGTGATACAGTACCCTATTTCAGCTTTTTATATTGTGGTCTAATCCATACTGAACCTGTCAACGTCTGTCTCTTACTCTGGAAATATATTCGGAGATTTAAAAATTACCCCAACACTGTATACAGCTCTACGCTTGTAATACATTACCCTTTTTCTACTTTTTATATTCTCGTGTAATCCATACTGAGCCTGAGAGCGTTATTGTCTGCCTCCTGAAATATATACGCAGATTTAGAATATTTTCACTATAATACCTTGTATCTGGTGATACACTACCCCTTTTTTGGCCTCCTCTTCCTTGGACTTCTCCAATTATTCCATTTGCAGCTGCTTTACGTCCATTATACACCTCAACATATGCCATTTTTGCTACCTCCCTGTCTGGGCTGCCCCCCTTATTCCACACCCAAACATTTTATATTCTTGTGTAATCCATTCTGAGCTTTTGAGCTTCATTGACTGCCTCCTGAATTATATACGGAGATTCATAATATTTTCACTATACTATATATACCTTGTATCTGGTGAAACAGTACCTTTTTATATTTTGTGTAATACATACTGAGCCTGAGAGCGCCAGACGCTGCCTCCTGAAATCTATACTGATATTTAGAATATTTTCCCAATACCATGTATACATGGTATCTGCTAATACAGTACCCCTTTTTGTTCTTATTAATTTTGTGTAATCCATACTGAGCCTGAGAGCGTCAGTGTCTGCATCCTGAATATATACAGAGATTTAGAATATTTTCACTATACTATATATCTGTATCTGCTGATACATACCCTTTTCAGCTTTAAGATTATTGTGAATACAACTGAGCTGAAGCGCATGGCTGCTTCCTGAATTTATACGAGATTTATATTTCACTATACTATAATACTGCTATCTGTGATACAGTACTGCTTTTTATTATATATTGTTGTGTAATCCACTATGCCTGAGAGCGTCAGTGCCTGACTCTTGAAATATATATGGAGATTTAGAATATTTTCACTATACTATACATACCTCCAATCTGTTGATACAGTACCCTTTTTCAGCTTTTTATATTGTGGTCTAATCCATACTGAGTCTGTCATCGTCTGTCTGTTACTCCGGAAATATATTCGGAGATTTAAAAATTACCCCAACACTGTATACAGCTGTACACTTGTAATACATTACCCTTTTTCTACTTTTTATATTCTGGTGTTATCAATACTGAGCCTGTGAGCGTCTGTGTGTTACTCTGGAAATCTATATGGATATTTTACAACTTACCCCTAAACTATATACACCTGTTGTCTTCAGATTTAGTACCCTTTTGCAGCTTTTTATACTATGGTGTAATCCATACTGAGCCTGTGAGCGTCTGTGTGTTACTCCGGAAATCTATAAGAAGATTTAAAATTACCCCAACACTGTATACAGCTGCACGCTTGTAATACATTACCCTTTTTCTACTTTTTATATTCTGGTGTAATCCATATTGAGACTGTGAGCGTCTGTGTGTTACTCCGGAATTCTATATGGATATCTACAATTTACCCCTTAACTATATACACCTCTTATCTTCAGATGTAGTACCCTTTAGCAGCTTTTTGTATTATGGTGTAATCCATATTGAGCCTGTGAGTGTCTGTGTGTTACTCCGGAAATCTATACGGAGATTTAAAATTACCCCAACACTGTAAACAGCTGCACGCTTGTAATACATTACCCTTTTTCTACTTTTTATATTCTGGTGTAATCCATACTGAGCCTGTGAGCGTCTGTGTGTTACTCCGGAAATCTATATGGATGTCTACAATTTACCCATAAAATATATGCACCTGTTATCTTCAGATTTAGCACCCTTCAGCAGCTTTTTGTATTATGGTGTAATCCATACTGAGCCTGTGAGCGTCTGAGTGTGACTTCGGAAATCTATACGGAGAATTAAAATTACCCCAACACTGTATACAGCTGCACGCTTCTGATACAGTACTATATATCTGCTAGTATTTTTGGTACATTTTCAAAAACATGAGGAAGTATGGTGGAAGAAGCTGCGGACGTGGGCGGGTGGGGCCAGCTGGTACTGATGATGGTGGTGGTGCATCTGCTGAAAGTGACTAAAGCACAATAGCAGCTAAGGCAGGAGGTGTTGAGCCTGCATCATCGTCTGGCTCAAGAAGGCCTGGAAGGCTTCCTTTTCTGGGAGTACGTAATCCGCTTTTAAATCCGGAGCATCAGTAACATGTTTTGGCTTACATTGCCGAAACAGCCTCTAGCTCTATAGCCTCCTCTTCTGAAGTTTCAAAAAATGCAAGCACTGAGTCGTCAGTGCAGGCTCCTGGTAAGGAATAACACCTTTCCTTGTGTCTTTCACCCCCAACTAAAAGTGAAGGATGCGGCAGCCCACACTTCAGATTACTCCATGGAGCTCTTTTCACATATCATGCCTGGGTTATCAAGTCAAATCCTGAATTCCACAGTCCAACATTAATCAGAGATGGAGTGCACTGATGTACAGCCACTGCTAGATGATTCTGCTGGTACATTCACCCAGAGCACTACATTTCCCTCGAAGTCTACTGAACCAGAATGTGACCCTGAAGAAACTCAGGTGACCCTTCCTGCATACTATACCACCTTACATGGTGACACAGAGGACGGTGCAGATGAAATTGAACAGGAGGTGATGGATGACCCAGTTGTTGACCCAGATTGGCATCCAGTGGGATAAGAGGGTGCCGCTGGCAATAGCTCAGAAGAGGGGAAGGATCCGCAGCAGGCATCGACATCACAGCAGCGGTTATCTGGCAGTCCCATAGCAGTCCAAAAAGGTGTAAAAAATAAAAAAAAGAGTTGCAGGACAGCATGTCCACATGGTCAAATTAGCACAGCATGCAAGCCCCGAAAATTTATACCATAGTAGGAACAGTCCAGTTTGGCATTTCATGAACATGCACTTGCAAGCGTGGACAGACTACAAAACCTACAAATCCCTCCCCCCAGGGCTGGCGTAAGCACCTGGAGCACCCGGGCAAGTGCCAGTTCCCTGATCAGGTGGGGGGGCCGACTCGTGGGCGACGGCACTGGCACAGGGCCCCTCATAGTACAAAAAATTATCTCTGGCGGTGGGAGGGCCCACTCGCCGTCAGACAAACCGGCGTATTATGAGGGTCCCTGTGCCAGTGCCGTCACCCACGAGTCGGCCCCCCCTGCTTGCTCAGGTCACCAGCACTTGCAATACTTACCTCTCCCTGCTCCACCGCTGAGACGTCTTCCGCATTTCCAGATAGTGACATTCAGCTTAGAGAGCGCGATGACGTCACGTCTGTCCGCCCTCTGCCTAAACAGTCCAAGTGTAGAGAGCTGTAACATGGTGACGCTCAGGAGTCCAGAGTAGAGCAGTGCACAGAATGGAGAGGTATTACTTTTTTATGTTTGGAGCAATATGTGGGGAGCATTATACACTGGAGAATTATATATGGGGCCCAGCATACACTTGAGCATGAAAAATGTGGCAGATCAGACACTGGAGCAGCATGCATGGGGCCCATCATATACTGGAGTATTCTAAATGGGGCAGATCAGAGACTGGAGCAGCATCCATGGGGCCCATCATATACTGGAGCACTGTAAATGGAGGACAGCAGACACTGGAGCAGCATTTACGGGGCCCATTATACACTGGATCATTAATAATGGGGCCCATTATATATGGACCATGATTTTGGCCCATAGCACACTGGAGCATCATCCATGGGGCCCAACATATAACTGGAGCATTCTAAATGGGGCAGATTAGACCCTGGAGCAGCATCCATGGGGCCCATCATATACTGAAGCTTTGTAAATGGGGACAGCATACTCTGGAGCAGAATGTACAGGGCCCATTATACACTGGATCATTAATAATGGGTCCCATTATATATGGACCATGATTTTGGCCCATAAGACACTGGAGCATCATCCATGGGGCCCATCATATACAGGAGCGTTCTCAATGGAGGACAGCAGACACTGGAGCAGCATTTACGAGGCCCATCTTACACTGGATCATTAATAATGGGGACCATTATATTTGGACCATGATTTTGGCCTATAGACACTGGAGCATCATCCATGAGGCCCAAATAATACAGGAGCATTCTAAAAGGGGGAAAACAGACCCTGGAGCAGCATTTACGGGGACCATAATACACTGGATCATTATAAATGTGGCCCATGATATATGGAGCATTATTTTGACCCATAAGAAACTGGAGCATCATCCATGGGGCCCATCATATACAGGAGCATTCTCAATGGGGCAGATCAGAGACTGGAGCAGCATCCATGGGGCCCATCATATACTAAAGCATTGTAAATGGGGGACAGCAGACACTGGAGCAGCATTTACGGGGCCCATTATACATTGGATCATTAATATTGGGTACCATTATATATGGAACATGATTTTGGCCCATAAGACACTGGAGCATCATCCATGATGCCCAAATAATACAGGAACATTCTAAAAGGGTGAAAATGGACCCTGGAGCAGCATTTACGGGGACCATTATACTCTGGATCATTATAAATGTGGCCCATGATATATGGAGCAATATTTTGGCCCATAAGACACTGCAGCATCATCCATGGGGCCCATCATATACAGGAGTATTCTCAATGGGGCAGATCAGAGACTGGAGCAGCATCCATGGGGCCCATCATATACTGGAGCATTGTAAATGGGGACAGCAGACACTGGAGCAGCATTTACTTGGGCCCATTATACACTGGATCATTAATAATGGGGCCCATTATATATGGACCATGATTTTGGCCCACAAGACACTGGAGCATCATCCATGGGGCCCATCATATGCTGGAGAATCATATGGGGTTAATTATTTATAAGGCATCATATAGGGTATGGAGCATCATATGGGGCACATATGTGGCCTATTCTTTATGGAGCATTATATGGAGCTCGTTCTGTATGGAGCAATATATGGGGCTCATTATTCAGTATGGTGCACTATGTGGTGGCCATAATACTGTATGAAAGAATATACTGTGCGTTTTTGGAGCTATTGCAGATTTTAACATAGATATCAGTCATGTCATGTAAGAAGTAAAGTATTTTTCATTGTACTATACTTATATTTCTGTGCCGTATCGGAGCATGATGAATTGTGTTATGTGTTAAAGGGGCCCACTGACACTCTTTGGCCCAGTGCACACGAAAACCAGGAGCCAGCCCTACCCGCCCCAACAAGTTTAGCCAAATAACCCCCTGTTTTCAATGCGTAACTATTAGTATAAATTTATTAAGGCTGCCAAGCTTAAGTAATAAGAATTGATGTTGTTGGCATTGAAATGAACACTGTACAGTAGGTGTGTTTACTGTCCTCCACTCCATGGCGACTTTGCTTCCCAATTGACTTGCATTGGGTTTCGTGTTTCAGTCGGACCCCGACTTTTCCCGATAGTCGGCCTATTTCGTTCGACCCGACTTTTGAGAAAGTCGGGTTTCATGAAACCCGACTTGACCCGAACAAAGGAAAGTCGCTCATCTCTACTAATAACGTTTTCAGGAGATGTACTTGAGGGCCTCATGACAAAATTGTTCCCATTAGAACAAAGTGTGTCTCCATACTGTTTGCTTATGCAGAGAATGCAAGGCATGGCCTGCCCCAATGTTACATGCACCCCAATAACCCTTTCAGCAGACATTCTTGAGGGCCTAATGACAAAATGATTCCCATTAGAACTAAGTGTGTCTCACATACTGTTTGCTTATGCAGAGAATACAAGGCCTTGGCTGCCCCAATATTACATTCTCTCCAATAATCCTTTCAGCAGACATACTTGAATGCCTCATGACAAAATTGTTCCCATTAGAACAAAGTGTGTCTCTCATACTGTTTGCCTATGCATTGAATGCAAGGCAAGGTCTGCCCCAATGTTACATGCGCCCTAATAACCATTTTAGGAGACGTACTTGAGGGCCTCATGAAAAATTTGTTCCCATTAGAACAAAGTGTGTCTCCCATACTGTTTGCTTATGCAGAGAATGCAAGGCCTGGCCTACCCCAATGTTACATGCACCCCAATAACCGTTTCAGCAGACATTCTTGAGGGCCTAATGACAAAATGGTTCCCATTAAACTAAGTGTGTCTCCCATACTGTTTGCTTATGCAGATAATGCAAGGCATTGCTTGCCCCAATGTTACATGCACCTCAATAACTCTTTCAGCTGAAGTACTTGAGGGCCTCAGGCAGGGCCGGCATCAGCACCCGGCATACCCTGGCAAGTGCCGGGGCCCTGAGCAGGCGGGGAGGCCCACTCACTGTCGGGCACCCCAGCACCCGTTAGCGGATGAGCACTTGCTCAGGGCTCCGGCAGCCGGCACAATACTTATCTCTCCCCGTGCCTCCGCAGCTCCGAGCTCCAGGGGGTGACTGCAGGGCACCCGCGCTTCCTCTCACAGCAGCGCCGCTGGATGAAGTCATCATTCAGTGGCCGGCTGTGGCAGAGAGTAAGCGTGGGCGCTAGTGATGCTGTGGGACTGCCTGCGGTGCGGACGCCGGACAGGTGAGATGTGGTGTGTGTCAGTGTGTGTGTGTGTGCGTGTGTGTCTGCCTGCGTGTGTGTATGTAGTGCGGTGCTTTGTGTGTGTGTATGGGAGAAAGTGCTGTGGTGCTGTCTGTGTGTGGTGCTGTATGTGTGATGGTGGTGGGGGAGGCAGTCATGGTGGTGAGGAGGCAATGATGATGATGGGGAGGCAATGATGATGATGATGGGGAGACAATGATGATGATGATGGGGAGGCAATGATGATGATGGGGAGACAATGATGATAATGGGGAGGAAATGATGATGATAATGGGGAGGCAATGATGAGATAATGGGGAAGCAATGATGATGATAATATGGAGTCTTTCCACAGCACCCTTTCCTGAGCCGTAACAGTGCAGCATGCAGCACAGTGCGGAGGAGAGCTCCATATTTTGTATAGAGCATTATATGGGGTCCAATATTCCTTATGGAGCATTATATTTGGCCCATAATACCGTATGGAGGACTGTACTGTCCAGTCTGTACTGTGCGCTGTGAGGATTTGGCGTTTTTTGGGCTATTGTACAATTTACAATAGATATAACTCATGTAATGGAAGAAGTGAAGTGTTTGGCATTGTTCTATACCCATATTTCTCTGCAGTATCTGTGCATCATCAATCGTAGTCTGTGTTAAAGGGGCCCACTGAGACTCTTTCGCCCGGGGCCCATAAAAACCTGGAGCCGGCCCTGGATGTGCCCCACCCCAGGGGAAAATGTTTTTCAGCCTATGCACTTAGTGTATGGCCATTACAAGTATAGAAGACTCGCTCATTTGTAATGGAAACTGATTTTTAGGAGGAGTTCATACACATCTCTTCAAAGTGGCATTTTCGTTTTACCAAATTTGGGGCAAGCCTCCCATTCAATGCATAGGAAAATAGTATGGGAGACCCACTTCATAATAATGTGAACTTTGTTGGTTGTTAATATTCTTCAACAATGCAATTCTTCTATGCCAGTTCTTCAGCATCAACACTGCAAGGCTAAAATCCAGGGTCTTCAGACTCACCACAGCAATTCATCAATGCAGGTTCTTAAGCCTCAACAGTGCAATTATCCACTTATGGTTCTTCAGGCTCAACACTGAAATGCTCCACTGCAGGGTCTTTAGTGTCAACACTGCAATGGTCCACTGCTTGGTCTTCCGGGTCAACACTGCAATTGTCCACAGCTGTGTCTTTAGCATCAACACTGCAATTGTCCACTGCTGGTTATTCAGCCTCAACACTGCAATTGTACACCACTGGGTCTTCAGCGTCAACACTGCAATTGTCCACTGCTGGTTCTTCAGCGTCAACAATGTAATGTTAAACTGCAGGGTCTTTAGCGCCAACACTGCAATGGTCCACCGCTGGGTCTTCAGCATCAACACTGTAATTGTCCACCGCTGGGTTTTTAGCATCAACACTGCAATTGTCCACTTCCAGGTCTTTAGCATCAACATTGCGATTGTCCACTGCCGGTTCTTCAGCGTCAACAATGCAATTTTAAACTGCAGAGTCTTTAGCCAACACTGCAATGGTCCACCGCTGGGTCTTCAGCGTCAACACTGCACTTGTACACTGCTGGGTTTTTAGCATCAACACTGCAATTGTCCACCGCTGGGTCTTTAGCATCAACACTGCAATTGTCCACTGCCGATTATTCAGCCTCAACAATGCAATTGTCCACCGTTGGGTCTTCAGCGTCAACACTGTAATTGTCCACCGCTGGGTCTTCAGGCTTAACTATTCACAGCGTAGCCAAACAATATGGGAGTAACAAATTAATAGGAAGAATGCTTTCAGGTGGCCATCAAGTACGTGGCTTCAAAGCTTTTTGGGGTGCGTTTCAATTTGATGCAGGCAGGGCCTTGTATTCAATGCATAAGCTAACAGTATGGCAGTGGCAAAAGAGTAATGTGAAAATGGTTTTCCTGTGTATATCCACTAGGTCGCTTCTAAGCATTTTTTGGGTGCATTTCAATTTAATGCAGGCAGGGCCTTGTATTCAATGCACAAGCTAACAGTATGGCAGTGGCAAAAGAGTAATGTGAATGTGGTTTTCCTGTGTACATCCACTGGGTCACTTTTAAGCCTTTTTGGGGGCGTTTCAATTTGATGCAGGCAGGCCTTGCAATTAATGCATAAGCTAACAGTATGGCAGTGTCAAAAGAGTAATGTGAATGTGGTTTTCCTGTGTACATCCACTAGGTCGCTTTTAAGCCTTTTTGGGGTGCATTTCAATTTGATGCAGGCAGGGCCTTGCAATTAATGCATAAGCTAACTGTATGGCAGTGGCAAAAGAATATTGTGAATGTGGTTTTCCTGTGTTCATCCACTAGGTCACTTCAAAGCCTTTTTGTGGTGTGTTTCAATTTGATGCAGGCAGGGCCTTGTATTCTCTGCATAAGCGAACTGTATGGGAGACACACTTTGTTCTAATGGGAACAATTTTGTCATTAGGCAATCAAGTATGTCTGCTGAAAGGATTATTGGAGAGCATTTAATATTGGGGCAAGCCAAGGCCTTGTATTCTCTGCATAAGCAAATAGTATGGGAGACACACTTAGTTCTAATGGGAACCATTTTGTCATTAGGCCTCAAGAATGTCTGCTGAAAGGGTTATTGGGGTGCATGTAACATTGTAGCAGGCAAGGCCTTGCAATCTCTGCATAAGCAAACAGTATGGGAGACACACTTTGTTCTAATGGGAACAATTTTGTCATGGGGCCCTCAAGTACATTTCCTGAAAGGGTTATTAAGGTTATAACAAAAAGAGCCAGTATACAGTGCTATTTCAAAATTATTATTCTTTATTAACAATCATACAATGACACATAAAGAAAATTTTTAAATAATCAAAATGTCAGAATAAATAAACATTGAAAACAAGGTAACTACCAAACCAATATTAAAATTGGGGATAAGACCACAGGTGTATCTAACCTACATACCATGTAAGTAACGCCCATATGTTGGTAACATAACAAAAACAGCTACTGAGTGAATAATTAATCTGCGCTTGCAGCTGCGTTCGCAACAGTGTGCCTCAGCGGCTGAAATGAAACATAATGATGTTCAGGACACTTACATTGGTGGTGGTCAGTGCTGCGTGGTATTCCCCCAAGGCGCCTCAACGCGCGTTTCGTCCCTTCGTCAGGAGGGTTTTAGGGTGCATGTAACATTGGGGCAGACCAGGCCTTGCACTCAATGCATAAGCAAACAGTATGGGATACACATTTTCTTCTAATGGGAACAATTTTGTCTGGAGGTCCTCAAGTACTTCAGCTGAAAGGGTTATTGGGGTGCATGTAACATTGGGGCAGGCCAGGCCTTGCATTATCTGCATAAGCAAACAGTATGGGAGACACACTTAGTTTAATGGGAAACATTTTGTCATTAGGCCCTCAAGAATGTCTGCTGAAAGGGTTATTGGGGTGCATGTAACTTTGGGGTAGGCCAAGCCTTGCATTCTCTGCATAAGCAAACAATATGGGAGACACACTTTGTTCAAATGGGAACAATTTTGTCATGAGGCCCTCAAGTACGTCTCCTAAAAGGGTTATTAGGGTGCATGTAACATTGGGGCTGACCTGGCCTTGCATTCAATGCATAGGCAAACAGTTTGGCGATGATGTGTGGATAAAAAACCACTGCGTAAACATGCGTTTGCAAGAGTTTTTGCATGCGATTGCGTATGCAGATGATACACTGCACACATATACGCAAATGTGAACCTAGCCTTAGCCTGTCAGCATTTTCTGTTGACAGGTGGATGTGCTTATCAGTTATTATTCCACCAGAGGCACTAAAAACCGCTCTGGCAAAACACTAGCAGCAGGGCAGGCCTGGACATCCAAGGAGTAAAGAGTCAATTCATGCCACGTATCCAGCCTGGATATCCAATAATTCAAAGGCACAGAGGAATCACGGAAGATATTGGTACAGTAAGCAAGGTACTGTCACGGGTGTGTTGCCTCGAAGATCTTCGCGATTACACAATCTGACTTCTCGCAGCTGAGTTTTTGGTGCTTGGTGTTTTTTGGCAGTGAGGGAGTTAATTCTCTCTCTCTCTGTGTTAGACGAGGCCCAGTCTCGCCCAGCTGCAGTTAACGCTGCAGTAATGAGATTCCTTCAAATACCTGCCAGTCTGCTAGGAATGTGTCGGTGAAAGCATTCATGCAGACCAGCAGAGCGGATCGTGGTGAAGTCTGAAGTGAAGAGTACCTGGTGTGGTTTTTTCCCCTCCTCGCTTTATCATTTATTTCCATAGCCGTTGGTGTTCCCTCTGTAGTTGTGGACTGAGTTTTGTATGCAAGGTGGATTTTAGTTTACCCCTTGTACTGTCTCGTTCGTCTATTACTGTGTTTAGGCATATATCTTTCAGTCCCCTGTGGTTGTGATCAGGGTCCTTCTCAGGACTAGATTACTGAGGGTCAGGGATTTGCAGGAGATAGGGTTACGCTGGCGGCCTGGACCTCTGTACC
>JARQOD010000006.1:117512200-117578301 GCA_033576555.1 Oophaga sylvatica
CGGGCAGTGAAAATTTGACACCGGAACTTTTCCCCACGGTGGATTACCCTTTGGATCCAAAAAAAGGGCCCCCGAATTGTAAAAATGATAAAGGGATACGAATATGGTTGGCCAGCATCCTCGATCCACGCTATAAAGCAAATTACAGAAAAATAATCCACGTAGAACTGGAGCTAATTTTGGGCCAACAAACAATCAACTCTGGTAAACCATTTGTTAGAGGCATTCCCAGCAAACAGGAGCGGTGCAGGTTCGACCACGAGCCGTTCTGGTCCAAATGGAAGAGGTGTTCGTGGTGCACACAGCCGAAGTGGTGTTGGAGACAGGGTTTCATGCCCAATTTGTGGACTGATTTCCCCAGGACAGCTCACACCCCTGGTAATCATGAATCTATAGCAACAGACAGGGACAGCAGTTGTCAACTATGGTTACAAATTACTTCTCCCTATCGATGTTCTCCCTCAACGGTCATTCCCCTTTGACTGTAAACTGACACCGGGCCCTGAATTTGCAAAATATGCCTTACAGGAGCTCGCCTTGCCCTGCTGGCAGTGTGCTACCTGAAAGGTCTTCAGTGCGCGGGAAATAAATCTGACAGAAAGAAGGACCCGTATGTCGAAGCAAAATGTTGATGATCTAACCTTCTTTAAAAATGAACCATGCATGGTTGCAAAGGATTTTGTCCCCCCTTCCTTGATGACACATAGGTTCCCAGAAAAATGGCTTCGCTTTTGTCCTCCTCTTCCTCGTACTTCTCAAATTCCTCCATTTGAAGTGCTTTACGTCCATTATCCCCCTCAACATATGCCTTTTTTGCCACCTCCGTTCTGGCTGTCCCCCTCCACCACCCAAATTTTAATAGGGTGGTGTGATCCATACTGAGCCTTGCAATACATTACCTTTTTTTTGTTTTTATTTCTGGTTGGATCAATACTTAGTCTGTGAGAGCCTGTGTCTGACTCTGGCAAAATATACGGAGATTTACAATTTCCACAACCCTATATACAGCAGTCCGCTTGTAATACATTACCCCTTTTGCTATTTTTATATTCTGTGTAATCCATACAGAGCCTGTGACGGCATTGTCTGACTCCTGAAATATATCGGTGATTTCCAATATTTTACTAGACTATATATACCTGGTATCTGGTGATACAGGACCCCTTTTTCTTCTAATTATATTTGGTGTAATCCATTCTGAGCCTGAGGAGCATCATGTCTGCCTCCTAAATTATACGGAGATTTTTAATATTTTCACTATCTATAATACCGGTATCTGGTGATACAGTACCTATTTCAGCTTTTTAATTTTGGTCTAATCCATACTGAACTTCAACGTCTGTCTCTTACTCTGGAAATATATTCGGAGATTTAAAAATTACCCCAACACTGTATACAGCTCTACGCTTGTAATACATTACCCTTTTCTACTTTTTATATTCTCGTGTAATCCATACTGAGCCTGAGAGCGTTATGTCTGCCTCCTGAAATTAATACGCAGATTTAGAATATTTTCACTATAAATCCTTGTATCTGGTGATACCACTACCCCTTTTTTGGCCTCCTCTTCCTTGGACTTCTCCAATTATTCCATTTGCAGCTGCTTTACGTCCATTATACACCTCAACATATGCCATTTTTGCTACCTCCCTGTCTGGGCTGCCCCCTTATTCCACACCCAAACATTTTATATTCTTGTGTAATCCATTCTGAGCTTTTGAGCTTCATTGACTGCCTCCTGAATTATATACGGAGATTCATAATATTTTCACTATACTATATATACCTTGTATCTGGTGAAACAGTACCTTTTTATATTCTTGTGTAATACATACTGAGCCTGAGAGCGCCAGACGCTGCCTCCTGAAATCTATACTGATATTTAGAATATTTTCCCAATACCATGTATACATGGTATCTGCTAATACAGTACCCCCTTTTTCAGCTTTTAAGATTATTGTGTAATACATACTGAGCCTGAGAGCGGCAGTGGCTGCTTCCTGAATTATATACTGAGATTTATAATATTTTCACTATACTATATATACTTGCTATCTGCTGATACAGTACTGCTTTTTCTTATTATTATATTGTTGTGTAATCCAGACTATGCCTGAGAGCGTCAGTGCCTGACTCTTGAAATATATATGGAGATTTAGAATATTTTCACTATACTATACATACCTCCAATCTGTTGATACAGTACCCTTTTTCAGCTTTTTATATTGTGGTCTAATCCATACTGAGTCTGTCATCGTCTGTCTGTTACTCCGGAAATATATTCGGAGATTTAAAAATTACCCCAACACTGTATACAGCTGTACACTTGTAATACATTACCCTTTTTCTACTTTTTATATTCTGGTGTTATCAATACTGAGCCTGTGAGCGTCTGTGTGTTACTCTGGAAATCTATATGGATATTTACAACTTACCCCTAAACTATATACACCTGTTGTCTTCAGATTTAGTACCCTTTTGCAGCTTTTTATACTATGGTGTAATCCATACTGAGCCTGTGAGCGTCTGTGTGTTACTCCGGAAATCTATAAGAAGATTTAAAATTACCCCAACACTGTATACAGCTGCACGCTTGTAATACATTACCCTTTTTCTACTTTTTATATTCTGGTGTAATCCATATTGAGACTGTGAGCGTCTGTGTGTTACTCCGGAATTCTATATGGATATCTACAATTTACCCCTTAACTATATACACCTCTTATCTTCAGATGTAGTACCCTTTAGCAGCTTTTTGTATTATGGTGTAATCCATATTGAGCCTGTGAGTGTCTGTGTGTTACTCCGGAAATCTATACGGAGATTTAAAATTACCCCAACACTGTAAACAGCTGCACGCTTGTAATACATTACCCTTTTTCTACTTTTTATATTCTGGTGTAATCCATACTGAGCCTGTGAGCGTCTGTGTGTTACTCCGGAAATCTATATGGATGTCTACAATTTACCCATAAAATATATGCACCTGTTATCTTCAGATTTAGCACCCTTCAGCAGCTTTTTGTATTATGGTGTAATCCATACTGAGCCTGTGAGCGTCTGAGTGTGACTTCGGAAATCTATACGGAGAATTAAAATTACCCCAACACTGTATACAGCTGCACGCTTCTGATACAGTACTATATATCTGCTAGTATTTTTGGTACATTTTCAAAAACATGAGGAAGTATGGTGGAAGAAGCTGCGGACGTGGGCGGGTGGGGCCAGCTGGTACTGATGATGGTGGTGGTGCATCTGCTGAAAGTGACTAAAGCACAATAGCAGCTAAGGCAGGAGGTGTTGAGCCTGCATCATCGTCTGGCTCAAGAAGGCCTGGAAGGCTTCCTTTTCTGGGAGTACGTAATCCGCTTTTAAATCCGGAGCATCAGTAACATGTTTTGGCTTACATTGCCGAAACAGCCTCTAGCTCTATAGCCTCCTCTTCTGAAGTTTCAAAAAATGCAAGCACTGAGTCGTCAGTGCAGGCTCCTGGTAAGGAATAACACCTTTCCTTGTGTCTTTCACCCCCCACTAAAAGTGAAGGATGCGGCAGCCCACACTTCAGATTACTCCATGGAGCTCTTTTCACATATCATGCCTGGGTTATCAAGTCAAATCCTGAATTCCACAGTCCAACATTAATCAGAGATGGAGTGCACTGATGTACAGCCACTGCTAGATGATTCTGCTGGTACATTCACCCAGAGCACTACATTTCCCTCGAAGTCTACTGAACCAGAATGTGACCCTGAAGAAACTCAGGTGACCCTTCCTGCATACTATACCACCTTACATGGTGACACAGAGGACGGTGCAGATGAAATTGAACAGGAGGTGATGGATGACCCAGTTGTTGACCCAGATTGGCATCCAGTGGGATAAGAGGGTGCCGCTGGCAATAGCTCAGAAGAGGGGAAGGATCCGCAGCAGGCATCGACATCACAGCAGCGGTTATCTGGCAGTCCCATAGCAGTCCAAAAAGGTGTAAAAAATAAAAAAAAGAGTTGCAGGACAGCATGTCCACATGGTCAAATTAGCACAGCATGCAAGCCCCGAAAATTTATACCATAGTAGGAACAGTCCAGTTTGGCATTTCATGAACATGCACTTGCAAGCGTGGACAGACTACAAAACCTACAAATCCCTCCCCCCAGGGCTGGCGTAAGCACCTGGAGCACCCGGGCAAGTGCCAGTTCCCTGATCAGGTGGGGGGGCCGACTCGTGGGCGACGGCACTGGCACAGGGCCCCTCATAGTACAAAAAATTATCTCTGGCGGTGGGAGGGCCCACTCGCCGTCAGACAAACCGGCGTATTATGAGGGTCCCTGTGCCAGTGCCGTCACCCACGAGTCGGCCCCCCCTGCTTGCTCAGGTCACCAGCACTTGCAATACTTACCTCTCCCTGCTCCACCGCTGAGACGTCTTCCGCATTTCCAGATAGTGACATTCAGCTTAGAGAGCGCGATGACGTCACGTCTGTCCGCCCTCTGCCTAAACAGTCCAAGTGTAGAGAGCTGTAACATGGTGACGCTCAGGAGTCCAGAGTAGAGCAGTGCACAGAATGGAGAGGTATTACTTTTTTATGTTTGGAGCAATATGTGGGGAGCATTATACACTGGAGAATTATATATGGGGCCCAGCATACACTTGAGCATGAAAAATGTGGCAGATCAGACACTGGAGCAGCATGCATGGGGCCCATCATATACTGGAGTATTCTAAATGGGGCAGATCAGAGACTGGAGCAGCATCCATGGGGCCCATCATATACTGGAGCACTGTAAATGGAGGACAGCAGACACTGGAGCAGCATTTACGGGGCCCATTATACACTGGATCATTAATAATGGGGCCCATTATATATGGACCATGATTTTGGCCCATAGCACACTGGAGCATCATCCATGGGGCCCAACATATAACTGGAGCATTCTAAATGGGGCAGATTAGACCCTGGAGCAGCATCCATGGGGCCCATCATATACTGAAGCTTTGTAAATGGGGACAGCATACTCTGGAGCAGAATGTACAGGGCCCATTATACACTGGATCATTAATAATGGGTCCCATTATATATGGACCATGATTTTGGCCCATAAGACACTGGAGCATCATCCATGGGGCCCATCATATACAGGAGCGTTCTCAATGGAGGACAGCAGACACTGGAGCAGCATTTACGAGGCCCATCTTACACTGGATCATTAATAATGGGGACCATTATATTTGGACCATGATTTTGGCCCATAAGACACTGGAGCATCATCCATGAGGCCCAAATAATACAGGAGCATTCTAAAAGGGGAAAACAGACCCTGGAGCAGCATTTACGGGGACCATAATACACTGGATCATTATAAATGTGGCCCATGATATATGGAGCATTATTTTGACCCATAAGAAACTGGAGCATCATCCATGGGGCCCATCATATACAGGAGCATTCTCAATGGGGCAGATCAGAGACTGGAGCAGCATCCATGGGGCCCATCATATACTAAAGCATTGTAAATGGGGGACAGCAGACACTGGAGCAGCATTTACGGGGCCCATTATACATTGGATCATTAATATTGGGTACCATTATATATGGAACATGATTTTGGCCCATAAGACACTGGAGCATCATCCATGATGCCCAAATAATACAGGAACATTCTAAAAGGGTGAAAATGGACCCTGGAGCAGCATTTACGGGGACCATTATACTCTGGATCATTATAAATGTGGCCCATGATATATGGAGCAATATTTTGGCCCATAAGACACTGCAGCATCATCCATGGGGCCCATCATATACAGGAGTATTCTCAATGGGGCAGATCAGAGACTGGAGCAGCATCCATGGGGCCCATCATATACTGGAGCATTGTAAATGGGGGACAGCAGACACTGGAGCAGCATTTACTTGGGCCCATTATACACTGGATCATTAATAATGGGGCCCATTATATATGGACCATGATTTTGGCCCACAAGACACTGGAGCATCATCCATGGGGCCCATCATATGCTGGAGAATCATATGGGGTTAATTATTTATAAGGCATCATATAGGGTATGGAGCATCATATGGGGCACATATGTGGCCTATTCTTTATGGAGCATTATATGGAGCTCGTTCTGTATGGAGCAATATATGGGGCTCATTATTCAGTATGGTGCACTATGTGGTGGCCATAATACTGTATGAAAGAATATACTGTGCGTTTTTGGAGCTATTGCAGATTTTAACATAGATATCAGTCATGTCATGTAAGAAGTAAAGTATTTTTCATTGTACTATACTTATATTTCTGTGCCGTATCGGAGCATGATGAATTGTGTTATGTGTTAAAGGGGCCCACTGACACTCTTTGGCCCAGTGCACACGAAAACCAGGAGCCAGCCCTACCCGCCCCAACAAGTTTAGCCAAATAACCCCCTGTTTTCAATGCGTAACTATTAGTATAAATTTATTAAGGCTGCCAAGCTTAAGTAATAAGAATTGATGTTGTTGGCATTGAAATGAACACTGTACAGTAGGTGTGTTTACTGTCCTCCACTCCATGGCGACTTTGCTTCCCAATTGACTTGCATTGGGTTTCGTGTTTCAGTCGGACCCCTGACTTTTCCCGATAGTCGGCCTATTTCGTTCGACCCGACTTTTGAGAAAGTCGGGTTTCATGAAACCCGACTTGACCCGAACAAAGGAAAGTCGCTCATCTCTACTAATAACGTTTTCAGGAGATGTACTTGAGGGCCTCATGACAAAATTGTTCCCATTAGAACAAAGTGTGTCTCCCATACTGTTTGCTTATGCAGAGAATGCAAGGCATGGCCTGCCCCAATGTTACATGCACCCCAATAACCCTTTCAGCAGACATTCTTGAGGGCCTAATGACAAAATGATTCCCATTAGAACTAAGTGTGTCTCACATACTGTTTGCTTATGCAGAGAATACAAGGCCTTGGCTGCCCCAATATTACATTCTCTCCAATAATCCTTTCAGCAGACATACTTGAATGCCTCATGACAAAATTGTTCCCATTAGAACAAAGTGTGTCTCTCATACTGTTTGCCTATGCATTGAATGCAAGGCAAGGTCTGCCCCAATGTTACATGCGCCCTAATAACCATTTTAGGAGACGTACTTGAGGGCCTCATGAAAAATTTGTTCCCATTAGAACAAAGTGTGTCTCCCATACTGTTTGCTTATGCAGAGAATGCAAGGCCTGGCCTACCCCAATGTTACATGCACCCCAATAACCGTTTCAGCAGACATTCTTGAGGGCCTAATGACAAAATGGTTCCCATTAAACTAAGTGTGTCTCCCATACTGTTTGCTTATGCAGATAATGCAAGGCATTGCTTGCCCCAAGTTACATGCACCT
The DNA here is from genome assembly GCA_033576555.1 of Oophaga sylvatica. NCBI lineage: Eukaryota > Metazoa > Chordata > Amphibia > Anura > Dendrobatidae > Oophaga > Oophaga sylvatica. The sequence goes on from JARQOD010000006.1 coordinate 117,519,575, forward strand.
CAATAACTCTTTCAGCTGAAGTACTTGAGGGCCTCAGGCAGGGCCGGCATCAGCACCCGGCATACCCTGGCAAGTGCCGGGGCCCTGAGCAGGCGGGGAGGCCCACTCACTGTCGGGCACCCCAGCACCCGTTAGCGGATGAGCACTTGCTCAGGGCTCCGGCAGCCGGCACAATACTTATCTCTCCCCGTGCCTCCGCAGCTCCGAGCTCCAGGGGGTGACTGCAGGGCACCCGCGCTTCCTCTCACAGCAGCGCCGCTGGATGAAGTCATCATTCAGTGGCCGGCTGTGGCAGAGAGTAAGCGTGGGCGCTAGTGATGCTGTGGGACTGCCTGCGGTGCGGACGCCGGACAGGTGAGATGTGGTGTGTGTCAGTGTGTGTGTGTGTGCGTGTGTGTCTGCCTGCGTGTGTGTATGTAGTGCGGTGCTTTGTGTGTGTGTATGGGAGAAAGTGCTGTGGTGCTGTCTGTGTGTGGTGCTGTATGTGTGATGGTGGTGGGGGAGGCAGTCATGGTGGTGAGGAGGCAATGATGATGATGGGGAGGCAATGATGATGATGATGGGGAGACAATGATGATGATGATGGGGAGGCAATGATGATGATGGGGAGACAATGATGATAATGGGGAGGAAATGATGATGATAATGGGGAGGCAATGATGAGATAATGGGGAAGCAATGATGATGATAATATGGAGTCTTTCCACAGCACCCTTTCCTGAGCCGTAACAGTGCAGCATGCAGCACAGTGCGGAGGAGAGCTCCATATTTTGTATAGAGCATTATATGGGGTCCAATATTCCTTATGGAGCATTATATTTGGCCCATAATACCGTATGGAGGACTGTACTGTCCAGTCTGTACTGTGCGCTGTGAGGATTTGGCGTTTTTTGGGCTATTGTACAATTTACAATAGATATAACTCATGTAATGGAAGAAGTGAAGTGTTTGGCATTGTTCTATACCCATATTTCTCTGCAGTATCTGTGCATCATCAATCGTAGTCTGTGTTAAAGGGGCCCACTGAGACTCTTTCGCCCGGGCCCATAAAAACCTGGAGCCGGCCCTGGATGTGCCCCACCCCAGGGGAAAATGTTTTTCAGCCTATGCACTTAGTGTATGGCCATTACAAGTATAGAAGACTCGCTCATTTGTAATGGAAACTGATTTTTAGGAGGAGTTCATACACATCTCTTCAAAGTGGCATTTTCGTTTTACCAAATTTGGGGCAAGCCTCCCATTCAATGCATAGGAAAATAGTATGGGAGACCCACTTCATAATAATGTGAACTTTGTTGGTTGTTAATATTCTTCAACAATGCAATTCTTCTATGCCAGTTCTTCAGCCTCAACACTGCAAGGCTAAAATCCAGGGTCTTCAGACTCACCACAGCAATTCATCAATGCAGGTTCTTAAGCCTCAACAGTGCAATTATCCACTTATGGTTCTTCAGGCTCAACACTGAAATGCTCCACTGCAGGGTCTTTAGTGTCAACACTGCAATGGTCCACTGCTTGGTCTTCCGGGTCAACACTGCAATTGTCCACAGCTGTGTCTTTAGCATCAACACTGCAATTGTCCACTGCTGGTTATTCAGCCTCAACACTGCAATTGTACACCACTGGGTCTTCAGCGTCAACACTGCAATTGTCCACTGCTGGTTCTTCAGCGTCAACAATGTAATGTTAAACTGCAGGGTCTTTAGCGCCAACACTGCAATGGTCCACCGCTGGGTCTTCAGCATCAACACTGTAATTGTCCACCGCTGGGTTTTTAGCATCAACACTGCAATTGTCCACTTCCAGGTCTTTAGCATCAACATTGCGATTGTCCACTGCCGGTTCTTCAGCGTCAACAATGCAATTTTAAACTGCAGAGTCTTTAGCCAACACTGCAATGGTCCACCGCTGGGTCTTCAGCGTCAACACTGCACTTGTACACTGCTGGGTTTTTAGCATCAACACTGCAATTGTCCACCGCTGGGTCTTTAGCATCAACACTGCAATTGTCCACTGCCGATTATTCAGCCTCAACAATGCAATTGTCCACCGTTGGGTCTTCAGCGTCAACACTGTAATTGTCCACCGCTGGGTCTTCAGGCTTAACTATTCACAGCGTAGCCAAACAATATGGGAGTAACAAATTAATAGGAAGAATGCTTTCAGGTGGCCATCAAGTACGTGGCTTCAAAGCTTTTTGGGGTGCGTTTCAATTTGATGCAGGCAGGGCCTTGTATTCAATGCATAAGCTAACAGTATGGCAGTGGCAAAAGAGTAATGTGAAAATGGTTTTCCTGTGTATATCCACTAGGTCGCTTCTAAGCATTTTTTGGGTGCATTTCAATTTAATGCAGGCAGGGCCTTGTATTCAATGCACAAGCTAACAGTATGGCAGTGGCAAAAGAGTAATGTGAATGTGGTTTTCCTGTGTACATCCACTGGGTCACTTTTAAGCCTTTTTGGGGGGCGTTTCAATTTGATGCAGGCAGGCCTTGCAATTAATGCATAAGCTAACAGTATGGCAGTGTCAAAAGAGTAATGTGAATGTGGTTTTCCTGTGTACATCCACTAGGTCGCTTTTAAGCCTTTTTGGGGTGCATTTCAATTTGATGCAGGCAGGGCCTTGCAATTAATGCATAAGCTAACTGTATGGCAGTGGCAAAAGAATATTGTGAATGTGGTTTTCCTGTGTTCATCCACTAGGTCACTTCAAAGCCTTTTTGTGGTGTGTTTCAATTTGATGCAGGCAGGGCCTTGTATTCTCTGCATAAGCGAACTGTATGGGAGACACACTTTGTTCTAATGGGAACAATTTTGTCATTAGGCAATCAAGTATGTCTGCTGAAAGGATTATTGGAGAGCATTTAATATTGGGGCAAGCCAAGGCCTTGTATTCTCTGCATAAGCAAATAGTATGGGAGACACACTTAGTTCTAATGGGAACCATTTTGTCATTAGGCCCTCAAGAATGTCTGCTGAAAGGGTTATTGGGGTGCATGTAACATTGTAGCAGGCAAGGCCTTGCAATCTCTGCATAAGCAAACAGTATGGGAGACACACTTTGTTCTAATGGGAACAATTTTGTCATGGGGCCCTCAAGTACATTTCCTGAAAGGGTTATTAAGGTTATAACAAAAAGAGCCAGTATACAGTGCTATTTCAAAATTATTATTCTTTATTAACAATCATACAATGACACATAAAGAAAATTTTTAAATAATCAAAATGTCAGAATAAATAAACATTGAAAACAAGGTAACTACCAAACCAATATTAAAATTGGGGATAAGACCACAGGTGTATCTAACCTACATACCATGTAAGTAACGCCCATATGTTGGTAACATAACAAAAACAGCTACTGAGTGAATAATTAATCTGCGCTTGCAGCTGCGTTCGCAACAGTGTGCCTCAGCGGCTGAAATGAAACATAATGATGTTCAGGACACTTACATTGGTGGTGGTCAGTGCTGCGTGGTATTCCCCCAAGGCGCCTCAACGCGCGTTTCGTCCCTTCGTCAGGAGGGTTATTAGGGTGCATGTAACATTGGGGCAGACCAGGCCTTGCACTCAATGCATAAGCAAACAGTATGGGATACACATTTTCTTCTAATGGGAACAATTTTGTCCGGAGGTCCTCAAGTACTTCAGCTGAAAGGGTTATTGGGGTGCATGTAACATTGGGGCAGGCCAGGCCTTGCATTATCTGCATAAGCAAACAGTATGGGAGACACACTTAGTTTAATGGGAAACATTTTGTCATTAGGCCCTCAAGAATGTCTGCTGAAAGGGTTATTGGGGTGCATGTAACTTTGGGGTAGGCCAAGCCTTGCATTCTCTGCATAAGCAAACAATATGGGAGACACACTTTGTTCAAATGGGAACAATTTTGTCATGAGGCCCTCAAGTACGTCTCCTAAAAGGGTTATTTAGGGTGCATGTAACATTGGGGCTGACCTGGCCTTGCATTCAATGCATAGGCAAACAGTTTGGCGATGATGTGTGGATAAAAAACCACTGCGTAAACATGCGTTTGCAAGAGTTTTTGCATGCGATTGCGTATGCAGATGATACACTGCACACATATACGCAAATGTGAACCTAGCCTTAGCCTGTCAGCATTTTCTGTTGACAGGTGGATGTGCTTATCAGTTATTATTCCACCAGAGGCACTAAAAACCCGCTCTGGCAAAACACTAGCAGCAGGGCAGGCCTGGACATCCAAGGAGTAAAGAGTCAATTCATGCCACGTATCCGCCTGGATATCCAATAATTCAAAGGCACAGAGGAATCACGGAAGATATTGGTACAGTAAGCAAGGTACTGTCACGGGTGTGTTGCCTCGAAGATCTTCGCGATTACACAATCTGACTTCTCGCAGCTGAGTTTTTGGTGCTTGGTGTTTTTTGGCAGTGAGGGAGTTAATTCTCTCTCTCTCTGTGTTAGACGAGGCCCAGTCTCGCCCAGCTGCAGTTAACGCTGCAGTAATGAGATTCCTTCAAATACCTGCCAGTCTGCTAGGAATGTGTCGGTGAAAGCATTCATGCAGACCAGCAGAGCGGATCGTGGTGAAGTCTGAAGTGAAGAGTACACTGGTGTGGTTTTTTCCCCTCCTCGCTTTATCATTTATTTCCATAGCCGTTGGTGTTCCCTCTGTAGTTGTGGACTGAGTTTTGTATGCAAGGTGGATTTTAGTTTACCCCTTGTACTGTCTCGTTCGTCTATTACTGTGTTTAGGCATATATCTTTCAGTCCCCTGTGGTTGTGATCAGGGTCCTTCTCAGGACTAGATTACTGAGGGTCAGGGATTTGCAGGAGATAGGGTTACGCTGGCGGCCTGGACCTCTGTACCATCAACAGTACCTCCAGGTAGAGGGATTAGTCAGGGCCCCTGCTTAGGGTCAGCATAGACCCCGGACCTCCTGTATGCAGTGATAGCGTGACATTTTCACCGACCGCACTAAAGATTTTTTCCAGCCACCATGGATCCAGTAGCCAGTCTAGCTCGGCAGTTGCAGAGTTTGTCCATGGAGCTGGCGGACGTTAAGTCCAAGGTTTTGTACCCCCCGGAGCAAGCTGGTCCAGAACCTAAAGTAGCTCTCCCTGACAGGTTCACTGGGGGGCAGGACAAGTTTTTTGCTTTCTGGGAGGCATGTAAATTGTACTTTCGGCTGCGACCTCGGTCATCGGGGAGTGAAGAACAAAGGGTGGGGATTGTCATCTTGCTCCTACAAGGGGACCCCCAATCCTGGGCGTTCTCCCTTCCCCGGGCTCCCCGGCTCTCCAGTCAGTGGATAGGTTTTTCGCAGCTCTGGGTCTTGTATATGATGACCCGCATCGGATCTCTCTTGCTGAATCTAAGTTACGTAAGATACAGCAGGGAGATCGTCCGGCGGAGGAATTCTGTTTGGAGTTCCGTAGGTGGGCCACGGACACCCAGTGGAATGACCCGGCTCTTAGGAGCCAGTTTTGTCAAGGTTTATCTGATAAATTAAAGGATGTGCTGGCACAGTATGACCCCCCCACGTCACTGGAAGCCGCTATGGCCCTTGCTATTCACATTGACAGACGGCTTCGGGAGAGGTGCAGGGAAACTCCGCCCCCTGTGATGACTCCACCTTCTACTAGGGTACCTTATATGGAGGTTCCCCTGGTCAGACCAGAAGAGCCGATGCAGTTAGGAGGGACATCATTCCGGGGGAGGGGATCGGCAGTGCGCCACAAGACAGGAAGGTGTTTCTTCTGCGGGAAAAAGGGACACTTTATTAGGGGGTGTCCATCCCATCCTTTGCAGAGGGAGAAGTCGCCGGAAAACTATTGATCCCAGGTTGTGTGGTGGACGGCAATCTTAGAGTAGGTATTTCGTCCCTAGATCCGTCTCAATTCCTCGTACAGGCGGAGGTGGTGGTGGGTACGAGAACTGAGAGGATATCTGTTCTTCTGGATAGTGGGGCTGGGGCTAATCTGGTGGACGCTCGGTTTGCCCGGGTTCATGGTATGCGACTGAGTGTATTGGCTAAACGCATCCCCATATTCTCGATCGACGCCAGACCTCTCGGTCAGGGTAGTGTTTTGCAAGCAGTGCATAACATAAATCTCCAAGTGGGGGCGATACATAAAGAACTGTTGTCGTGTTACGTATTGGAGGGTCTTCCCACTCCTATAGTGCTGGGCCTTCCTTGGTTAACTAAGTATAACCCGGTGATTAATTGGCAATCCGGAGAGATAAGCCAATGGAGTGAATTCTGTAATAAAAACTGCATGAATACGGTCATCGGTGCGATCGGTCCTAGGACCTTACCTCCATTTCCGGTGGACTTTGAGGATGTATTCTCGGAGAAAGGGTGTCAAGAACTACCTCCTCATCGCGTGTATGACTGTGCTGTTAAATTGCTCTCTGGGGCCAAGTTACCGAAATCTAGGTTGTATAACCTTTCTGGTCCTGAGAGGCAGGCCATGAAGGATTATATTTCAGAGAGTCTGGCTAAGGGGCATATTAGACCTTAATCTTCCCCGGTGGCCGCGGGGTTCTTCTTTGTGAAGAAGAAAGATGGAGGCCTACGCCCTTGCCTGGATTTCCGTGAACTTAATCGGATTACGGTCCGAGATCCGTATCCGCTCCCACTTATCCCCGATCTCTTCAATCAGATCGTGGGCGCCAAGTGGTTCTCTAAGTTGGATCTCAGGGGGGCGTACAATCTGATTAGGATGAAGGAGGGGGATGAATGGAAGACGGCGTTTAACACTCCGGAGGGGCATTATGAGAACCTTGTCATGCCATTCGGTCTGACTAATGCCCCGGCGGTGTTCCAACACTTTGTTAATGACATTTTTCGCCGCCTGGTGGGACAGTTTGTTGTCATATATCTGGATGACATCTTAATTTACTCGCCGGATCTGGTGTCTCATCAGGAGCATGTTAGGCAGGTGTTGCAGATCTTGCGGGATAATAAACTGTATGCCAAATGGGAAAAGTGTGTGTTTGCCGTACAGGAACTTCAGTTTTTAGGTTTCCTGGTGTCAGCATCCGGTTTTCGTATGGACCCTGGGAAAGTGCGGGCAGTTCTTGAGTGGGATCTGCCAGAGGATCTTAAGGCACTACAACGTTTCCTGGGGTTTGCTAACTACTACCGGAAATTTATTCGTAATTTCTCGTCCATAGTTAAACCTCTCACTGACTTGACTAAAAAAGGGACGGATTTTTCTAGGTGGTCTGATAAGGCTTGTCAAGCGTTTTCCTCCTTGAAAAAATGTTTTGCTTCGGCTCCCATACTCATTCAACCGGATGCGTCTCAGCCGTTCATTGTGGAGGTAGACGCTTCTGAGGTAGGGGTGGGAGCGGTATTATCTCAAGGTTCGTCCCCTGGTAAGTGGCACCCGTGCGCTTTCTTCTCTAAAAAATTGTCGTCCGCTGAGAGGAATTACGATGTCGGCAATAGGGAACTCTTGGCCATTAAGTTAGCTTTTGTGGAGTGGCGTCATTTTTTGGAGGGGCAGTCCACCCGGTCACCATCATCACCGATCACAAGAACCTGCTATATTTAGAGTCCGCAAAACGTCTGAATCCCAGACAAGCTAGGTGGTCGTTGTTTTTTACCAGATTTAATTTTGTTGTCACATATCGTCCTGGGTCAAAAAATGTAAAGGCGGATGCCTTATCTCGTAGTTTCCCTGGGGCCAGGAATACGGATGACCCTGTTCCTATCCTTCAGGAGGGGGTGGTGGTGTCGGCAGTATGCTCTGAGCTTGAGGAGGAGGTATTGGAGGCTCAGGGGATGCCCCTGTTGGATCTCCAGGGAGACTGTTTGTTCCAGAACACTTGCGACAAAAGGTGATCGAGGCACACCATAACTCAGCTTTGGCAGGCCACCCAGGGAATAAAGCAACTGTGGATCTCCTCTCGCGGCGGTTTTGGTGGCCTAACTTACATAGGGAGGTGGTAACTTTTGTGGCGTCCTGTGGGGTTTGTGCGCGCTCTAAGACCCCACATACCCGTCCGTCTGGGGCCCTCTTACCTTTGAAGATCCCGGAGCGCCCGTGGACTCATCTGTCTATGGACTTTGTTACGGACCTCCCGCCGTCTTCGGGTAAAACAGTCATACTCGTAGTGGACAGGTTCAGCAAGATGGCTCATTTTATCGCTCTTCCTGCTCTTCCTAATGCTAAAACTCTGGCGCAGGTGTTCATTGGGGAGATTGTGAGGCTTCACGGGTACCCTCCGATGTGGTGTCGGATCGAGGGTCTCAGTTTGTGTCCAAATTCTGGAAGGCATTTTGTACACGGCGGGGATGCAGTTGTCGTTTTCATCGGCTTTTCATCCTCAGACCAATGGTCAGACAGAACGTCTAAACTAGAGCTTGGAGACATATCTCCGGTGTTTTGTGTCAGAGAACCAGGAGGACTGGGCTTCTTCTTTGCCTCTGGCGGAATTTGCTCTTAACAATAGGCGGAGCGAGTCCACTGGTAAGTCCCCGTTTTTTGGGGCATATGGTTTTCATCCCCAGTTTTGTACTTTCAGTAGGGGGGCTCTTCGGGGTTCCGGAGGAGGAACGATTTTCGTCATCACTCGCTTCAGTGTGGAGAGGAGTGCTGAACAATCTAAGTACTATGGGAACCGATACAAACATATGGCTGACAGGAGGAGAGTGACTGGTCCGGACCTATGTGTGAACGATCGGGTATGGTTGTCTACCAAGAATATAAAACTCAAGGTTCCCTCTTGGAAACTGGGTCCCAGGTTCATCGGGCCATACAGGATCAGTTCTATAATTAATCCGGTGGCATTCCGTCTTGACCTCCCCCCTACGTTTAAAATTCACAACGTGTTCCACAGATCTTTGCTTAAGAGGTATGTGACGCCGGTGATACCGTCACCTTTACCTCCTCCTCCTGTGGTGGTCAATGGTAACTTGGAGTTTCAGGTGTCGAAAATCATTGATTCACGTCTTAACCGCCAGTCCCTTCAGTACCTGGTTCATTGGAGGGGTATGGTCCTGAGGAGAGGACGTGGGTTCCTGCGTCGGATATTAACGCAGACCGATTAATTCGGGCCTTCCACATGACTCACCCGGATAAGCCTGGCTCTGAGGGTCCGGTGGCCCCTCGTAGAAGGGGGGGTACAGTCATGGGTGTGTCGCCTCGAAGATCTTCGCGATTACACAATCTGACTTCTCGCAGCTGAGTTTTTGGTGCTTGGTGTTTTTTGGCAGTGAGGGAGTTAATTCTCTCTCTCTCTGTGTTAGACGAAGCCCAGCCTCGCCCAGCTGCAGTTAATGCTGCAGTAATGAGATTCCTTCAAATACCTGCCAGTCTGCTAGGAATGTGTCGGTGAAAGCATTCATGCAGACCAGCAGAGCGGATCGTGGTATTGTGAAGTCTGAAGTGAAGAGTACCTGGTGTGGTTTTTTCCCCTCCTCGCTTTATCATTTATTTCCGTACCCGTTGGTGTTCCCTCTGTAGTTGTGGACTGAGTTTTGTATGCAAGGTGGATTTTAGTTTACCCCTTGTACTGTCTCATTCGTCTATTACTGTGTTTAGGCATATATCTTCCAGTCCCCTGTGGTTGTGTTCAGGGTCCTTCTCAGGACTAGATTACTGAGGGTCAGGGATTTGCAGGAGATAGGGTTACGCTGGCGGCCTGGACCTCTGTACCATCAACAGTACCTCCAGGTAGAGGGATTAGTCAGGGCCCCTGCTTAGGGTCAGCATAGACCCCGGACCTCCTGTATGCAGTGATAGCATGACAGGTACTCCTTCAACATCTTCCCAAACTTTCCAGGCCTTGTAAGACTACCCCGTGATTCTTGGCCAGGGTGATGGGAGGGTCTGAGAAAAGTATCAAAGTACTTTGCCAGTGTTCCCCTGCCTCGGCTGGATTACAGTTGGGTCTCTGTCGCCTCTACTCCTTAGTTGGCCAACTTCCGTCATCTTGGTGTTATGAGGAACGGTTGCCCGCCTTCTGTCTGTGGCCACCACAGTGCTTCTTCCTGCCTGTTGTGGTGCTACGCCTCCCTCCCCTTGTGTGCTGCTGTTCTCACTCTGCATGTCCTCCTGCCAGGTTAGGTCAGTTACTATATCATCCACCACCACCTCCTCTTCCACTTCCGTTCCCTGGTCCTCCTATTTTCTGGCAATTGTGTCTCATCATCATCCACCTCTTGTGACACATTCCCACCGTCACCTTCGTGTGAACGTGGCTGCTCAAATATTTGTGCATTGCTGCATTCAATCTCAGTTTGCCCAGCTTCAAGTGGACTGGACGGAGTGTCCAAGTGTGGGATCAGTTGTCTGCGGGCACTCGGCATGGGAGGCGGAATGAGGATCAGTGTGAGGAATATGCGGACAAGACTCACGGCTACTCAGACTTGACCATGTGGAAGACAGGGTGCTAGTGGTGGTGCCAAACTGACTGGATGTATTATCCGCCATCCAACCAACTACCTTTTCATGCTGCTCTGGTGTCAAGAGCGGTTTTCTGCCGTTCCCTATGAATTCTGACAGGAATCTGTTGCGATAAGATGTGGGTGTTTGTTGTGGCACAATTGCAGCTTGCCTTCTGCCTCTGCCTCTGCATGCACCATCACCATCACGTCCAGTTCCCCGTCCCTTGCCATGCACCTTTCCCATATTAAATGTAGTACAATATTTTCAACGTTCAATAAAAAAGTCACAATTTGGAGTAAAATTAGATGTAATCTGTGTGCGAGCAAAACACACTTTCAAATATCTGGAATCTACTTCATTTGTTTAACAAACTGTTGTCACTTTCAATACCTGTGGTAAGATGAAGAAAAAACTGTCTAATGTAGCCCTGAAATGCCACAATTTTTAGCACACAGAGAGATAGGAGTCTGACACAGGTACCACACTTGTCATTCTATGTAGCCTGTATTTGTTTAGTTTATACCCACAATATTTTACAGAACTAGGGTAACAGACAGCAAATACAGTGGAATGTAGGCCAGAATTGCTGCATTTTGTAGGCCACAAATAGCTCAGCCATCTGACAGCGATACCACATTGTTCAATATGTGGGCAGTATTTTTTTAATTTTTTAGCCCTAAATAGTGTTTACAGCTAGGGTAATACACAGCAAATAAAGGTGAATGGAAGCCTCCAAGGCACATTTTATAGCCCTCAGATACATGAGGCGTGTCACAGAGATACCGGACTGTTCAATATGTTGCCGGTCTTTTTGTATTTTTTACACCAAAAAAACTGTTTTGAGCTACGGTAACACACAGAAAAAAAGATAAAGAGAAGGCTCAAAAGCACACTTTCTAGCCCACAGATAGATGAGGCGTGCCACTGAGATACCAGACTGTTCAATATGAGGCCGGAATTTTTTTTATTTTTTAGGCCAAAATAGTGTATACTAGACCTAGAGTAGCAGACAGAAAGCAAAAGGGCAAGGTAGGCCTGAAAAGCAACTATTTGTAGAGCACAGATACAACTGGCATCTGACTGAGATAACAGACTGTTCAATATGTGCCCTGGAGTTTTTTAATTTTTTTTTTACCCAAAAAGACTGTCTAGACAATAGGGTAAGACAGCAAAAAAGTCTAATGTTTCCCTGATATGCCACAATTTTTGGCACACAGATATGAGTCTGACACAGATACCACACTGGTCACTCTACTGTATGTAGCCTGTATTTTTTTAGTTTATACCCCAAAATATTGTACAGAACTAGGGAAACAGACAGCAAATACAGTGGAATATATGCCAGAAATTCCATAATTTGCAGACCACAGATAGATCTGGTGTCTGACGGACAACACTGTTACATATGTGGGCTGGATTTTTTTGGACCACCAAAATTGTGTCAATAACTAAGCTGTGACACTAAAAAAAAATTGTTGGAGTACTAAAATTGTAAAATAGTTATCGCAATGATATGCGATGCGTGTGGCGTTAAAAACACAATGATAAATATAAGAGCTGTAGATAAATATTTTTTGGCCACCTAAAGATTTTTGGGTCAGCAAAATGGTGACCAAAAATGTTGTAAGACACTCCAAAAAAATACTACAGTAGCAAAAAAAAAAAAAAAAAACAGAATTTTCTGCGCACTCAGATCTGATGCCTGGGACAAAAAAAGCAGTTTTAAATTGACAGATTTTCACACTGTTGTATTAAAATGACCTTGCTGTAGTCTGCAGTGTGACCAAGCAAATAAATGTAGAAAAAATGGGGTCTCTGGAATGCTTTGTAATAAAATTAGCAGGATTCAGGTGCAAAAAAAAAAAAAAAATCCTATCCACGGATACCTGCAGCTAGGTATATATACAGTATAATGGGCAGCAAAAGACAGTAATGGACCCTTTTGAACTATGCAGTGAGATCTATAGTAACATACAGTGCCTGCTTGCCTTGCGCTGATGTGGATATGCACACATAGAATCCACAGCCTACCTAGCACTGCAATCTATATACCCCTAATTAGCCCTTAAAAAGACTGTTGGTTTAGCTGGATTAGTGGATTGAACAATGGTAGACCCACACTAACTAATAAAAGCACAAATCTGACCCTATCTCAGCAGCAGCTCTACCTACACTGTCTGAATTCGGAGCTGAATGTATCAAGCAGTGCAGCGTCCGGTCTCTTATAGACCTGATGATGCTGCGCGTCCAGCCAATCACTGTAATACCACAATAAAGATGGCTGCAGCATTACAGTGTGTAGCAGGCAATCCCTGCATGTTCATTGGGGCTCTAAAGCGCCAACATTACAGGGTTGATTTACCTTCTCGGGGGGGTGACCTCCATAGGCTCCTTCTCAGAAGAGAAGTGAGGTCTATTCCACGCACGTGCACATTGGAAGCAACAGACTTCAATGATAGGATTGATATGTCCATGTTTCTGTGATATTCATATTGAGTGTTCCGATTGATGTTCATGTTTGTACTGTTTGCTTTTTTAATTTATTGTTTATTATTATTTGTGTATGTTGTTTTTCTCTAGTAGGTGGGTAATTACTTATAATAATGTGAAGACGTCAGGGAGAGGGAAGGGACCTAACCTTTTCCAGGTATATGGACCTCGTCACTTCCATTCGTCTATAGGACCGGTAGAAGCGCAATTGCGTGAAACGGACGTCGTCCGTGTATCAAACACATTTTTCCCCGCTAAAGATGTTTTAATTCTTCTGAATAAAGCATGGATTTTAGAGGACGGTGAGTGCCACCCTCATCTTTTTCTTTCATTGAACTCTGGTGGTGTTCATTCCTTGGGTGAGCACCCGTAAGTCCAGGCATACATTCCTCCAGCGTTCATGACCCCTCAGTCGGGCTGAATGGCTTGAGTGGTGAAGCAGTGCCGGATGCGTTTGCTCTGCTTAGACTCTGAATTGTGTTGACGATAAACATACGGTTAAATGTATCTATATGTATGACTTAATCCGGAAAGTACAGGAACACTTAACATCCTCCTATTTAATACAGACCACTACATAATAGTATATGAATGAGTAACTGAATACAGAAAAAATTTTCAACGCTCTTTTTGGACTGTTATATAAAACCGAAATGCACCACAGAACACGTAATAGTATTTGAATGAGTAATTAAATACAGAAAATGTTTGTATATATATATATATATATATATATGTATATATATATATAAAACAACCGCCTGCAAAGCCCTAATTCCTGCCTAGAGACTGTATTTAGACTCTCTCCCTGCTCATGCAGCTCTCTCTCCCTCCCTAAGCTAAGTGGAGATTGTTTCTGAGATAAATATCAAAGCACAAAATTAGTCCTTACAAGAACTGTTGGTATGATGATTTGTCTTCAGCACCAGTATCAACAATACAGGCTTCTGATTTGTTATACTGTGCACACACATGCCTGGACAAGCACTCTCTCCATCCAATAACAACTGTGCAATGGTGTCAGTGTGCTGAGGTTGGCGGTGCCTGTTTTTTTACAACCCCTGGTGATGTCACTCGGCTAGCCAATCACAGTAATGCCACTGCCAAGTTGGCTACAGCATTACAGTGACTCGCAGGCAATCCCTGCTTGCTTATTGGCTGTGTAACAGGCACCAAACATGTGGGGCGGGCATTCAAGTTTGAAATAGAGCACCGACCAATGCTTGCCAAGTGCCAAGCAAATCAGAGCACCCAGGTACTCGACTAATATCCGAGTATCAGCAATCATGTTCGCTCATCCCTATTCATTAAGTTAACAAAAAATAATTCATTTTAAAACAGTGTAGAGCGTTTGGTGTTCTCCAAGAGAGTCCTATCGCAGTGATAGAGGCACAGGTAAGAAACAAATATTTCAAAAAAATCCCGTCTACAGTTTGAAGATTTCACACATCATGGATTTTAATAACAGCATTTCATTTAATATTATTTACTGTGTTATACAAAGAACATCATCATATTATACTTTAGTTTTTTTTCTAAATCTGTCCTTGCATATCATCTACATAAAAATAATGCCACGTAAGACAGTTAAACATTATGGAACAGCAATTTAAAATTTTATAATCCTTATTTAACCTATCAAGCTGAGTTTACCAGCAAAATTGGTATAGAAGACTACTTTGTCCAAAAAAGGCGCAATAAAAGATTCACTGTGGGACTAATTCACTTCTATGGTTTATAGCCAGTATAACCAAATATTACAGTCTACATGCTTTACTTAATGTTCTTCCCTTGGAAACGGTTCAGTATTCTAGTGAGCTGTAATTACTAGTGGTGAATAATACAACTCTGTGGGCACTTTTACAAGTTAACTTTTTACTCTTGCATTTATTGCCCTCAGCAGTCAAGCAGCTTTTACAGAAGAAAACTGCAGTTTTTCTAGTCAGCTGTGTGTTGCATTCTAGAATTGCTAATGTGGATTTCATCAAATTTCACATTATTGGGCAGGGGATGTTTATAATTTATTAAGCCAGCAGAATGTTGTGTGATTTTCACAGGCTTTGCTTCTCCTGCAGAGCGCAGCAAAACATTCATCAGACTTCTGCTAACTAAATAACCACAACACGGATATCTATTTTACAGGATTCCATGAAATCAGTGCAGTTTACAGACTTGAACTGACCACTGAAACTTTAAATGAATAAGTAGTCATCAAAACTTTCCAAAACATTATTTTGGATTTACTGCAAATCACGAGTATTTTTAAGACTTTAACTGCCAGGGAAAGATGTGTAACAGTCTGAGTTCTCATATGATTGTATTGAGCCCATTTAAAGCTCTATAATACAAACTCAGACTAGAAAAGTCAACGTGAAATCAGCTACGGGCAAAAGGATGGTAATTGGCATTAACCAAAAGCCTGTTTAACCAGGCACTGCACAAACAGGCATTTTTGCCTTTTCGATTTATAAAAATGTTCAAAAAATATCCCTTTTTAATGGCAGATGCCTGCCTTGCTGGTGTTTCTAAACAAGCTGTGTACAAGGAAAAAGTCATAAACTTTTAACAAGCAGAGGTCTTAAATTATCTCTTTTTGGGGAGCATCAAGAGGCTTGTTGTTTGCTAAATGAATAAGCTATCATTTTCTTACAAGCCTTCCAAAATGTATCCTTTAAGGGGATTTGGTACAGATTCACAGCTTGAAAGAGAAGAATCAATGTTTTTTAACAAGCTGTGCAAAAATTATCCCTATATTGTTTGATAAGCAACAGGTTTACTATTTGCAAAATGAAGAAACAATGGCTTTTTATCATGTAGTCTAAATTATTCTATTTTTTGGGGGGGCAGGAACAGGTTTGTTGATTTGAAAGTGAAGAAATCACAGTGGACAGGCAGGAGATGGGCTGTTTTGACTGTCTATTGGTAGAAGCACCACAGTACAGAACAGAATATGGCAGGCAGGTGGTCTTCTCATCCATCCTTCCAGTGGATTGCCATGGAACAAGGAGGTGGAATAAGATTCTGCAGATGAACTGGCTATGTCGATGGTGCCGTCAGCAAGGATTTGGATTTCTGGATCATGGAGTGAATTACCTATACGATGGACTACTTGCTAGAAATGGGGTGCACCTTACGAAGACTGGAAAACATGTATTTGGAAGTCGCCTTGCTACACTGATCAGGAGAGCTTTAAACTAGAACTATGTGGGAAGGGAAGCAAAAGACCAGAAAAAGCCATACACCTTAGAAATACTATTAAAAACTCTGCTATTAGAAGTGGAAGAGAAGAACAAAGACAAAAAAATCTAAATAATAAAAATATTGTAGAAAGAGAAACCAATCACAAACTAAAATATTTCTATATGGATGCACAAAGCATGGGCAACAAACAAGGAGGACTGGAACTACTAACGCAGGAAAAGAAATATGATGTCATTGGAATCACTGAAACTTGGTGGGACTATACACATGATTGGAATACAGGGCTAGAAGGATACAACTTACTTGCAAGAAACAAACTTGATAAACGAGGAGGAGGTGTCGCATTGTATGTTAGAAAAGCGTATATCTGCACAGAGATTGAAGCTTAAGAGACTGGGAGTTCTGTGGAAACTGTGTAGGTAAGAATACAAGGAGAGAACAATGGAAATAACACCATTGTAGGCTTTTACTACAGGCCGCATGTGCAAGCTGAAGATATGGATGAACTCTTTATGCATCAAATGGCCAAGTTCTCCAAAAAGTATGACATAGTTGTCATGGGAGATTTCAACTATCCCGACATTTGTTGGGAATCTCTCTCTGGAAAAACTAACAGGTCAAACAAATCCTTATCCTGTCTTGCTGACAACTTTATCTTCCAAACAAAAGGTAGAGGAGAAAACAAGGGGATCTTCTACCTTGGATCTAATCCTTGTAAACAGGGAGGAAATGGTTGAGGAGGTAAGAGTGGCTAGGACCCTAGGAGGTAGTGACCATGCTATTTTAGAATTTTGGATAATTAGAGGAGAAAGATCTGTGAACACTCAGACTTCAAGGTTAGATTTAAGAAAGGCAGATTTTAAGGGACTCCGAAAGAGAGTCAGAGGAATCCAATGGCTGGATGTCCTTAAGGACAAAAATGTCCAGGAAGGATGGGAAATCTTAAAAAATGAGATTCTCAAAGCACAATCGTTAACAATTCCGAAAAGAGGGAAGAATAGGAAGCATTTAACGAAACCTGGATGGATGAACACAGAACTGAAACACATGCTAAAAGGAAGAAATAAATGTTTATCAAATGGAAAAAGGGAGGCATATCTAAAGAAGAATATAATGCTGTATGCAGAACCTGCAAGGCATGAATCAGATTAGCTAAAGCTGACAATTAAGGCTTGCAAGAGATGTCAAAAGCAATAAAAAAGGATTTGGGGGATATGCCAAAAGTAAAGAAAAGTTAAAGATGCTATAGGATTTTTAAAGGATGAAAATGATGAAATGGTAAGAAAGGATGTTGAGAAGGCCAAACTTTTAAATTCCTATTTTGCATCTGTTTTCTCTCAGAAAGGAAATGTAACATCAACTGATCTTCACTGTCCTTTTAAGGGACTAGAAGAAGCCAGGATATCTATAAACATAAAGATAGTGAGGAAACACTTAGCTAACATAAATTAATTCAAGTCTCCAGGTCCAGAAGAATTACACCCCAGAGTACTGAAGGAGATAGCAGAAGAAAATTCTGAACCACTCTCCATAATCTTTGAAAATTCTTGGAGAATATGAGAAGTCCCAGAAGACTGGAGAAGAGCAAATTTTGTTCCCATCTTCAAAAAGGGGAAGAAGGTGGACCCAGGGAACTATAGGCCAGTGAGTCTGACTTCTATACCTTTAAAGATCTTAGAACAAATTATTAAACAACATGTATCTAAGTACCTGGATAAGAATGAAATGATTAAACAAAGTCAGCATGTGTTTGTAACTAATAAGTCATGTCAGACTAACTTAATTTCCTTCTATGACAGAATCACTGACTGGGTGGATCAGGGAAATGCTGTAGATATATTATATCTTGACTTCAGCAAAGCATTTGACAAAGTATCTCACACAACCCTAATTGAAAAAATGACTAAGTATGGAATGGACAAGGCAACTGTTAGATGGATTCATAACTGGCTTAGAGATCAGACCCAAAGAGTGGTCGTAAATGGCTGCACATCCAGTTGGAAGAATGTCTTAAGTGGAGTACCACAGGGCTCTGTCCTGGGCCCTGTATTGTTCAACATCTTTATCAATGATATAGATGAAGGAATTGAGGTTAAACTGATTAAATTTTCTGATGACACAAAGCTAGGAGGGATAGCTAATACTAGAGAAGAGAGTGATTATTCAAAAAGATATAAATAAACTGGAGCAGTGGGCAGCAACTAACATAATGGTTTTTAACAGGAAAAATGCAAAGTACTACATCTGGGCAATAAAAATGAAAAAAGCATATTCAGAATAGGAGGAATAGGGCTAAGCAGCATATGTGAAAAAGACTTGGGTATACTAATAGATCACAGACTGAACATGAGTCAACAGTGTGATGCAGCAGCAAAAAATGCAAATAAAATTCTGGGATGTATTAACAGAAGTATACAGTCTAGATCACGTGAAGTCATTATTGCCCTCTACTCCTCTTTGGTCAGACCTCATCTGGAATACTGTGTCCAGTTTTGGGCACCACATTTTAAAAAAGACATCAACAAACTAGAGCAAGTTCAGAGAAGAGCGACCAGAATGGTGACCGGTCTGCAAACCATGTGCTATGAGGAACGGTTACAGGATTTGGGAATGTTTAGCTTGCAAAAAAGAAGACTGAGAGGAGATTTAATAGCTAGAGTATAACTGGATATAGTAGCGCTAGAGTGAATACTAAAGTGCTGCAAAAATAAGACAAAGACCACTACTTTGCCAAAAAGATAAATAACTGGAAGATAATGAATTTTTGCACACAATAACCTCGCTATTTAACAGGCATATGTCAAAAATTATTTATTAGTTGAAACAGACTAAGGTACACAAAGGAAGGTATAAAACTGTGGCACAATGACCAGCAGTAGATAATATGAAAAATGTGTAGCTACGCAGTCGTAATGGGACTTCAAACGTGACCCAGAGATAAAAAGTAATTACTGAAACAGATGAATCAAATGGGTTGCATTGCAATCAAAATATCTACACGATAAGATATGAGTGAAGAGGACGACCAGCACTGAAATGAGCAGTCTATAGAAATAGTGTCCAATCCAGGGATCCCTGAAGAAGGAAAGCGCATTCTTTCCGAAGCGCGTTGGAATTTTGGTCCTTTCTACCATCCGTAGCCGACTGAACGCTCTCAGACCACGAGTGGTCACATGCTGCCTGACATGAAGCCAAGTCCTGCTTCCTCCACCACATTGGAAAGGACGCCGCTGCATACCGCAGGCGCTTGGAATTCCTGCCGACCATCAACTTAGCATCACTGGAGATCCCTGACGCCACGTCAGGTCTTGCTTCTTCCACCGCAATCTGGAACTACGAAGCTGCTGACCGCAGCCATCGGAACACCAAGATGAGTACTGGAAACACACCGCTACAAGCTGAAGGGAGAGCAAGCGGCGCTTCACGTAATCAGCAATTCCCATTTGGAGACACCTTCCTTTGAATCACAGGTAGTAACTGGTTCTGTACATTGATAGGGGCTCTGCCACCGGCCGGGGCAGCCCCATTACTTCTTTTCCGCTTTAGAACTTAAACTTGATTGTTAAAGCATCACCATTACAACATAAGAATTCTTTATGCTTAATATTTTATGCTTAATATTTTAACTTTTGATTTTATCCTCTTAACAAATTAGTCCACATTGCTTGGTGGCATTCATTTTTATAATATTTCATACTGCTTGATTTCATTTGCTATCGTTTGAATAGTGCATATACAGCATTCAGTTTACTTGCATGGCACTATAAGTCACCTTATTGCATTTTAGTCACTTTTTCTTCCTTTTTAAGGAAAATTGTACTGGACACTATTTCTATAGACTGTTCAGTTCAGTGCTGGTCATCCTCTTCACTCATATCTTATCGTGTAGATATTTTGATTGCAATGCAACCCATTTGATTCATCTGTTTCAGTAATTACTTTTTATCTCTGGGTCATCTTAGAAGTCCCATTACGACTGCGTATCTACACATTTTTCATATTATCTACTGCTGGTCATTGTGCCACAATTTTATACCTTCCTTTGTGTACCTTAGTCTGTTTCAACTAATAAATAATTTTTGACATAAGCCTGTTAAATAGCGAGGTTATTGTGCGCAAAAATTCATTATCTTCCAGAGATTTAATAGCTGTCTACAAATCTCCAAGGGCTGTCACATTGTAGAAGGATCATCTTTATTCTCATTTGCACAAGGAAATACTAGAAGCAATGGGATGAAACTGAACATGAGGAGACACAGACTAGATATTATAAAAAACTTTTTGACAATTAAGGTGATCAATAAGTGGAACAGGCTGCCACGAGAGATGGTGAGTTCTCCTTCAATGGAAGTCTTCAAACAGAGTCTGGACAGACATCTGTCTGGGATGATTTAGTGAATCCTGCTTTGAGCAGGGGGTTGGACCCGATGACCCAGGAGTTCCCTTCCAACTGTACCATTCTATGATTCTATAATTCTATGAGGCAAGGCAATATCCAGCTATGTAGGGCCAACAATGAGCAATAGAGCTGATCTGACATGGAAATTTGTATTCCAAGCAAGAAAAATATTTAGACTTGAGAGTCCTCAGTGGTTGATACCTTTTAATGGCTAACTGAAAAGATGGTAACAAATTGCAAGCTTTCGAGACTACTCAGGTCTCTTCATCAGGCAAAGACTAATACAAAATCTGAAGAATCACATATTTATATACACAAAAGGACATAGGAATAATGCAATAGATAAGACAAGTGACGTGAAGCAGAACTGTCATTATGGCAGAGGGATGAACATAAATATTGGAACAGTTCATAGATAAGGAGGGAAAGTTTTATTGCCCTCTGATTGGGGTCTGGTATTGTGTTTTGATGACCCTAGAAGGTCAGAGAAGCAGATTCCTTAATTGATATAGAAAGACATAAATCCATGTGACACGTTCATTCCAACACTAAGAGTGTCAAAGGTCATCATGAGCTTATATTCCCAAACCTTTGTATCTTTCTCAGATTTGAAGTTAGATGTTAATATAAGTAATTCCATATCCATAATGCTATGACCGGGCATACAAAAGTGTTTTGCCACAGGTAAATCCATTCTTTTTTCTCTTATTGTGTGGCGATGAGAATTCATCCTTGTTCTCAGTTTTTGCCCGATCTCCCCCACATACAGACCCCCAGTTGGACATTTAGTACATATAATGAGGTACACCACATTAGATGTGATGCAGCTGAAAGTACCTGGTATCTTGTAGTCCTGATGTGAGTTGGGGATCTTTATCTTGTCTGTGGTCATTATAAATGGACATGTTTTACATTTCTTCTTGTTGCAAGGAAAGGTTCCTGCAGCTGTTGGGGAGGACAGGGAGCTTCTGACAATGATGCTTCTTAGATTTGGGGGCTGCCTAAAACATAGTAGTGGGGGGTCTTGAAATATGGATTGTAATCGGGCATCTTTTTGTAGTAAAGTTTGTAGTTTCCATGCAGCTCCCCTTAGCATCTCCAGATTTGGATTGTAGGTGACCACTAGAGGCACCCGGTTATTTTCTTCTTTAGCTTTGTAATGTAGCAGGTGATTCCTTGATATTCTGGTGGCTCTTGTAATTTGGTTTTCAATTGTTCTTGGATGGTAGCCCTGGTTCAAAAAAGTCTTTCTGAGGCGACCAAGGTGTTCATCTCTATCCATGGGGTTGGAACATATACGGTTGTATCTGATGGCTTGGCTGTAGACAATAGAGTTTTTTATGTGTTTTGGATGGAAACTGTCCCATTTAAGGTATGTTGGACGGTCGATTGGCTTCTGATACAGGGATGTCTCTATTTCATTGTCCTTCAGTTTAATGATGGTGTCTAAAAAGTTAATTTCAGTGCTGGAGTAGTTAAGTGTTAAGTTGATGGTGGGATGAAATTGGTTGAACTGTTCATGGAACGTCTTTAGCTGTTGTTCAGACTCCGTCCAAATGATTAAAATGTCATCAATGTAGCGGTAGTAGGCCCGAGGCCTGATGGGACATGAGGACAAAAAGTCGCTTTCAAGCTTGGTCATGAAAAGATTTGCATACTGTGGAGCCATTTTACTTCCATAGCTGTGCCAGTCTCCTGAAGATAGATCAATTAGGATTGTGTAAGATACTTTGTCAAATGCTTTGCTGAAGTCAAGATATAATATATCTACAGCATTTCCCTGATCCACCCAGTCAGTGATTCTGTCATAGAAGGAAATTAAGTTAGTCTGACATGACTTATTAGTTACAAACACATGCTGACTTTGTTTAATCATTTCATTCTTATCCAGGTACTTAGATACATGTTGTTTAATAATTTGTTCTAAGATCTTTAAAGGTATAGAAGTCAGACTCACTGGCCTATAGTTCCCTGGGTCCACCTTCTTCCCCTTTTTGAAGATGGGAACAAAATTTGCTCTTCTCCAGTCTTCTGGGACTTCTCATATTCTCCAAGAATTTTCAAAGATTATGGAGAGTGGTTCAGAATTTTCTTCTGCTATCTCCTTCAGTACTCTGGGGTGTAATTCTTCTGGACCTGGAGACTTGAATTAATTTATGTTAGCTAAGTGTTTCCTCACTATCTTTATGTTTATAGATATCCTGGCTTCTTCTAGTCCCTTAAAAGGACAGTGAAGATCAGTTGATGTTACATTTCCTTTCTGAGAGAAAACAGATGCAAAATAGGAATTTAAAAGTTTGGCCTTCTCAACATCCTTTCTTACCATTTCATCATTTTCATCCTTTAAAAATCCTATAGCATCTTTAACTTTTCTTTTACTTTTGGCATATCCCCCAAATCCTTTTTTATTGCTTTTGACATCTCTTGCAAGCCTTAATTGTCAGCTTTAGCTAATCTGATGCATGCCTTGCAGGTTCTGCATACAGCATTATATTCTTCTTTAGATATGCCTCCCCTTTTCCATTTGATAAACATTTATTTCTTCCTTTTAGCATGTGTTTCAGTTCTGTGTTCATCCATCCAGGTTTCGTTAAATGCTCCCTATTCTTCCCTCTTTTCAGAATTGTTAACGATTGTGCTTTGAGAATCTCATTTTTTAAGATTTCCCATCCTTCCTGGACATTTTTGTCCTTAAGGACATCCAGCCATTGGATTCCTCTGACTCTCTTTCGGAGTCCCTTAAAATCTGCCTTTCTTAAATCTAACCTTGAAGTTTGAGTGTTCACAGATCTTTCTCCTCTAATTATCCAAAATTCTAAAATAGCATGGTCACTACCTCCTAGGGTCCTAGCCACTCTTACCTCCTCAACCATTTCTCCCTGTTTACAAGGATTAGATCCAAGGTAGAAGATCCCCTTGTTTTCTCCTCTACCTTTTGTTTGGAAGATAAAGTTGTCAGCAAGACAGGATAAGGATTTGTTTGACCTGTTAGTTTTTCCAGAGAGAGATTCCCAACAAATGTCGGGATAGTTGAAATCTCCCATGACAACTATGTCATACTTTTTGGAGAACTTGGCCATTTGATGCATAAAGAGTTCATCCATATCTTCAGCTTGCACATGCGGCCTGTAGTAAAAGCCTACAATGGTGTTATTTCCATTGTTCTCTCCTTGTATTCTTACCTACACAGTTTCCACAGAACTCCCAGTCTCTTAAGCTTCAATCTCTGTGCAGATATACGCTTTTCTAACATACAATGCGACACCTCCTCCTCGTTTATCAAGTTTGTTTCTTGCAAGTAAGTTGTATCCTTCTAGCCCTGTTTTCCAATCATGTGTATAGTCCCACCAAGTTTCAGTGATTCCAATGACATCATATTTCTTTTCCTGCGTTAGTAGTTCCAGTCCTCCTTGTTTGTTGCCCATGCTTTGTGCATCCGTATAGAAATATTTTAGTTTGTGATTGGTTTCTCTTTCTACAATATTTTTATTATTTAGATTTTTTTGTCTTTGTTCTTCTCTTCCACTTCTAATAGCAGAGTTCTTAATAGTATTTCTAAGGTGTATGGCTTTTTCTGGTCTTTTGCTTCCCTTCCCACATAGTTCTAGTTTAAAGCTCTCCTGATCAGTGTAGCAAGGCGACTTCCAAATACATGTTTTCCAGTCTTCGTAAGGTGCACCCCATTTCTAGCAAGTAGTCCATCGTATAGGTAATTCACTCCATGATCCAGAAATCCAAATCCTTTCTGACGGCACCATCGACATAGCCAGTTCATCTGCAGAATCTTATTCCACCTCCTTGTTCCATGGCAATCCACTGGAAGGATGGATGAGAAGACCACCTGCCTGCCATATTCTGTTCTGTACTGTGGTGCTTCTACCAATAGACAGTCAAAACAGCCCATCTCCTGCCTGTCCACTGTGATTTCTTCACTTTCAAATCAACAAACCTGTTCCTGCCCCCCCAAAAAATAGAATAATTTAGACTACATGATAAAAAGCCATTGTTTCTTCATTTTGCAAATAGTAAACCTGTTGCTTATCAAACAATATAGGGATAATTTTTGCACAGCTTGTTAAAAAACATTGATTCTTCTCTTTCAAGCTGTGAATCTGTACCAAATCCCCTTAAAGGATACATTTTGGAAGGCTTGTAAAAAAATGATAGCTTATTCATTTAGCAAACAACAAGCCTCTTGATGCTCCCCAAAAAGAGATAATTTAAGACCTCTGCTTGTTAAAAGTTTATGACATTTTCCTTGTACACAGCTTGTTTAGAAACACCAGCAAGGCAGGCATCTGCCATTAAAAAGGATATTTTTTGAACATTTTTATAAATCGAAAAGGCAAAAATGCCTGTTTGTGCAGTGCCTGGTTAAACAGGCTTTTGGTTAATGCCAATTACCATCCTTTTGCCCGTAGCTGATTTCACGTTGACTTTTCTAGTCTGAGTTTGCATTATGGAGCTTTAAATGGGCTCAATACAATCATATGAGAACTCAGACTGTTACACATCTTTCCCTGGCAGTTAAAGTCTTAAAAATACTCGTGATTTGCAGTAAATCCAAAATAATGTTTTGGAAAGTTTTGATGACTACTTATTCATTTAAAGTTTCAGTGGTCAGTTCAAGTCTGTAAACTGCACTGATTTCATGGAATCCTGTAAAAGAGATATCCGTGTTGTGGTTATTTAGTTAGCAGAAGTCTGATGAATGTTTTGCTGCGCTCTGCAGGAGAAGCAAAGCCTGTGAAAATCACACAACATTCTGCTGGCTTAATAAATTATAAACATCCCCTGCCCAATAATGTGAAATTTGATGAAATCCACATTAGCAATTCTAGAATGCAACACACAGCTGACTAGAAAAACTGCAGTTTTCTTCTGTAAAAGCTGCTTGACTGCTGAGGGCAATAAATGCAAGAGTAAAAAGTTAACTTGTAAAAGTGCCCACAGAGTTGTATTATTCACCACTAGTAATTACAGCTCACTAGAATATTGAACCGTTTCCAAGGGAAGAACATTAAGTAAAGCATGTAGACTGTAATATTTGGTTATACTGGCTATAAACCATAGAAGTGAATTAGTCCCACAGTGAATCTTTTATTGCGCCTTTTTTGGACAAAGTAGTCTTCTATACCAATTTTGCTGGTAAACTCAGCTTGATAGGTTAAATAAGGATTATAAAATTTTAAATTGCTGTTCCATAATGTTTAACTGTCTTACGTGGCATTATTTTTATGTAGATGATATGCAAGGACAGATTTAGAAAAAAAACTAAAGTATAATATGATGATGTTCTTTGTATAACACAGTAAATAATATTAAATGAAATGCTGTTATTAAAATCCATGATGTGTGAAATCTTCAAACTGTAGACGGGATTTCTTTGAAATATTTGTTTCTTACCTGTGCCTCTATCACTGCGATAGGACTCTCTTGGAGAACACCAAACGCTCTACACTGTTTTAAAATGAATTATTTTTTGTTAACTTAATGAATAGGGATGAGCGAACATGATTGCTGATACTCGGATATTAGTCGAGTACCTGGGTGCTCTGATTTGCTTGGCACTTGGCAAGCATTGGTCAGTGCTCTATTTCAAACTTGAATGCCCGCCCCACATGTTTGGTGCCTGTTACACAGCCAATAAGCAAGCAGGGATTGCCTGCGAGTCACTGTAATGCTATAGCCAACTTGGCAGTGGCATTACTGTGATTGGCTAGCCGAGTGACATCACCAGGGGTTGTAAAAAAACAGGCACCGCCAACCTCAGCACACTGACGCCATTGCACAGTTGTTATTGGATGGAGAGAGTGCTTGTCCAGGCATGTGTGTGCACAGTATAACAAATCAGAAGCCTGTATTGTTGAAACTGGTGCTGAAGACAAATCATCATACCAACAGTTCTTGTAAGGACTAATTTTGTGCTTTGATATTTATCTCAGAAACAATCTCCACTTAGCTTAGGGAGGGAGAGAGAGCTGCATGAGCAGGGAGAGAGTCTAAATACAGTCTCTAGACAGGAATTAGGGCTTTGCAGGCGGTTGTTTTATATATATTGTAAGCTTTTCAGGGGATATAGCTCTGAGATCGCCGTCCGGGTAGACAGAGTGGCACAGAAACAGTTCATTCAGACAGCAGTTCTGGTGAAAACTGGCCTCAACCAGCTTTATTAAAGTCCACAGCAAACAGATAAAAACAAATCATAAACATAAGACCTGGGCTTGTTCAGCCACTTACTACACTTAGATAGATTTCCCTATCTATCCGGGTCCCGACTCTAACAGCCTGGACCAAAACAACACATATGTTCAGCATTTACCAGCATGGAGTTTCACAGAGTCTCCTCCTTGTGTCTGAAGGCACCTTCAACTTCCAGACTTGAAAGAGCTCCCCACCTATTCAGCAGCTATCCGCATGGATTCTCACAGAGACTACTCCTGTGTCCGGGGTACATCGAGCACCCAGACTGAGACAGCTCATACTCCTGGAGACTGCTTCTTGTGCCTGGACTCCTTGTCCAGACTAAGCGAGCTCTCTGACTGTGTTCGCAGACACCTACTTCTGGTCTCCTAATTAACAGCTGAATGGTTTCAGGCCTGAGCTGCAAGTGTGTACTGAATGTAAGGTGTAGTGACCTTTCTCTACCACTAGGTTTACAAAGCCACACATTTCCCTTATGCCATACAGCACAGTACCTAGGTGAAATGTACACCCCATTCGACACATATTCCTTCACTGTCTCACAATAAAATATATATATATATATATACAAACATTTTCTGTATTTAATTACTCATTCAAATACTATTACGTGTTCTGTGGTGCATTTCGGTTTTATATAACAGTCCAAAAAGAGCGTTGAAAATTTTTTCTGTATTCAGTTACTCATTCATATACTATTATGTAGTGGTCTGTATTAAATAGGAGGATATTAAGTGTTCCTGTACTTTCCGGATTAAGTCATACATATAGATACATTTAACCGTATGTTTATCGTCAACACAATTCAGAGTCTAAGCAGAGCAAACGCATCCGGCACTGCTTCACCACTCAAGCCAATCAGCCCGACTGAGGGGTCATGAACGCTGGAGGAATGTATGCCTGGACTTACGGGTGCTCACCCAAGGAATGAACATCACCAGAGTTCAATGAAAGAAAAAGATGAGGGTGGCACTCACCGTCCTCTAAAATCCATGCTTTATTCAGAAGAATTAAAACATCTTTAGCGGGGAAAAATGTGTTTGATACACGGACGACGTCCGTTTCACGCAATTGCGCTTCTACCGGTCCTATAGACGAATGGAAGTGACGAGGTCCATATACCTGGAAAAGGTTAGGTCCCTTCCCTCTCCCTGACGTCTTCACATTATTATAAGTAATTACCCACCTACTAGAGAAAAACAACATACACAAATAATAATAAACAATAAATTAAAAAAGCAAACAGTACAAACATGAACATCAATCGGAACACTCAATATGAATATCACAGAAACATGGACATATCTATCCTATCATTGAAGTCTGTTGCTTCCAATGTGCACGTGCGTGGAATAGACCTCACTTCTCTTCTGAGAAGGACCTATGGAGGTCACCCCCCCGAGAAGGTAAATCAACCCTCTCTAAGCCCGCAAATTGTAATGCTTCTGGATTCCCTCCGTGAAGTTCTCTCATGTGATTTATTAAACGTGGGACCCCTTTACCTGAGTGAATTGAATTGAAATGTTCCCTAAACATAAAGATAGAGGACAAATTGTTTTGCCCACATAAAAAATTTACACGGGCAAAACAATACTTAAACCACATACCTGTTTCTGCATGAGATGAAGTCTCGTAACTGATGTAAAACAGAACCAACTTTTATAGTACATCTTGTGATGTGAAAAGAACAAAACAAACAGTTTCCACACCTGAAGTTACCTTTTGAGACACTTGTCCTTAACCAGTCTTTTGGTTCATTTTTCAAACAGTTATGCACCAAAACATCTCTAAAATTAATACCACAACGACAAGCAATCAAAGGACCCCTGCTGACCACATCTGACAACTCTGCATCCCTTTCCAAGATGTGCCAATTTTTTCTAATAATCAAATGGATATAGCTATCCATAGAGCCATATTTGAAACAAAATACAAATATTTTTACATTTCTATTAATATTGGTATTAGGACTGGTGGCTGAATTATCCAACTTGTGGTTATTGGCCCTACCTAATTCTGTATCAAGAATATAACTAGGATATCCCTTATTAGTAAATCTCCTGTGTAAATCTGATGATTGTTTGATGATTAGAAAAAATTGGCACATTTTGGAAAGGGATGCAGAGTTGTCAAATGTGGTCAGCAGGGGTCCTTTAATTGCTTGTCGTCGTGGTACTAATTTGACTAATTTGAGAGATGTTTTGGTGCATAACCATATGAAAAATGAATGAAAATATTGGTTAAGGACAAGTGTCTCAAAAGTAACTTCAGGTGTGGAAACTGTTCGCTTTGTTCTTTTCACATAACAGGATGTACTTAGTGATGAGCGAGCGTGCTCGCCACTACTCGTTACTTGCCCGAGTATCACTGTACTCTGTCTACTCAGCGAGCACCGAGCATTTCTGGTATTATTCGGCTGGAGCTCTGGTCTCCGCCCTGTAATTTTGGCGCTCTTTAGAGCCCCAATGAACATGCAGGGATTGCCTGCTACACACTGTAATGCCGCAGCCATCTTTATTGTGGTATTACAGTGATTGGCTGGACGCGCAGCATCATCAGGTCTAAAGAGACCGGACGCTGCACTGCTTGATGCATTCAGCTCCGAATTCAGACAGTGTAGGTAGAGCTGCTGCTGAGATAGGGTCAGATTTGTGCTTTTATTAGTTAGTGTGGGTCTACCATTGTTTAATCCACTAATCCAGCTAAACCAACAGTCTTTTTAAGGGCTAATTAGGGGTATATAGATTGCAGTGCTAGGTAGGCTGTGGATTCTATGTGTGCATATCCACATCAGTGCAAGGCAAGCAGGCACTGTATGTTACTATAGATCTCACTGCATAGTTCAAAAGGGTCCATTACTGTCTTTTGCTGCCCATTATACTGTATATATACCTAGCTGCAGGTATCCGTGGATAGGATTTTTTTTTCTTTGCACCTGAATCCTGCTAATTTTATTACAAAGCATTCCAGAGACCCCATTTTTTCTACATTTATTTGCTTGGTCACACTGCAGACTACAGCAAGGTCATTTTAATACAACAGTGTGAAAATCTGTCAATTTAAAACTGCTTTTTTTGTCCCAGGCATCAGATCTGAGTGCGCAGAAAATTCTGTTTTTTTTTTTTTTGCTACTGTAGTATTTTTTTGGAGTGTCTTACAACATTTTTGGTCACCATTTTGCTGACCCAAAAATCTTTAGGTGGCCAAAAAATATTTATCTACAGTTCTTATATTTATCATTGTGTTTTTAACGCCACACACGCATCGCATATCATTGCGATAACTATTTTACAATTTTAGTACTCCAACAATTTTTTTTTAGTGTCACAGCTTAGTTATTGACACAATTTTGGTGGTCCAAAAAAATCCAGCCCACATATGTAACAGTGTTGTCCGTCAGACACCAGATCTATCTGTGGTCTGCAAATTATGGCATTTCTGGCATATATTCCACTGTATTTGCTGTCTGTTTCCCTAGTTCTGTACAATATTTTGGGGTATAAACTAAAAAAATACAGGCTACATACAGTAGAGTGACCAGTGTGGTATCTGTGTCAGACTCCTATCTGTGTGCCAAAAATTGTGGCATATCAGGGAAACATTAGACTTTTTTGCTGTCTTACCCTATTTTCTAGACAGTCTTTTTGGGTAAAAAAAAAAATTAAAAAACTCCAGGGCACATATTGAACAGTCTGTTATCTCAGTCAGATGCCAGTTGTATCTGTGCTCTACAAATAGTTGCTTTTCAGGCCTACCTTGCCCTTTTGCTTTCTGTCTGCTACTCTAGGTCTAGTATACACTATTTTGGCCTAAAAAATAAAAAAAATTCCGGCCTCATATTGAACAGTCTGGTATCTCAGTGGCACGCCTCATCTATCTGTGGGCTAGAAAGTGTGCTTTTGAGCCTTCTCTTTATCTTTTTTTCTGTGTGTTACCATAGCTCAAAACAGTTTTTTTGGTGTAAAAAATACAAAAAGACCGGCAACATATTGAACAGTCCGGTATCTCTGTGACACGCCTCATGTATCTGAGGGCTATAAAGTGTGCTTTTGAGGCTTCCATTCACCTTTATTTGCTGTGTATTACCCTAGCTGTAAACACTATTTAGGGCTAAAAAATTAAAAAATACTGCCCACATATTGAACAGTGTGGTATCGCTGTCAGATGGCTGAGCTATTTGTGGCCTACAAAATGCGGCAATTCAGGCCTACATTCCACTGTATTTGCTGTCTGTTACCCTAGTTCTGTAAAATATTGTGGGTATAAACTAAACAAATACAGGCTACATAGAATGACAAGTGTGGTACCTGTGTCAGACTCCTATCTCTCTGTGTGCTAAAAATTGTGGCATTTCAGGGCTACATTAGACAGTTTTTTCTTCATCTTACCACAGGTATTGAAAGTGACAACAGTTTGTTAAACAAATGAAGTAGATTCCAGATATTTGAAAGTGTGTTTTGCTCGCACACAGATTACATCTAATTTTACTCCAAATTGTGACTTTTTTATTGAACGTTGAAAATATTGTACTACATTTAATATGGGAAAGGTGCGTGGCAAGGGACGGGGAACTGGACGTGATGGTGATGGTGCATGCAGAGGCAGAGGCAGAAGGCAAGCTGCAATTGTGCCACAACAAACACCCACATCTTATCGCAACAAATTCCTGTCAGAATTCATAGGGAACGGTAGAAAACCGTCCGTAGTTTGTTATAGTATTGTTGTAATTTTTGCTCTGTGCTTTCTGTAAGTGTTTTCCTCAGAGTTTCAAATTGCCCTTGGACTTTACTCCTTATGCTGTAGCAGACATGCAAAAGATGGTTCCTTAGTCTTTCAGAAGTCCTGTGACACAATACCAGACCCCAATCAGAGGGCAATAAAACTTTCCCTCCTTATCTATGAACTGTTTCAATATTTATGTTCATCCCTCTGCCATAATGACAGTTCTGCTTCACGTCACTTGTCTTATCTATTGCATTATTCCTGTGTCCTTTTGTGTATATAAATATGTGATTCTTCAGATTTTGTTAGATGGATTCATAACTGGCTTAGAGATCAGACCCAAAGAGTGGTCGTAAATGGCTGCACATCCAGTTGGAAGAATGTCTTAAGTGGAGTACCACAGGGCTCTGTCCTGGGCCCTGTATTGTTCAACATCTTTATCAATGATTTAGATGAAGGAATTGAGGTTAAACTGATTAAATTTTCTGATGACACAAAGCTAGGAGGAATAGCTAATACTAGAGAAGAGAGTGATTATTCAAAAAGATATAAATAAACTGGAGCAGTGGGCAGCAACTAACATAACGGTTTTTAACCCCTTTAGGACAGAGCCATTTTGCAGCTTAATGACCGGGCCAATTTTTACAATTCTGACCACTGTCACTTTATGAGGTTATAACTCTGGAACGCTTTAACGAATCCCGCTGATTCTGAGATTGTTTTTTCGTGACATATTGTACTTCACGTTAGTGGTAAAATTTCTTTGATATGACTTGTGTTTATTTATGAAAAAAACGGAAATATGGCGAAAATTTTGAAAATTTAACAATTTTCAAACTTTAAATTTTTATGCCCTTAAATCAGAGAGATATGTCACACAAATTTCTTAATAAATAACATTTCCCACATGTCTACTTTACATCAGCACAATTTTGGGACCAAAATTTTTTTTTGTTACGAAGTTATAAGGGTTAAAAGTTGACCAGCGATTTCTCATTTTTACAACACCATTTTTATTTTAGGGACCACATCACATTTGAAGTCACTTTGAGGGTCTATATGATAGAAAATACCCAAAAGTGACACCATTCTAAAAACTGCACCCCTCAAGGTGCTCAAAACCACATTCAAGAAGTTTATTAACCCTTCAAGTGCTTCATAGGAGCTGAAGCAATGTGGAAGGAAAAAATTGACATTTAACTTTTTTTGCAAAAGCTTTACTTCGGAACCAAGTTTTTTTATTTTCACAAGTGTTAAAAGAAAAAATGAACCACAAAATTTGTTGTGCAATTTCTTCTGAATACTTCGATACCCCATATGTGGGGGTAAACCACTTTTTGGGCGCGTGGCAGAGGTCGCAAGGGAAGGAGCGCCGTTTGACTTTTTCAACGCAGAATTGGCTGAATGCCATGTCGCGTTTAGATAGCCTCTGATGTGCCTAAACAGTGGAAACACCCCACAAGTGACCCCATTTTGGATACAAGACCCCTTAAGGAACTTATCTAGATGTGTGGTGAGAACTTTGAACCTCCAAGTGATTCACACAAGTTTATAACGTAGAGCCGTGAAAATAAAAAATCATATTTTTTCCACAAAAATGATCTTTTCACCCCAATTTTTAATTTCCCAAGGGTAATAAGACCGCAAAAGTTTTTGTGGCAATTTGTCCTGAGCATGCTGATACCCCATATGTGGGGGTAAACCACTTTTTGGGCGCACGGCAGAGGTCGCAAGGGAAGGAGCGCTGTTTGACTTTTTCAACGCAGAATTGGCTGGATGCCATGTCGCGTTTAGAGAGCCCCTGATGTGCCTAAACAGTGGAAACCCCCAACAAGTGACCCCATTTTGGAAACTAGACCCCCTAAGGAACTTATCTAGATGTGTGGTGAGCACTTTGAACCTCCAAGTGATTCACACAAGTTTATAACGTAGAGCCGTGAAAATAAAAAATCATATTTTTTCCACAAAAATGATCTTTTCACCCCAATTTTTATTTTCCCAAGGGTAACAAGACCCCAAAAGTTTTTGTGCAATTTGTCCTGAGCATGCCGATACCCCATATGTTGGGGTAAACCACTTTTTGGGCGCACGGCAGAGGTCGCAAGGGAAGGAGCTCCGTTTGACTTTTTCAACGCGGAATTGGCTGGACGCCATGTCGCATTTGTAGAGGCCCTGATGTGTCTAAACAGTGGAAACCCCCCACAAGTGACCCCATTTTGGAAACTAGACCCCCTAAGGAACTTATCTAGATGTGTGGTGAGCACTTTGAAGCCCCAAGTGCTTCACAGAAGTTTATAACGCCCGGGCGTGAAAATAAAAAATCATATTTTTTCCACAAACCTGATCGTTTAGTCCCCAATTTTTTATTTTCACAAGGGTAACAGGAGAAATTGGACAACAAAAGATGTTGTACAATTTGTCCTGAGTATGCTGATACCCCATATATGGGGGGGGACCACTGTTTGGGCGCACGGCAGGGCTTGGAATGGAAGCAGCACCGTTTGACTTTTTCAAACCAAAATTGGCTGGAATTGAGATTGGACACCATGTCGCGTTTGGAGAGCCCCTGATGCGCCTAAACAGTGGAAACCCCCCACAAGTAACACCATTTTGGAAACTAGACCACCTATGGAACTTATCTAGATCCGCTGTGAGCACTTTGAACCCCCAAGTGTTTCACAAAAGTTTATAATGCCTGGGTGTGAAAAAAAAAAAAATAACAATTTTCCACAAAAATGATTTTTTAGTCCCAAATTTTTGATTTTTCCCAAGTAAATTGGACCCCAAAAGTTGTTGTCCAATTTGTCCTGAGTACGCTGATACCAAATATGTGGGGGGGGGAAACTGTTTTGGCGCACAGCAGGGCTTGGAAAGGAAGTAATAACGTTTTGGAATGCAGACGTTGGTGGGGGTCATGTTCCGTTTGCAGTGCCCCAGATGAGCCTAAACAGTGGAAAACCCCCACAAGTGACCCCATTTTGGAAACTAGACCCCATAAGGAACTTATCTAGATCTATGGTGAGCACTTTGAACCTCCAAGTGTTTCACAAAAGTTTATAATGCCTGGGTGTGAAAAAAAAAATCAATTTTCCACAAAAATGATTTTTTAGTCCCAAATTTTTGATTTTTGACAAGGAAATTGGACCCCAAAAGTTGTTGTCCAATTTGTCCTGAGTACGCTGATACCAAATATGTGGGGGGGGGAACTGTTTTGGCGCACAGCAGGGCTTGGAAAGGAAGTAATAACGTTTTGGAATGCAGAGTTGGTGGGGGTCATGTTCCGTTTGCAGTGCCCCAGATGAGCCTAAACAGTGGAAACCCCCCACAAGTGACCCCATTTTGGAAACTAGACCCCTTAAGGAGCTTATCTAGATGTGTGGTGAGCACTTTGAACCCCCTAGTGCTTCACAGAAATTTATAAACGCAGAGCCGTGAAAATGAAAAATCATTTTTTTCTCAAAAATGATTTTTTAGCCAGCTATTTTTTATTTTCCCAAGGGTAATCGGAGAAATTAGAACCCCAAAATTGGTGTGCAATTTGTCCTGAGTACGCTGATACCCCATATGTTGGGGTAAACCACTGTTTGGGCGCACGGCAGGGCTCGGAAGGGAGGGAGCGCCATTTGACTTTTTGAACGCCACATCGTGTTTGGAGACCCCCTGATGTGCCTAAATAGTGGAAATCCCTCAATTCTAGCTCCAACCCTAATCCCAACACACCCCTAACCCTAATCCCAACCCTAATCCTAACCTAAATCCCAACCCTAATTCCAACCCTAATTGTAATCCTAACCTTAATTATAACCTTAATTATAACCCTAACCCTAATTGTAACCCTAACCCTAATTCTAACCCTAATTATAACCCTAACCCTAAGGCTAGGTTCATTTTGCGTTTTACCAGCCCGTTCAACACATAGCGTTGACGAGCTGGTAATGGTATAGCATAACGCGATCGCATTATGCTATACCCGCTAGCGCAGAGGAATCAGCAGATGATTCATCTGCGCTAGCGGTGACGGAGCCCAAACGCTGCAGCCCGCGTCCGAGGCTCCGTCACTGAATGATGGCACGTCGCAAACGCATGCCGCTTTACGGCATGCGTCGCGATGCGCCCTCAAATGGGGGTGAATGGCAGCGTTAACGGACTGCGTTACACCGCGTTATACCGCGGTGTAACGCAGTCCGTCTAACGGACTGCCATAACGCAGTATGAACCCAGCCTAACCCTAACGCTAATTATAACCCTTACCCTAAGGCTGCTTTCACACTTCCGGCGGGCGCCTGTCGGCCCCCGGCATTTTGCCGCAGCGCCGCATCAGAAAACCTGATGCGCCGCCGGCGGCCGCATGCGGTTTTTTTGCCGGATGGTTTCTGATGCCCGGAGACATCAGAAACCATCCGGCAAAAACAAAAAACGTTACATGCAGCGTTTTGTCCGGCCGCCGCAATGTACATTTGCGCCGCATCCGGACAAATCCGCATGCAACGCATTGACATGCGGCGCCATCCGGCGCTAATGCAAGTCAATGCAAAAAAAACGCATGCGGCGCATCAGATTTTCTGATGCGGCGCTGCGGCTAAATGCCGGGGGCGCCGTCAGGCGCACACCGGATGTGTGAAACCAGCCTAATGCTAACCCTAACCCTAATTATAACCTTAACCCTAATTATAACCCTAACCCTAATTATAACCCTAACCCTAACAGAAAAATGAAAGTAAATATAATTTCTACTTTTTATTATATGTCCCTAACTAAGGGGGTGATAAATGGGGGGGTTATGAACTGTTTTTTTTATTTTGATCACTGTGATAGTTTATCACAGTGATCAAAATGTACTTTTATGAGAATGAATGAAAAAAAATTTGAATCTGCCGCCAAAGCAGATGGGCGGGCGCACTGCGCATGCGCCCGCCATTTTTTTTTTTTGCAGGGAGAAGAAGCCGGGATCCTGGGCCTGCGGGAGGACGGAGGACACCGGTAAGTATATGGGGGGCGATCGGGGGACCGGGGGACCCTCATTTTCTCCCCTCTGATGTGCGATCACATCAGAGGGGAGAGAAATCATTTTTTTTTTGCGATCGCGGCTATGCTTGCATAGCCGCGATCGCAACACCGGGATCGGTAGCCGAGACCCCAGAGAATATTTGCCCATCCCCCCACCAGCACAGCGGCACATAGCGGCGGGCGCACTGGGCATGCACCCGCCATTGTCTTAACAGCGCCGGCACCGGGGGACACCGGAGGGCCCGGGGGCCACATGGACTGGATCGGGGGCCACATGGGGGTCCTGGGGACCCTTTTTCTCTGTCCTCTGATGTCCGATGACATCAGAGGACAGAGAAATTAAATGGCACAACTTTTTTTTTTTTTTTTGCGGTCGCCGTTATAGGGTTAATAACGGCGATCGCAACATCGGTGTCGGTAAAAACCGACCCGATTCATGTTCTCTGGGGTCTCGGCTACCCCCGGTAGCCGAGACCCCGGAGAAAATGCGCCTCTGGGGGGCGCTATTCACTTTTTCCACAGCGCCGTTAATTAACGGCGCTGTGGTTTAAGTACCCTTAATGACCGCCGTTAAAAGGCGTATCGGCGGTCGTTAAGGGGTTAACAGGAAAAATGCAAAGTACTACATCTGGGCAATAAAAATGAAAAAAGCATATTCAGAATGGGAGGAATAGGGCTAAGCAGCATATGTGAAAAAGACTTGGGTATACTAATAGATCACAGACTGAACATGAGTCAACAGTGTGATGCAGCAGCAAAAAATGCAAATAAAATTCTGGGATGTATTAACAGAAGTATACAGTCTAGATCACGTGAAGTCATTATTGCCCTCTACTCCTCTTTGGTCAGACCTCATCTGGAATACTGTGTCCAGTTTTGGGCACCACATTTTAAAAAAGACATCAACAAACTAGAGTAAGTTCAGAGAAGAGCGACCAGAATGGTGAACGGTCTGCAAACCATGTGCTATGAGGAACGGTTACAGGATTTGGGAATGTTTAGCTTGCAAAAAAGAAGACTGA
The DNA here is from genome assembly GCA_033576555.1 of Oophaga sylvatica. Classification (NCBI taxonomy): domain Eukaryota; kingdom Metazoa; phylum Chordata; class Amphibia; order Anura; family Dendrobatidae; genus Oophaga; species Oophaga sylvatica. Next base: position 117,557,003 of record JARQOD010000006.1, read on the forward strand.
GAGGAGATTTAATAGCTAGAGTATAACTGGATATAGTAGCGCTAGAGTGAATACTAAAGTGCTGCAAAAATAAGACAAAGACCACTACTTTGCCAAAAAGATAAATAACTGGAAGATAATGAATTTTTGCACACAATAACCTCGCTATTTAACAGGCATATGTCAAAAATTATTTATTAGTTGAAACAGACTAAGGTACACAAAGGAAGGTATAAAACTGTGGCACAATGACCAGCAGTAGATAATATGAAAAATGTGTAGCTACGCAGTCCTAATGGGACTTCAAACATGACCCAGAGATAAAAAGTAATTACTGAAACAGATGAATCAAATGGGTTGCATTGCAATCAAAATATCTACACGATAAGATATGAGTGAAGAGGACGACCAGCACTGAAATGAGCAGTCTATAGAAATAGTGTCCAATGCAGGGATCCCTGAAGAAGGAAAGCGCATTCTTTCCGAAACGCGTTGGAATTTTGGTCCTTTCTACCATCCGTAGCCGACTGAACGCTCTCAGACCACGAGTGGTCACATGCTGCCTGACATGAAGCCAAGTCCTGCTTCCTCCACCACATTGGAAAGGACGCCGCTGCATAGCGCAGGCGCTTGGAATTCCTGCCGACCATCAACTTAGCATCACTGGAGATCCCTGACGCCACGTCAGGTCTTGCTTCTTCCACCGCAATCTGGAACTACGAAGCTGCTGACCGCAGCCATCGGAACACCAAGCTGAGTACTGGAAACACACCGCTGCAAGCTGAAGGGAGAGCAAGCGGCACTTCACGTAATCAGCAATTCCCATTTGGAGACACCTTCCTTTGAATCACAGGTAGTAACTGGTTCTGTACATTGATAGGGGCTCTGCCACCGGCCGGGGCAGCCCCATTACTTCTTTTCCGCTTTAGAACTTAAACTTGATTGTTAAAGCATCACCATTACAACACCATTACAACACTGGGGACCTGCTGCGTAGGGTCGACGGACTGTGTTTAGAGGATGATACTCTTCTAGCATCCATGGATGTGGAATCTCTATATACCAACATCAAACATTGTGATGGCCTTAGGGCCACCCGCTTCTTTTTGGAATCTTCCAATTTACAGGCGGGACTTAGAGAACTCATCCTGGAACTATTGGAGTTCTCCCTCACACACAACTTTTTTGTGTTCAAAGGATCCTTTTACCTACAGCTCCAGGGAGTGGCCATGGGAGCGGCGTTCGCGCCCGCCTATGCCAACCTCTTCCTGGGATTGTGGGAGAGGGACCTTTTCCTGTCAGACAAACAGGGGTCGATTAGCCGTGTCCCTTTATGGACACGGTATATCGACGATATCTTTTTTGTCTGGCAGGGCACCTCCGTCGACCTTCTGCAGTTTGTATCTACCCTTAACAACAATGATCGCAATATTTTTCTGACATTGACATGGGATCCGGTGTCTGTCGATTTTCTGGACGTCACTCTTCGTAAAGATTCTCGTGGCCTTATTCAGACGGACATATTCCGTAAAAAAACGGCTACGAATACACTATTACATGCATCCTCCTGTCACCCGTCACATGTCATTCGTGCCATTCCTGTCGGACAATTCTTGAGATTACGGCGAATCTGTTCCACAGATTCAGATTTTGAACACCGTGCCAGGGAACTTACCAATCGGTTTCTGGCACGTGGGTACAGTGGTCGCTCTTTAAAGAAAGCATATCACCGTGCCAAACATTCTTCACGGAATAATCTCCTCTACAGGAATGAGTCACGTAACACTGGCACCTTTCAGATGCCTAGATTCATTACATCTTTTCACTCTCAGAGCAATGCTATGAGATCTGCCATTAATGGAGCTTGGTCCATTCTTCAAGCTGATCCCATTCTGCGCAAATTTCTCCCGGAGCGCCCTGCAATCACTTTTAGGAGAGCTAAGAATTTGCGGGATCGTCTTTCCCGCAGTCATTATACAACATCTGCTCCCTCTCACTTCCTTAGCTCTATGCCACAAGTTGGTGGATGTGCTCCGTGCGGGAGGTGTGTCGCGTGCCCTAACATGGTTCGATGTACTAACTTTACCAATTCCAAGGGCAATGTGTCATATACCATCAAACAGAGAATCACATGTGTCTCTCGCTTCGTTATATATCATGCCACTTGCCCTTGTGGCTTGATATATATTGGACTCACCACCAGACAATTGAAAGTCCGTATCAGGGAACACGTGCTGGGCATACAAGCGGCATCCTCCTGCACGGATGCATCTACCCTGAAAACATTACCCAGGCATTTTTGGGAACATCACCATTGTGATGCTACACTCCTTAAAGTGCGTGGCATTGACCTCCTTAACATCAACATAAGAGGTGGCAACCTGTCTAAAAGATTATCACAAATGGAAACGAGATGGATTTGGACCTTGGGCACAGTTGTTCCTGATGGTCTTAATGAAAATCTATCATTTGTCCCTTTTCTGTGATCACTGTTTTCTGTTTTTTGATGGCAATCTTGTTGCTGGTGGTATATAATTTTTTTTTTTTTATTTATTTATTTTTTTTTTATCTATTTTAACTCTTATATTTGTTTTTCTATAGTCGCACCTTTGTGGAAACCAGTTATCCATTGTCTTTCAGTCCACAGTGGCCCCAAATTACAGGAACATTTTGAAGCTTCTTGGATGCTACAAGTGCTACTGGACGTGTCTTCACTTGTATATGTTTATTGTTTATTATTATTCTTTTTTTTTTTTTTTATTATTTACAAACATTTTCTGTCATTTATGTTTATGTTCAGCTGCATCCTTGAGTGTTTCGTTGTCATTTGAATTTTTTTGTATTTATTTCTGCTTGTGCATTATTATTTTTATTCCCTACATTTATTATGTGTTTTATTGTTTGATTTTTGTTGTGTCCCTTATATTTTCTTTTTTGTATGGGACGCCGCCATATAGTGCTCATATACCCACATATATTGTCATATGCATATTTTCCATGCTGCCTGCGACCAATATGCCTGCTGCACTGAGCTAGTTTGCCCATGTGGGGCCCCACAAGTGGTCACTCTGATGCTCTTGTGCAGTGGGACTATGCTGGTTCGATATGGCACTATGTTCTTTTTTATTAAGCTTGTGCTGTTTCTACTTTTACCTCCTGCCCTTCACCAATATGGCGGCGCCCCAGCCTGTGACACTCTGAGCATGCACAGGCACATTCATGGCCCTTCCCCTCTCCTTTCCACGTCCCATCCTGTTGGATGTGTCACATGTTGGGGGAGTGACCTATATGGTCTGCCTGGACGTAGCATCGCCTCCACACTTCCTGGAGGCGGTGGTATAAATGGAGGCACTTGTCAGGTCTTTTCCATGCCCCCTGAGGAAGGAGCATTTCGGCTCCGAAACGCGCGTTGGGGAGGGCTGGACGGCTTGTCTGAGGTAATGCTGCGGTCTCACTTTACCCACATGTCGGCGATCTTCATATGATTATCCTGTACCGCTGTCTGCTACCATGGTGCTATGGTTGTTTTTTATACATGTCATCTGCATTGTGCTGTGTTATGCATCGCTTGCACCTATGAGTTTGTGATGTTTAATCCATATAGCCTTTAGATATATTTTTGCTGGCATCATCCTGATTGGGCTGCATCTAATTTTAACCATCATATACTGTACCCTAATATGGGCAGATGTGTCCCACTCTCTGTATGTACCTACATTTATATATTGCCTTCAGTTGGATCCAATATATGCTATTATTCCATCCTTCTCATTTATATGTTATGCGCATAGCACCCATAGTTTAATTATCTGCATTATTTGAGCTGCTGCACCTGTTATTTTACTGTGTGTGTATATACATTTGGTGAGCAGTCTTCTCTTTTTTTCTCTTGCTGTCTGGCCATTTTTTCCACCTCCACGTGGTTGTCACCACTTCGGATGTCTTCTCCCTGCACCATACTTGTCCTTGTTTTTATTCTTATGTATTTTGCCTAATTAATAAAGATGTATTTTTGAGACTTTAAGGCTGTTTTCTCGTGTGGTTTTGCTGTATTTGGTACAGCTTGTCTCAGTACTAGGTCCATTACTCACATGCTTTAAATATACATCCACCGTGCTTATTTGATAAATTCTATTTGCATGTGATATGTTGGTTACTAACCATTTTTACATATTCCTTATTGCTGTGTTATGCACAGGTTCCTTTCAAGTGACTACTATGGACTACCGGGCCAAAGAACAAACTTGGCTCAATTCGCTGGATCAGGTCTTTGGTTCAGGGGAAGCACTCTACAGACTACAGTTGATCACAGTTGGGAAGACAAGCTATCTAGCATTAGGACACTTTTGGAGAGAAGGTCTAGAGTTTGGTGGAACAGGACATTCCTGGAGAAATATTTGAGCAATCAGATGATACCGAGAGGCCTGAGAGTGAGGGTGATCCCCACGTATGTCGTGGAGGATGAACAATTCATCAAAAAATGGGAGGATGCATGTAATCTGTGTTCATCTACCTTCTTGCAACTATTAATTGGATTTAATTCCAACACCATAGCTGATCTTGATAAATCTATTGATACCATGCAGGCTGATATCCGTAAGGGATGTCCAGTCGAAAGACTGAACCAATTTGAATTAGATCTTGATAAAGCAATGGATGTAATAGTCAAGAAGATTCAGGATAACCAATTGATAAAATATAATCGTGACCTAAAAGACTATCAGTCTGGTCGTGTATATCTATGGAGGAAACCTAATATGCCTAAATTACATAAAACCCCTTCTATATCCTCGATAAGTAACCATTCAGAGGCATCCACCACTTCTGCTGCCTCCTCTTCGATACATGACGGTCACAGGCTACGAGATCATTCGTATCATCCCTATAAAAGACGTCTGGGAAATTCGACGGACCCTGATCGGAGAGACAATAAGGTCATTAATTTAAGTGATTACCAGCTCACTGATGTTGATCTAGCTCTCTTGGGGAGAGGTCTTTCCTTTTCTCCCACTCCGGGTTTTGACACTTTCACCGCTATTAAGGATCTCCATGTCTTTGCTAGATCTTTGTTGTTTAAAAGACATTTTTTAATAATGAATTACATACTTTGTTCCCCACAGAAGAGGAGCAGGAGGCCTTAAGAACCTTGGAGGATCTAGCGAATGAATCCAATGACATAGGAGGTAAGATCCCTCCATCTATCCAACCACGTTCCAAGAAGTTCCCCCCATTTTCTACGTGTGCCAGTATAGAGGTCTTTGTCCGGGTGGTGACAGATAAATTTATGCAAATTCCTAGATTTGGGAATATAGATAATCTACTAAGAGGAGAGGGTGCGTCTCAAAACCCTTCAAAATCTTCCCGATGTAGTGCTAAAGCCAGCTGACAAGGGTGGCAATGTCGTCATATGGCCTAAGCAGATGTATGAAGGGGAGGCATTCCGCCAGCTTAGTGTTTCCACATGCTATAAAAAACTAACATATAATCCCTTGACTGCGTTTGCTGATAAACTTGATTGTACTTATCAAAAGAGCACTAAATGACGGCATTGTCACCAAGGGGCTGGCTGAGGCACTCATCGTCAAGGAACCCACCATTTCTACACTATATCTCCTCCCTAAAATTCATAAGAACAAGATACCACCACCGGGTAGACCTATCATTTCTGGCAGGGGCAACTACTTGGAAAATATTTGTCAATGGATTGATTTTCATTTGCAACCCCTGGTTGTTGGTCTTCCTTCTTTCTTCAAGACACTGGGGACCTGCTGCGTAGGGTCGACGGACTGTGTTTAGAGGATGATACTCTTCTAGCATCCATGGATGTGGAATCTCTATATACCAACATCAAACATTGTGATGGCCTTAGGGCCACCCGCTTCTTTTTGGAATCTTCCAATTTACAGGCGGGACTTAGAGAACTCATCCTGGAACTATTGGAGTTCTCCCTCACACACAACTTTTTTGTGTTCAAAGGATCCTTTTACCTACAGCTCCAGGGAGTGGCCATGGGAGCGGCGTTCGCGCCCGCCTATGCCAACCTCTTCCTGGGATTGTGGGAGAGGGACCTTTTCCTGTCAGACAAACAGGGGTCGATTAGCCGTGTCCCTTTATGGACACGGTATATCGACGATATCTTTTTTGTCTGGCAGGGCACCTCCGTCGACCTTCTGCAGTTTGTATCTACCCTTAACAACAATGATCGCAATATTTTTCTGACATTGACATGGGATCCGGTGTCTGTCGATTTTCTGGACGTCACTCTTCGTAAAGATTCTCGTGGCCTTATTCAGACGGACATATTCCGTAAAAAAACGGCTACGAATACACTATTACATGCATCCTCCTGTCACCCGTCACATGTCATTCGTGCCATTCCTGTCGGACAATTCTTGAGATTACGGCGAATCTGTTCCACAGATTCAGATTTTGAACACCGTGCCAGGGAACTTACCAATCGGTTTCTGGCACGTGGGTACAGTGGTCGCTCTTTAAAGAAAGCATATCACCGTGCCAAACATTCTTCACGGAATAATCTCCTCTACAGGAATGAGTCACGTAACACTGGCACCTTTCAGATGCCTAGATTCATTACATCTTTTCACTCTCAGAGCAATGCTATGAGATCTGCCATTAATGGAGCTTGGTCCATTCTTCAAGCTGATCCCATTCTGCGCAAATTTCTCCCGGAGCGCCCTGCAATCACTTTTAGGAGAGCTAAGAATTTGCGGGATCGTCTTTCCCGCAGTCATTATACAACATCTGCTCCCTCTCACTTCCTTAGCTCTATGCCACAAGTTGGTGGATGTGCTCCGTGCGGGAGGTGTGTTGCGTGCCCTAACATGGTTCGATGAACTAACTTTACCAATTCCAAGGGCAATGTGTCATATACCATCAAACAGAGAATCACATGTGTCTCTCGCTTCGTTATATATCATGCCACTTGCCCTTGTGGCTTGATATATATTGGACTCACCACCAGACAATTGAAAGTCCGTATCAGGGAACACGTGCTGGGCATACAAGCGGCATCCTCCTGCACGGATGCATCTACCTGAAAACATTACCCAGGCATTTTTGGGAACATCACCATTGTGATGCTACACTCCTTAAAGTGCGTGGCATTGACCTCCTTAACATCAACATAAGAGGTGGCAACCTGTCTAAAAGATTATCACAAATGGAAACGAGATGGATTTGGACCTTGGGCACAGTTGTTCCTGATGGTCTTAATGAAAATCTATCATTTGTCCCTTTTCTGTGATCACTGTTTTCTGTTTTTTGATGGCAATCTTGTTGCTGGTGGTATATAATTTTTTTTTTTATTTATTTATTTTTTTTTATCTATTTTAACTCTTATATTTGTTTTTCTATAGTCGCACCTTTGTGGAAACCAGTTATCCATTGTCTTTCAGTCCACAGTGGCCCCAAATTACAGGAACATTTTGAAGCTTCTTGGATGCTACAAGTGCTACTGGACGTGTCTTCACTTGTATATGTTTATTGTTTATTATTATTCATTTTTTTTTTTTTATTATTTACAAACATTTTCTGTCATTTATGTTTATGTTCAGCTGCATCCTTGAGTGTTTCGTTGTCATTTGAATTTTTTTGTATTTATTTCTGCTTGTGCATTATTATTTTTATTCCCTACATTTATTATGTGTTTTATTGTTTGATTTTTGTTGTGTCCCTTATATTTTCTTTTTGTATGGGACGCCGCCATATAGTGCTCATATACCCACATATATTGTCATATGCATATTTTCCATGCTGCCTGCGACCAATATGCCTGCTGCACTGAGCTAGTTTGCCCATGTGGGGCCCCACAAGTGGTCACTCTGATGCTCTTGTGCAGTGGGACTATGCTGGTTCGATATGGCACTATGTTCTTTTTTATTAAGCTTGTGCTGTTTCTACTTTTACCTCCTGCCCTTCACCAATATGGCGGCGCCTCAGCCTGTGACACTCTGAGCATGCACAGGCACATTCATGGCCCTTCCCCTCTCCTTTCCACGTCCCATCCTGTTGGATGTGTCACATGTTGGGGGAGTGACCTATATGGTCTGCCTGGACGTAGCATCGCCTCCACACTTCCTGGAGGCGGTGGTATAAATGGAGGCACTTGTCAGGTCTTTTCCATGCCCCCTGAGGAAGGAGCATTTCGGCTCCGAAACGCGCGTTGGGGAGGGCTGGACGGCTTGTCTGAGGTAATGCTGCGGTCTCACTTTACCCACATGTCGGCGATCTTCATATGATTATCCTGTACCGCTGTCTGCTACCATGGTGCTATGGTTGTTTTTTATACATGTCATCTGCATTGTGCTGTGTTATGCATCGCTTGCACCTATGAGTTTGTGATGTTTAATCCATATAGCCTTTAGATATATTTTTGCTGGCATCATCCTGATTGGGCTGCATCTAATTTTAACCATCATATACTGTACCCTAATATGGGCAGATGTGTCCCACTCTCTGTATGTACCTACATTCATATATTGCCTTCAATATATAATATATGCTATTATTCCATCCTTCTCATTTATATGTTATGCGCATAGCACCCATAGTTTAATTATCTGCATTATTTGAGCTGCTGCACCTGTTATTTTACTGTGTGTGTATATACATTTGGTGAGCAGTCTTCTTTTTTTCTCTTGCTGTCTGGCCATTTTTTCCACCTCCACGTGGTTGTCACCACTTCGGATGTCTTCTCCCTGCACCATACTTGTCCTTGTTTTTATTCTTATGTATTTTGCCTAATTAATAAAGATGTATTTTTGAGACTTTAAGGCTGTTTTCTCGTGTGGTTTTGCTGTATTTGGTACAGCTTGTCTCAGTACTACGGTAGGTCCATTACTCACATGTTTTAATATAAATCCACCGTGCTTATTTGATAAATTCTATTTGCATGTGATATGTTGGTTACTAACCATTTTAACATATAGGAAAGATGTGTATCTTCGTACCGTGTTAGCCAGTAGATAGAAAAATATTTAGGCTTGAGAGTCCTCAGTGGTTGATACCTTTTAATGGCTAACTGAAAAGATGGTAACAAATTGCAAGCTTTCGAGACTACGCAGGTCTCTTCATCAGGCAAACACTAAAACAAAAACTGAAGAATCACATATTTATACACAAGAGGACACAGGAATAATGCAATAGGTAAGACAGGTGACGTGAAGCAGAACTGTCATTATGGCAGAAGGATGAACATAAATATGACTAGTTCATAGATAAGGAGTGAAAGTTTTATTACCCTCTGATTGGGGTCTGGTATTGTGTTGTGATGACCCTAAAAGGTCAGGGAAGCAGATTCCTTAATTGTTGTAGAAAGACATAAAACTCTGGGATATATTCATCCCAGCACTAAGAGTGTCAAAGGTCATCATAAGTTTATATTCCCAGACTTTTCTATCCTTCTCAGATTTGAAGTTAGATTTTAATATAAGTAATTCCATATCCATCATGCTATGACCGGGCATACAAAAGTGTTTTGCCACAGGTAAATCCATTCTCCTTTCTCTTATTGTGTGGCGATGAGAATTCATCCTTGTTCTCAGTTTTTGCCCGGTCTCCCCCACATACAGACCCCCAGTTGGACATTTAGTACATATAATTAGGTACACCACATTAGATGTGATGCAGCTGAAAGTACCTGGTATCTTGTAGTCCTGATGTGAGTTGGGGATCTTTATCCTGTCCGTGGTCATTATAGATGTACAGGTTTTGCATTTCTTTTGTTTGCAAGGAAAGGTACCTGCAGCTGTTGGGGAGGACAGGGAGCTTCTGACAATGATGCTTCTTAGATTTGGGGGCTGCCTAAAACATAGTAGTGGGGGGTCTGGAAATATGGATTGTAATCGGGCATCTTTTTGTAGTAAAGGTTGTAGTTTCTGTGCAGCTCCCCTTAGCATCTCCAGACTTGGATTGTAGGTGACCACTAGAGGCACCCGGTTATTTTCTTCTTTAGCTTTGTAATGTAGCAGGTGATTCCTTGATATTCTGGTGGCTCTTGTAATTTGGTTTTCAATTGTTCTTGGATGGTAGCCCTGGTTCAAAAAAAGTCTTTCTGAGGCGACCAAGGTGTTCATCTCTATCCATGGGGTTGGAACATATACGGTTGTATCTGATGGCTTGGCTGTAGACAATAGAGTTTTTTATGTGTTTTGGATGGAAACTGTCCCATTTAAGGTATGTTGGATGGTCGATTGGCTTCTGATACAGGGATGTCTCTATTTCATTGTCCTTCAGTTTAATGATGGTGTCTAAAAAGTTAATTTCAGTGCTGGAGTAGTTAAGTGTTAAGTTGATGGTGGGATGAAATTGGTTGAACTGTTCATGGAACGTCTTTAGCTGTTGTTCAGACTCCGTCCCGATGATTAAAATGTCATCAATGTAGCGGTAGTAGGCCCGAGGCCTGATGGGACATGAGGACAAAAAGTCGCTTTCAAGCTTGGTCATGAAAAGATTTGCATACTGTGGAGCCATTTTACTTCCCATAGCTGTGCCAGTCTCCTGAAGATAGATCTTGTTGTCAAATTCAAAGTAATTGTGGGTGAGGATGAATTTTGTGAGTTTCACCACAGAATCAGCATCATTCCCGGTGTTTTCCATGAAGACTTTGCAGGCATTTAATCCATCCAGGTGTGGGATATTAGAGTACAAAGATTCCACATCCATGGTGGCCAGGATGGTTCCTTCTGGTAGGGGACCTATTGCTGCTAGTTTATTCAGTAGGTCAGTTGTGTCCTGAATGTAGCTGGGTGTATCCTTTACCAGGGGTTTAAGAATACCCTCTACCCATCCAGATACCTGCTCAGTAAGGGTGTCCACACATGAAATAATCGGCCTCCCTGGATTCCCAGCTTTGTGGATTTTGGGAAGCATGTAAAACGTCCCTGTTCTTGGACTTTCTGGTATCAGGTGATCGGCTCTTATGGATTTGTCAGGCAGACAAGATACCAACTTGCTTAATTCCTTGTAATAGTCCTGTGTAGGGTCCGACTCCAGTTTTTTGTAGTAGCGTGTGTCCGTAAGTTGTCTGTTTGCTTCCTTCATATAGTCTGATTTGTTCATCATGACTATTGCACCTCCCTTGTCAGCAGGTTTAATGATGATTTCTTTGTTGGTTTTCAGAGACTGTATGGCCTTTCTCTCCTGGGCACTGATGTTGGATGCTTGTCTCTTGTTGGTGGCTATGATGGTGGATTTTATCAAATGTCTGAATGAGTCTATATATTTATCCCAATGAGGGTTACGTCCAGGTGGAGGTGTCCAGTCTGACATCTTCTTGGTTGTTGGGATCCCTTTTCCTTCAGTCCGAGTGTTTTCTGGATCTTCTGTATCATTGAAGTATTCCCTCAGGCGCAGTCTCCTGAAAAAATGTTCCATATCACTGCAGAGTTCGGTTTTATCCAGGGCCTTAGTAGGACAAAATGAGAGTCCTCTAGAAAGCACGGCCAGTTCCACCTCGTTGGGTTTGTAATCTGAGAGATTGATGACACAGTTAGATGCTTTTGTGTCTGGAATGGAGTGGTTGTCAGAGTTGTCAGGTTTTGGTTTTGTTTTGTATCTGTTTGTATAGACTCCGCAATTGAGGCGCAGTCTGTGTAGTTTCTTTTCCTTGTTATGAATCAGAAAGGTCCGTAGTTTGTTATAGTATTGTTGTAATTTTTGCTCTGTGCTTTCTGTAAGTGTTTTCCTCAGAGTTTCAAATTGCCCTTGGACTTTACTCCTTATGCTGTAGCAGACATGCAAAAGATGGTTCCTTAGTCTTTCAGAAGTCCTGTGACACAATACCAGACCCCAATCAGAGGGCAATAAAACTTTCCCTCCTTATCTATGAACTGTTCCAATATTTATGTTCATCCCTCTGCCATAATGACAGTTCTGCTTCACGTCACTTGTCTTATCTATTGCATTATTCCTGTGTCCTTTTGTGTATATAAATACGTGATTCTTCAGATTTTGTATTAGTCTTTGCCTGATGAAGAGACCTGAGTAGTAGTGTTGAGCGATAGTGCTCGATATCTAAAAATATCGTATCGAAATGGTATCGCCGATATCACTAAATATCGTCGATATCCGATTCTGATTCCGGAAGTCCAATGTAAGTCTATGGGAACAAAATATCGACATTAAAAAAAACCATTCTTGCCTTGTTGGTTAATTGTACATGAAGGAAAACAACAAAGACTAATGTAGAATGTATTGGGGGAGGTTGAGGAGACAATAAAGGCATACATGTTTAACCCAATGCATTGGAATAGCATTAATATATTTTTTTTTGGAAATAAGTTTGGATTGACTAACAAATTGACAATGTTGTTAACCTTTTTTCTATTTTGGCAAATATGTATGTTTCACAACTTCCATGCTCTTCACCTTTTTAACTTTTGCCAGTGCCACACTTTCTCCTTCATAATCTTCAGCAGCAGCATCATCTTTCTCATCAAATTATTCTTCATCTTCACCTTCTTAATCTTCTTCTTAAACTTCTTGCTATTCATGTTTTTGTTTACATTACTCATATTGTTATTATTAAACTAATTAATCTTCTTCATATTCAAATTCTTCATCTTCTTCCTCTTCATCTTCTTCATCATATTCTTATTTGTGACAGAGATTCCTGTACTTGTAATCTGTAAAAGTATGAATTGTTCATCCTTCCGTTCTTGCTGTCACAAAAGATTTAAATTACAACAGTATTTGTCCGTGTTCAGTTTAGCCTGCAGCAGCAGCAGGCATTTTCCAGGGGCACTATGAGGAGGAACGGACTCACCCCATACACTGCTTAGTCTTCTTCTGCTTAGAATTTAGAGCATATATTTTGCTCTTCATTTTGGTCTTATAGTTCATGTTCTTCTGCTTTTTGATCTTTTGCTTATTGTTCTTCTGTCTCTTGTTCTGTATCTTGTAGTTTGTCTTAACCTTCTTTGTCCTGTTGGTGATCTTCTTCTGGGTAATCTTTTATTTTTTCTTTGTGATGGTGTTCAGGCTGGTTGGCTTCATGCTCGTCGTCCTTGTTGTCGTCATCTTCTTCTGGGTGGTCTTTAAGGTCGTCTAATTTCCGAGAAACAGCTGACGTTACTGGAACCCTGACGGGTATCAGATGGAGCAAGAGACAATGGAAGTAACGAGGACCAGCTGACTGTGCTGGACCCCGGACGGGTAGCAGAAGGAAAAGAGGCAATGTCACAACCGAGTACCAGCTGACGTTACTGTGACACGGTTACTAAGCAGGAGGTACCTGTGCTCCAAAGCACTACCAAGGACCAGCAGACGTTGCTGGAACTCGGATACGGAGATGGAGGCACCTAGGCCAAAGGCACTGGGGAGAACCACTTGACGGTACTGGACCCCGGACAGGTAGCAGAAGGAAAAGAGGCAATGTCACAACCGAGTACCAGCTGACGTTACTGTGACACGGTTACTAAGCAGGAGGTACCTGTGCTCCAAAGCACTACCAAGGACCAGCAGACGTTGCTGGAACTCGGATACGGAGATGGAGGCACCTAGGCCAAAGGCACTGGGGAGAACCACTTGACGGTACTGGACCCCGGACGGGTAGAAGAACGCACCCATGAAAATGAAAGTTGACAGGACGCAAGCCGTCTGCAGTTACCGAATCACACAGTCCTACAGTGGGTGCTTATCCTATTGTCACAATGGAAACCGCCTTTATTTACATATCCCACAGCACACATAGGAATCACCTAAACTGCAGGCACCATAGAGTCGGCTAACCCGAATGCAACACAACAGCACAACTTATTGGAGGATAATTGACGTTCACACTGCCAGGAAACAGCTGTCGTGCTGTAACCAGGCTGGCCAGGAGTCAGTACCCCTGCCAATTACTTACGAGCAACAAATGGCGGTGTTGTAGCCCAGGGAGTAGAGTTCAGGTGGTAGAAAGATGAACATAACAGGAGACATGGAAAACGTTGCCAAACAGTTATTTAATCTGAAAACGGACAGGCAAATTCAGGTGAGATCCATGCCTTGTTCATTTTCAGAAAAGTAAGCCGGTCTACATTCTCTGAGGATAGTCGCATGCGACGGTCTGTTACTACACCACCTGCAGCACTAAAGACACGCTCAGATAATACACTGGCAGCAGGGCAAGCCAGCACCTCCAATGCATACTGGCTAAGCTCTGGCCATGTATCCAACTTAGAGACCCAAAATTTGAAAGGGGAAGAGGCATCTGGGAGTACACTTAGAGGGAAAGCCAAGTAGTCTGTCACCATCTTACGGAAACGTTTCTTCCTGGTGACTGGAGCCGTCTCGGATGGTGTAGACCTTGCTGGCGCTGTCACAAAACTTTGCCACATTTGTAACATACAGTTCTTGCCCTGTGCAGAGGCGCTGCTTCTGATCCCTCTTGTTGTAGAGGTGTCTACACTGCCTCGACGCACAGAGCTGCTTTGTAAAGCAGTAGCAGCAGCAGCAGCAGCTCTCTCGGCTGGAATGTACAACAGTATGGATTGCACCAGTGTGTCTTGGTACTCCTGCATTTTACGGTCCCGGTTCACCGGTGTGATGAGGGTTTGTAAGTTGTCCCGGTAGCGAGGGTCTAGGAGGGTGTACACCCAATAATCTGACGTGCTGAGAATGTGGGCGATGCGGCGGTCGTTTCTCAGGCACTGAAGCATGAAATCAACCATGTGCTGCAGACTCCCAACTGGCCAACAAAGGCTGTCCTCTGGAAGAGGCGTCATCTCTGTCTCCTCTGCATCACCCCACCCTCGCTCTACATATTGACTACAGCGTTGTGTACCTCCCTCTGTAGGGATTTCTTCCTCCTCCATTGACTCCTCCTCCTCCTCATCCTCCTCACAAAGTGAGCCCTGCCCAGCCCTTTGTGAGGAACCACGTTGCGCTGACTGTCCTGAAGGTCATTGAATTTGTGACTCCTCATCCTCCACCTCTTCCAAAACCTCTTCCTTTAGTGCTTTCAGTGATTTCTGAAGCAGGCAGATAAGGGGGACAGTCATGCTGACTAGTGCATCATCTGCACTCGCCATCCGCGTTGAGACATCAAACGCACGCAAAACGTCGCAGATGTCCTTCATAGTGGCCCACTCAGTAGTGGTGAAGTGTGAACGGCGCAAATTGCGAGTTGATTGCGCCTGTTGCAGCTGATACTCCATTACTGCTGGCTGCTGCTCACACAACCGCTCCAACATATGTAACGTGGAATTCCACCTGGTGGGTACGTCACATATGATGCGATGTTCAGGAAGGCGAAATCTGACTTGCAGAGCTGCAATGCGCGATCTGGCCATGCTGGAACGTCGCAAGTGAGCGCACTCCAGGCGGACCTTGTGCAGCAGTGCATCAAGATCCGGATAGTCCCTCAAAAAACTCTGCACGACCAAGTTGAGCACATGTGCCAGACATGGTATGTGAGTGAGGTTGCCAAGGCCCAGAGCTGCCACCAGATTTTGGCCATTGTCACACACTACCAAGCCTGGCTGGAGATTAGCTGACAAAAACCACACATCGCTCTCCTGCTTGATGGCATCCCAGAGCTCCTGCGCTGTGTGGCTTCGATTCCCCATGGGAATTAATTTCAGTACGGCCTGTTGATGTTTGGCCACGGCTGTGCTCATATCGGTCGCAACAGGTAAGCGTTCACGGGTCCATGTGGAGGTATACCGTGACGGCTCGTGCAGCGATGATTCTGAGGAACTGGAGTAGGAGGAATCAATGTGCACAGACTGGATTCCTGCAATCCTTGGAGTTGGCAGAACACGTACAGCGCCACTGGCAACATCTGTACCCGGCTCCACAACATTGACCCAATGGGCAGTGAGGGAAAGGTATCGTCCCTGGCCATGGGTACTGGTCCACGCATCAGTGGTCAGGTGGACCCTGCTACTGACGGCGTTTAGTAGCGCATGTTTAATGTTTCCCTCGACATGTTTTTGCAGAGCAGGGACAGCTTGCCTGCTGAAATAAAATCGGCTTGGCACATTATATTGTGGGACTGCCAATGCCATAAAGTTCCTGAAACTGTCAGTCTCCACCAGCCTGAATGACAGCATTTCAAGGGACAGGAGTTTTGCAAGGCCAGCATTCAGAGCCTGTGCTCGTGGATGGTTTGCCGAGTATGGCAGTCTTTTATCCCATGCCTGTGTTACCGATGGCTGTTTTTTGTTCTGGGAGTGTGACGATGACTGTGAACTTGCTGCAGTGGGTGGAATAACAGTTTGTCTATGGACAACAGTGACCGAGGTTCTTCCATGGAGATCCTGTGAGGAAGCCGAAACAGGTGTGTGAGAGCTGGAGGTAGAGGCTCGAACATGACCTAAAGTTGTAGGTGCTGCTGTAGGTTGGCCTACATCTCCAGTGTGTCTTTAGAACTCAGCTACGTGCTTTGTCCGTACATGTGTCCACATATTTGTGGTATTCAGGTTCCTGATATTTTTACCTCTTTTAACTTTTTGCTTACACAGCTTGCATTGAACATAGCAAATATCATCTACAAGTCTGTCAAAAAAGGACCACGCAGTGCAAGTCATGGGAGCGCCAATTTTGACAGTTCTAAGAGAACTGATCCCAACAGGTGCCAAACTGGAGGCTACAGGCAAGCGAGTCTGCAGCCTACCTCTCCCTCCTCTTTGTACCGTTGGGACAATCTCTTCCTCAGAGCTGCTCCCACCACCTTCCTGTTGCTCACGCCATGTTGGGTCTCGGACTTCATCATCTCCACTACCCTCTTCCAACACCTGCTACTGTTGGATGGTCTGGGCAGCACCATGCTCCACAAAACCTGGCACCTGAGTCTCATCATCATCATAAGATGCGTTCTGCGGTGTGCTGTCCATCGGCACTGGCTCACCCGCCTCTTCAGATTGAGAGAGACACAGCTGTTGCGCATCACTGCATACTCCCTCTTCTTCAAATTGCAGAATGCTGCTTGCCTGTGCCCGTGTTTGCGAGCCAACAGATTCTGAGAACAGAAGCAGAGACTCAGCTGGCTCCTGTACAGAACTCTCTGACTGCCTGGGCAATTTGACAGGCGGTGAACAGACAGATGGTTGCTCAACAGTGTTGTGTTCCTGAGAGGAGGTGGAAGGAATTGAAGTCGATGCATTGGCTGCCATCCAACCAACAACGGCTTCAATTTGTTCTTCCAGCAGCAGGGGGGCACGCCGAGCTCCTACCAAAGTACGCATAAAGGAACGCTCACGGGGAAAACTGGTGGATGCTGTGTCACTGAGGGCGGCAGCAGCCACAGAATCCCCACGTCCTCTCCCTGCTGAAACTCCACGGCCACGACCACGTGCCTTACTCACTGACTTCTTCATCTTGGTAGATTGATAAAGAAAGTCAGAAAAGTTATAAGGCCTAAGTGTGGTTATTACGCAGAGACTGAAGTGGACACTGAAACACAACTGTTCACAATCTGTGAAAGGCTACTCCTTTGTCTACTTCTATAGTGTTTGCAACCAATGTATTGTATACGGATGGAAGCGCGTCACACTAATAGATTATATTTTAAATGGAATGGAGCAGAACCAATTGGAGATAAATGAAAAGGATGAGCCACTGAGACAACGCTCAGCAGAGTACAAGCAGCAGTGCTTGAACAAGTAACTGGAGCGTGATGTGCACTCAAAAAATAAAAAACACAGACTGAAGTGAACACTGAAACACAACTGTCCACAATCTGGGAAAGGCTACTCCTTTGTCTACTTCTATAGTGTTTGCAACCAATGTATTGTATACGGATGGAAGTGCGTCACACTAATAGATTATATTTTAAATGGAATGGAGCAGAACCAATTGGAGATAAATGAAAAGGATGAGCCACTGAGACACGCTCAGCAGAGTACAAGCAGCAGTGCTTGAACAAGTAACTGGAGCGTGATGTGCACTCAAAAAATAAAAAAACACAGACTGAAGTGAACACTGAAACACAACTGTCCACAATCTGGGAAAGGCTACTCCTTTGTCTACTTCTATAGTGTTTGCAACCAATGTATTGGATACGGATGGAAGCGCGTCACACTAATAGTTAAATTGCATGGAGCTGCAAGAATTACACTGAAGGAAAAAAAAAAGAGTCTGTGAGTGACATGTGCAGATGCCTACAGACAGCGTTGCATGCAGAGCAAACTGCAGCGTCACCTGCACTCACACACACCTTGCAGAGCTGTTAAAACAACACTGCAGGCAAAAGGAAGCTTTACACAGCGGTTGGTGCTAGCCTGCCTACAGCACAGTACACTAAATCGCAATCTCTAACTGTCCCTCAGAGTCAGCACAGCAGCGTTCTGTCCCTTACTGAATTCACAGCACAGTGACGCTAAAATGGCGGCGGCGCCTTTTATAGTGCATTCTGACATCATTTCAGCATCCAATCACAGCCATGCCATTAGTTAACATGACCGCAGCAGTACAGGATGTGCCCACACTTCTTAGCATTCCTCATTGGCTGACTAAAATCACATTGCCTCGCAAAGAATGATGGGAACTTCCGATTCCGGTATTCGATAAGACGAAAATATCGAAACGAATTATCGAAAGGCCGATAGAGCTAATATCGGCCGATAGCCGATATTTGCAGTATCGTATCGCTCAACACTACTGAGTAGTCTCGAAAGCTTGCAATTTGTTACCATCTTTTCAGTTAGCCATTAAAAGGTATCAACCACTGAGGACTCTCAAGTCTAAATATTTTTCTATCTACTGGCTAACACGGTACGAAGATACACATCTTTCCTATATCAAAATGGAGTATACCAGAATGTACCGCATCTTTATGGAACTAAAACCACTTCTGAAGAAACGCGCACAAATGGACAGCGACATTTTTTTCTTATCTAAATGCAAAAAGGAGAATCTAATTCCCAAAGGACTCTGGATTACAAACCCAATTCTTCACACCTACAATACCCATTATGCACATAACCTTTGTCACAGGACTTCTGAAAGACTAAGGTACCATCTTTTGCATGTCTGCTACAGCATAAGGAGTAAAGTCCAAGGGCAATTTGAAACTCTGAGGAAAACACTTACAGAAAGCACAGAGCAAAAATTACAACAATACTATAACAAACTACGGACCTTTCTAATTCATAACAAGGAAAAGAAACTACACAGACTGCGCCTCAATTGCGGACTCTATAAAAACAGATACAAAACAAAAACAAAACCTGACAACTCTGACAACCACTCCATTCCAGACACAAAAGCATCTCACTGTGTCATCAATCTCTCAGATTACAAACCCAACAAGGTGGAACTGGCCGTGCTTTCTAGAGGACTCTCATTTTGTCCTACTAAGGCCCTGGATAAAACCGAACTCTGCAGTGATATGGAACATTTTTTCAGGAGACTGCGCCTGAGGGAATACTTCAATGATACAGAAGATCCAGAAAACACTCGGACTGAAGGAAAAGGGATCCCAACAACCAAGAAGAGGTCAGACTGGACACCTCCACCTGGACGTAACCCTCATTTGGATAAATATATAGACTCATTCAGACATTTGATAAAATCCACCATCATAGCCACCAACAAGAGACAAGCATCCAACATCAGTGCCCAGGAGAGAAAGGCCATACAGTCTCTGAAAACCAACAAAGAAATCATCATTAAACCTGCTGACAAGGGAGGTGCAATAGTCATGATGAACACATCAGACTACAGTCATGGCCAAAAGTTTTGAGAATGACACAAATATTAATTTTTACAAAGTCTACTGCTTCACTTTTTCTAATGGCAATTTGCATATACTCCAGAATGTTATAAAGAGTGATCAGCTTAACAGCAATTACTTGCAAAGTCAATATTTGGCTAGAAAATGAACTTTATCCCCCAAAACACATTTCAACATCATAAGACAAAAACCTGACTGGCACTTCCAGACTAATGTGAACTAGGTGCAAACCAAAGGGAGCTACCCTCATGTAAAACATCCAAAAAAAGGCTGCACTCAAGCATACTAAAGCATGACAACATAGAATACATGAAATTTTGAATAGCAATATGGCTTTGGAATATAAGGAAAAATTTGAGACGCTTAGTATAAACATTTGGCCAAACATTTTAAAGCTCAACAACCATCGTCAAGGTGGTCTCAATTCTGTTGAGTCCCTAACCTAATGTGAACATACCTCTATTAGGCTGATATCTGAATTTCTGGGTGAATATGCACCTCTGTCAGTAATGCCTGCATTTATGGGTAAAGTAGGGAGCTGGTGCAATTAAAATCACCACCTGGTGGAGCGAGTGCTCGGTCAGCAAGCTAACAATCAAAAGACAAAAACCTGACTGGCACTTCCAGCTAATGTAACTATGTGCAAAACCAAAGGGAGCTACCCTCATGTAAAACATCCAAAAAAGCTGCACTCAAGCATACTAAAGCATGACAACATAGAATACATGAAATTTTGAATAGCAATATGGCTTTGGAATATAAGGAAAAATTTGAGACGTTTAGTATAAACATTTGGCCAAACATTTAAAGCTAAACAACCATCGTCAAGGTGGTCTCAATTCTGTTGAGTCCTAACCTAATGTGAACATACCTCTATTAGGCTGATATCTGAATTTCTGGGTGAATATGCACCTCTGTCAGTAATGCCTGCATTTATGGTAAAGTAGGGAGCTGGTGCAATTAAAATCACCACCTGGTGGGAGCGGAGTGCTCGTCAGCAAGCTAACATTCAAAAGACAAAAACCTGACTGGCACTTCCAGACTAATGTGAACTAGGTGCAAACCAAAGGGAGCTACCCTCATGTAAAACATCCAAAAAAAGGCTGCACTCAAGCATACTAAAGCATGACAACATAGAATACATGAAATTTTGAATAGCAATATGGCTTTGGAATATAAGGAAAAATTTGAGACGCTTAGTATAAACATTTGGCCAAACATTTTAAAGCTCAACAACCATCGTCAAGGTGGTCTCAATTCTGTTGAGTCCCTAACCTAATGTGAACATACCTCTATTAGGCTGATATCTGAATTTCTGGGTGAATATGCACCTCTGTCAGTAATGCCTGCATTTATGGGTAAAGTAGGGAGCTGGTGCAATTAAAATCACCACCTGGTGGGAGCGGAGTGCTCGGTCAGCAAGCTAACATTCAAAAGACAAAAACCTGACTGGCACTTCCAGACTAATGTGAACTAGGTGCAAACCAAAGGGAGCTACCCTCATGTAAAACATCCAAAAAAAGGCTGCACTCAAGCATACTAAAGCATGACAACATAGAATACATGAAATTTTGAATAGCAATATGGCTTTGGAATATAAGGAAAAATTTGAGACGCTTAGTATAAACATTTGGCCAAACAT
>JARQOD010000006.1:117578401-117651298 GCA_033576555.1 Oophaga sylvatica
GGAAGCTCTTTTTTGATTTCCTCCTACAAAAGACTTGTAGGAACTCATCACATCCTATTTTTCGTTCGATAATGTCTGCCTGGAGGGAACTCATTAAACGGTCTAAAAAGCTCAAAAAAAGTGGAACAAATTTAAAAATTACCCCTCTCTTCACTGGCTTTGCTGGTTCATCTCCCAATGCCAGAGGCTTGGGGGAAATTTGGAATTAAAAAAGTGGGGGATGTCTATAGGGAGGGCAAATTCCTGATGTTCAGTGAGTTCAAGGCCAAATATATTTTACCATCCTCCGAATTGGTTTTCTACACTATGCTAAAAGACTAAATTTTGAAGATTATAAATGGGAAGTCATTAAACTACGAATTACTATCTTCACTATTGTGCAACCTCAATAATAAAAATATCTGGAGTCTGCGTAGTCTGTATGGATCTATCGTCAAGGACCTGACGAGCCACAAAAACATTTATATGAAGAGATGGGAGTCCGATTTAGGAGCTGTTATCCATCCAGAGAACTGGGACGGGGCCATCAAAAATACCTATAAATCTAACATTTCAATGAGCCTTCTGTTAAAAATGCTTAATTTCATATATTTTTCCAGGACTTGTTACCAGATGCGATACTTCTAAAGAAAATGTCACGTTTCTTATAAAAAAATTATAGTGGTTTATTGGACTGTTTACCAAAAAACATCATTACAGGAAAGCATAAAATGAGTGAAATAATTACATAGAGATTGTCCATTTGTCCATAGCAAAACTTGTACACATCTTTCCTTGGTGTCCTGAATGGTAAAAATGACATTCTGTCTCTGTCAGGAGCGTTTCAGAGAAGCAACACGTGGTTACATGGCAGCTGGCTCTTCATTCATCATAGTTCTTGTCCATGTGTCTGTGGAGAGTGCAAGAGAGCAAGCAAGAGCCCCCCTCCCTTCGTGTAGCCATTATATATAAGTCCCTTAGATCACGTGGTCTCTGTATATGGAGATGACACTTTACCATACAGAAATAGCATCTGTAATGTCAGCGATCGTTAACGTGCTTGGTACAGAATTGAGTGTATAAAGAATAAATCCATAACCAATAATTAATATTTAACAATTCCCCCTTTTGAGGGTGACAGACATTAATTGGAACCCTCAAAGTAGAGAAGTTCATCTTTAGGATAATCAGATATTTTCTTCTTCTTTGGCAAAATAATAATAATAATAATAATATCAGATTATTGTTATTGTAAGGTTCTATGTATATATTCCTGAAACTCAGTTTGTTCGTCAGCCATTTTACTTTCTGTCTTGCTGCAGCTATCTTGCCCTCAGTCAAAATGGAGTTTCCAGCTTGCATGTTCCCGCCCTGATTCTCTCCTTTGCTTCTTAAGCAGCCACAGCTGAGCAATCAGTGCTTCAGAATCTAGCCTGCAGTGAACCTGTGACTTGACTCCTGTAAGCCTTGGACCTTGTACTCCAGCTATTCCTACTGAGGAACTCTGAAGCACTTGTGGACTCTGAACCCTGCTCTTTGAAAGACCCACGTTTGCATGGACTTACGGTAACAGAGAAGAAGATCCTGAATCTGTATTGGAGAGTGATTGCTGAGCTTGGATTACTCTGGCCTGCTGTGTCTCCTGTTTCTGTGTCTGCAAACTGTGTGACTATTTCTGCCAACTTGTATGAAGTAATACAGGACTTTTCTATATCAAACCTGTGACTCCTGTGTTTTCATCGCACCCAA
Organism: Oophaga sylvatica; assembly: GCA_033576555.1. Lineage (NCBI taxonomy): Eukaryota > Metazoa > Chordata > Amphibia > Anura > Dendrobatidae > Oophaga > Oophaga sylvatica. The sequence continues at coordinate 117,580,130 of JARQOD010000006.1, forward strand.
GCACAAGACGCTATATGAACTGTACTACATACATTACAAGATTCTGAAGCCAAAACGTTAGTGTCTGCTGGGTCTGGAAGGCTGTGTCTGCTGTACTGTGGATATCAGACGTCCGGTTGTACTTTCTGTGATGACAGTGGTTGTGACTTCTCACAACCATTCCAGGTGAGCAATTCCCTTAAGTTTTTTCTTTTTGCAGTGTTACCACAGGTAAACACTATTGTTTTTTTTTTCCTTTCTTTTCTCTTTTTTGTCTGCTGTAACTCTGGATATCAGATGTCTGGTTGAAACTTTCTGTGATGATAGTGGTTGTGACTCCTCACAACCATTCCAGGTGAGCAGTTCCCTTAATTTTTTTTTCTCTCTGCAGTGTTGCCACAGGTGAACACTATTGTTTTTTTTTTCTCTCTCCTCTTCTTCCAGTAATCCTGTCTTAAAAGATCTGGAAAATGGAGGCCCGCATAAAGGAACTTTGCGGAGTGACTGATAATATCCTTGCAGATTTGCAGAATATAAAGACCCGTTTTACAAATCTACAGGACCTCAATAATCACAATTTGCAAGTGGTTGGACAGACTACCCAGGATTTGCGAGCCAGGATTGAGGTTCTAGAGGGGCGAGTCCAGGCTCCTGCCGTAGCCCCGAGTGCTGGGATTCCCAAGTTGCCCCTTTTCGTTTTGGCGGTGAACGTGAGAAATTCAGAGGATTTATTAATCAATGCAATCTTTTTTTTTCTGCACATGCTTCACAATTTCCCACTGAACGATCTAAGGTGCTTACTATAATTATGTTGCTTACCAACAAGGCTTTAATGTGGGCAAACCCTCTGATTGAGACTGAGGATGATTGTTTGAATCACCTTGATGATTTTATTTCAGCCATGGGGCAGGTGTTTGATGACCCCAATCGAGGTGCAACAGCTGAAGCAGCCATGTTAGCTTTGCGCCAAGGTAAGCACTCGGTAGCTGAATATGCCTTGGATTTCAGGAGATGGGCCCTTGATACCACCTGGGACAGTTCCGCCAAAAAATCTATTTTTCGAAAGGGGTTATCTCCACTGATTAAGGATGAACTTGCTCATGCCGACCCTCCCACTGCGTTAGGTGACTTTATTAACTACTGCATCCGTATTGATACTCGTCTGACTGAACGCAGGCAAGAGAGATGGTTCGAAAGCAATCGTACTAACCTTTTCCTACCTTCCTCTCCAGCTAAGGAACCTTTGAGTAGGATTACACGGGAACCTGAACCTGAACCCATGCAGGTAGACTCTTTACAACGACGGGTTAGTGATGCACGCAAGGAACATCGTTTTAAGGAGAATCTATGTTTCTATTGTGGTAAGTCAGGGCACTTCATTATAAACTGCCCCAGCCGTTCTCGTAAGACTACTGCAGCACTCATTCATTGTGAGTGTTGCGAGAGGGGATCTGTCAGGTCCGAGCCTCAGGCTCCAGAGAGATCTGCAGCAACAGATCTTGATTTCTCGGACTTAAACTCCGTTACCTCTGAGGACGTTGACTGTGTAAACGCTGCCATTTTTCAAGTTTCCTCAGCGGTGTCCCAGCTGAGTTGTAAGAAAAACAATTCTCATTGTTTTCTTTCCATCAAACTCTGGGTTGACTCAGCTTGGGTGTCTAGCTCTGCTATGATCGACTCAGGGGCAAGTGGAAATTTTATGGATGTCTCCTTTGCTCTGAAACAGGGAATACGTTCAGTGAAGAAGGCTACTCCAGTACAGATGGAAACTGTGGATGGCTCCCTGCTGACCTCTGGACCAGTGGATCAGGAAACAGAGCCTTTGAGGGTTCTTATAGGTAAAGATCATCAAGAGAAACTGTCCTTTATGCTTATCTCTTCTCCCCACTTTCCCATTATTCTAGGGCTACCATGGCTGCAGGCTCAGAATCCTACCATTAACTGGGAGACCAAGGAATTACACTTTCCAGAGAAACAGATGAGTCCAAAAGTTTCAGCTTGCTCTGTTCCTAAAGGAATCATGTCAGTCCCTGAACTACCAGCTGTATACCAGGACTATGTGGATTTATGTGACAAGAAGAACGCTGACCAGCTTCCTCCTCACCGTCCATATGATTGTCCAATTGAATTATTGCCTGGAGCAGAGATACCTTTTGGTAAGATCTACCCCCTGGCGGGGCCCGAGCTAAAGGCTTTAAAGGATTACATAGATGAAAATCTAGCCAAGGGCTTCATACGCCCCTCTTCATCTCCTGCAGGTGCACCCATCTTCTTTGTAAAGAAGAAAGATGGATCTCTGAGACCATGCGTAGACTATAGGGAACTCAATAAGGTTACTATTAGAAACCGTTATCCATTGCCTTTAATCCCTGAGTTATTGGAGAGAGTGCGACATGCCAAAATTTTTTCTAAACTAGATCTTCGTGGGGCCTATAACTTAGTCTGTATTAGACCTGGGGATGAATGGAAGACTGTATTCAGGTCACGCTATGGACACTTTGAATATCTAGTTATGCCTTTTGGTCTGAGTACCGCCCAGCCACTTTCCAACACTTGGTGAATGACATCTTCAGGGATCTCCTAGATACATTCGTGGTAATTTATTTGGATGATATTCTAATTTTTTCTAACTCCACAGAGGAACATCATGGACATGTGAGAATGGTCTTGGAACGTCTAAGACAAAATCATCTTTACATCAAACTTGAAAAGTGTGAATTCCATAGGACCGAAATTCAATTTCTGGGGTATGTACTGTCTACACAAGGAATTAGTATGGATGGAAGCAAAACCCAAGCCATCAAGGATTGGCCAAGTCCTAGAAATGTGAAGGAGGTACAGCGCTTCATCGGGTTTGCCAACTTCTATAGACGTTTCATTAGAAATTTCTCTGAGGTAGTGTCACCTATCACTCAACTTACCCGGAAAGAGTCTAGGTTTTCCTGGACTCCCCAAGCCCAGGAAGCATTTTCCCGTCTAAAAGATAAATTTACCACTGCACCTATCCTAGTACATCCCAACCCCGAGCTTGCCTTCATAATAGAGGTGGATGCTTCAGACTGTGCCGTTGGAGCTATACTCTCTCAGAGAACAGGTGAGAAGAATGTCTTGCATCCCTGTGCCTTCTTTTCCCAGCAGTTGTCTTCGGCTGAGAGGAACTACGATGTGGGCAATAGAGAGTTGTTGGCCATTATTGCCGCCTTCAAAGAATGGAGACACCTTCTTCAGGGTGCTGCACAGCAAATAGTCGTCCTGACAGACCATCGTAACCTTGAGTTTATCAGGTCGGCTAAGTGCCTGACTCCTCGCCAGGCTCGCTGGAATCTTTTCTTAAACCAATTTAATTTTATCATCTCTTATAGACCAGGATCGCGCAATGGAAAGGCTGATGCACTCTCTAGGATTTACTCAGCAGAGACACGTCCAATTACTCCTCCTAAGACTATTCTTCCTGACTCTAGATTCCTAGGAGTAATTCATAATCAAGACCTACTTAAGGACATCAAGGAAGCATACCATGCGGATTCCTTTTTGGCACAACCCCCAAGGGACGTAAGTCTTGTCTTTAAGAATGGTGTGTGGATTCAGGGACAACGTCTGTATATTCCTGAAACAGTCAGATTAAGAGTATTGCAACTCATTCACGATTCCAAGATAGCTGGGCATAGAGGAATTCTAAAGACACAGGAATTTCTTTCTCGTTTCTTTTGGTGGCCCACTTGCAGGAAGGATGTTTTGAATTATGTCACTTCATGTGAGGTCTGTGCAAGATGCAAAACACCTCGCTCCTCACCAACTGGTCTGTTACAGCCTCTTCCCACCCCGTCCCGCCCGTGGGGATCCATTTCTATGGACTTCATTGTGGAGTTACCAACCTCTCAGGGGAAGAACACCATTCTAGTGGTGGTTGACCGTCTAACAAAGGCAGCTCATTTTATCCCTTGTGTCGGCTCACCCACTGCAAAACAGACATCAGATTTGATGATTAAAGATGTGTTTCGCTTACATGGAATACCGAATGAGGTTATTTCGGATCGAGGGGTGCAATTCACTTCTAGGTTTTGGCAAAATTTCTGTGCAGCATTGGACATTAAAGTAAACCTTTCTTCTGCTTTTCATCCCCAGACTAATGAACAGACCGAACGAACCAATCAAACCCTGGAGCAGTATCTCCGCTGCTTTATCTGCCACCTACAGGATGATTGGGTGGATCTACTTCCATTAGCTGAGTTCTCGTATAACAACTCTCAGAGTGCCTCCACTAAACAGTCTCCTTTTTACTCTAATCTAGGTTATCATCCTAACATTCTACCACGATTTCCATAGAAACGCCTTTACCAGCAGTGGCTGAAAGAATCACGTCTTTACAGAAGAATATGGATCTTCTAAAGGAAAATCTGGAATCGGCTCAAGAAAGGTACAAGAAAGCAGCAGATAAATTTCGTAAACCTGCACCAGCTTTCAAGGTAGGAGACTTGGTCTGGCTGTCAACCAGAAATCTTAAGTTAAGGATTCCATCGTCTAAGTTGGGACATAAGTACATTGGACCCTATAAAATCAGTAAAATTATAAGTGCCGTTGCTTGTCGTCTTCAACTGCCCAGAACTATGAGAATCCACCCTGTCTTTCATGTATCCCTACTAAAGGCTGCGACACCCAATACGTTTCCTGGACGTTCCTCTCCTTGCCCTGACCCAGTGCTAGTCGATGGTCAGGAAGAATTTGTGGTGGAAAGGATTTTAGATTCCAGGTTGTATTGAAATCAGTTACAATATCTGATTAAATGGCAGGGCTACCCAGTGGAGGACAACTCATGGGAACCGGTCAATAACGTTAATGCTCCTCGCTTGCTCCGTCAGTTTCATCAGAGGTACCCACACAAGCCTGGTCTGAGGTCATCCGGAGGTTGTCCTTAAGGGGGGAGTAATGTAAGGTTCTATGTATATATTCCTGAAACTCAGTTTGTTCGTCAGCCATTTTACTTTCTGTCTTGCTGCAGCTATCTTGCCCTCAGTCAAAATGGAGTTTCCAGCTTGCATGTTCCCGCCCTGATTCTCTCCTTTGCTTCTTAAGCAGCCACAGCTGAGCAATCAGTGCTTCAGAATCTAGCCTGCAGTGAACCTGTGACTTGACTCCTGTAAGCCTTGGACCTTGTACTCCAGCTATTCCTACTGAGGAACTCTGAAGCACTTGTGGACTCTGAACCCTGCTCTTTGAAAGACCCACGTTTGCATGGACTTACGGTAACAGAGAAGAAGATCCTGAATCTGTATTGGAGAGTGATTGCTGAGCTTGGATTACTCTGGCCTGCTGTGTCTCCTGTTTCTGTGTCTGCAAACTGTGTGACTATTTCTGCCAACTTGTATGAAGTAATACAGGACTTTTCTATATCAAACCTGTGACTCCTGTGTTTTCATCGCACCCAAGCACAAGACGCTATATGAACTGTACTACATACATTACAGTTATATGCACTCAATAACATAATTATGTGAATTCATGTTATGGTAAGCCGTGACCAATATTCATATAAAATATGTGTCTTATACTTTCCTAAACCTAAATTGAAGCATCTCGGGTCCAGTCATCATCATCTGATGTCATCTGGTCTTCATGTTGACGTCTTGTTCTTGATTCTTTTAAAACACAGTCTTTATACGATAATTCCTTTGAAATAACATGTAGATATCGTGGAGGCCGTGTGTCATGTGTCCATCAAAGTCCATAAATTTAAATGTTGATAAGAAAACAAAGTCCATAGATGAAATGAAGCTTTAATATCTGAGCAGTGTCACCTTTAAAGACCTGGACTTACATTGGCTCGCCTTGGATGTTTCTGGAATCCTCCATGTCATCCGCACTGGTCTTGGAACAGGTGTGACGTCTTTGGTCAGCAAAGCAAGGGTTAAAATGACTCTTCCTTGCTAAAGATAGCACCATAACCAGTCCTTAGTCCTAATGCACAGGACTCATGTCAGGGTTGTAGTTTCCTGACAACTTATTGTTCACTAGCTTTCATTGAAGCTTCATAGGTGATAGGAAACCACTGGAACGTGATAAAAACGTGATAACACAGTTCATATTAGCATCATAGGATCATCGTCCTCTGCAGTCGTGGTTGTCAGTGGTGAATACTGCAGTTGTTGTCAGTGATTAAATGAATTGTAATTGACACAGTCTATTATTACTCAGACATCATAGAGCCTTTTTACCTTCTGGAACTTCGGCTTTTTCTTCTTGCAACTTTTTAAATTTACTTGAATTTAGAAATATGAAAAGTCTTTATTAACGTAATTTCAATATCTTGCTTGAAGTCTTCATTCCCTATTCTATACCAAATCTGGTAATTTTCCTAACCTATAATATCACAGCGTACCATAGCAATCAATAATATCCATAGAATTATTATCAGAATAGTAATATGGAATTCATGTTTGTATGTGAAACAATCATAAATGATAATGCATTATTAACCATATTCTTCATGAGATAGAACATTTTTATGTCATTAGTGTAATTACCTTTTCAACCCATAGGTGTCAGTGTGGTTTTTTATGTAACAAGTGTTTCCATCTTTATTACTAAAACTTTATTAATGGAATATATTTATTAGACCAATAATAGATAAGAATGTATAGCCACCATGAACCAAAATGTGAATATGAGTGAATGAATGAATGAATTATTGTATTTACTCAGAATTAGAACATTTTCTTCTAATGAACCGATATCTTTACTATATTTAATGAAGCAATATTCTCATACTAGACATTAATTTATTAAATATTGATGTTTCTTGATTGAGATAAAAAATAAAAATTAAGAATCAAAAATAGAGATAAAAGAAGAATAAAAAATGAAAAATAAAAATAAAAACAAAAGTAAGAATAAAAATAAGGCCTTTATATATTTATGACAAATGCTGAGTAGTTATGTTCTCAGTAACACATACCCTTAATATTTCCATTATCTGGATGATTTCATATTTGTCATGACCCTGTGTTACCAAAATATTCATATTATGCAACTTTGCATGTAATCCCCTTCTTAGTGTAAAGAAATGACTCTTTATAATACTTAATGTTATTATCTCTAGTAGTTATACCATTGTAGTCTTTAAAATGTGTGAAGAAGAGGTATTGATGAAATGTGATGATGTATTCAAAATCTAAAACACATTTCCCCCTTAATACCGGAAAAAAAATATTATTTTATGAAATAATTGATTTATCAAAACCAAAATGAAAAAAAATAATTGTTTTATAAATTATTTATGTAACTTCTGTTTTAGCTTTATACCATATATTTGTCTGAAGATGTGTACCATCTATGTAACCATTAAAAATAAAAATAACATTGAATATCATAAAATTATCCTTTGGGAAAAAGGAAAAAAAAATAATCTAAATGTAAATTTTCTTGATAAACCATTTTGATGTGTGATTATACTTATCTACTATTAACTAAAAAAAAAATAATTACTAAAGAAATATATGTTGAGTAGATAATATTTCATTATGTATCTTAATATTCTAATAATTGAACTGATTTGTATTATTTCTCATAAAAACAAGTTGTTGTTTTCTCGCATACCATGAATTGTGAAACTTTTTCCATACATCACACATACACTTATTCACTCTTAGCAGCTGCTCATACATGCATCTGTCATCTGTCACTCAGACTGTGACACGGATAAATTTACACCACAAGTTCCTCATACAAAAAGGTAGGAATATTAACCCAAATAATTGTATCTTAATTATCAATGCGCATTGTAAACTACTAAATTTAATATTTTAATATTTCTTTGAATATTCCCCAAATACACATAACAAACTTTGTGAACCATTCTATAGATAAAAGGACTCATAAGAAAATTTGGTTATGAGCTGTTTCTATATTTGGTGCAAGGTTTGCAACTGAAATTGAACCCTAGAACTTAAGAGGCCTAAAAAAAAATTCTTTGACTTGCAAAGGCCGAGCTCACTGAGGCTACAAGAGCTTTAAGTTGCAACCACTGAAATAGGGGTATATGGTAATTGCCTTATTATTAGAACAGTTTAAATGTCACATGTGTGACTGTCATGCAGTAAGAACATATTGCCATGCAAATAAATAACTTCAAAATGTTAGCAACACACAAAAACTAAATTTAGATTCAGTTAGTTACATATTATTTCCTTTTAAGTGTTAAATATATAAAAACATGCAGTTATTACAAAATTCCTGTGTAAATAAAGGAATAAATCCATGTAAGAGAGTTTTTCCCGATTTAAATCCTACTTTGAAGTGAAAATTCTAAGGAACAATAAGAGATAAGGTTAATATCATATACAGAAACAAAACAATTGCAATGTCTTATACATATATGTATTGGCTTTAATGTAATTCTAAATATTTTCTGTAGTTTATTTTAATTATATCACTATAGATATAGATATACAGTTATACAATTTCTACTTATACAAGTATACTATATACTGTATGAATATATATATATATATATGTATATATATATTATATATCTACAAAAACTGTAAACTACAGAATTATATTTATAAAATAATTACAAATAACTGAATAATATATTGTATAATACTTTTACACAACATATAATTTCATTTTCAGTCAATTCCTAAACCAAATCTTATTTCTTTGTCAAAGATGTCCTGGAAAACTCTGTTAATCATTCCTTTTTTTAATGATTGTTTGAGCAGCTCCGATAATGAGCTGTAAATTGAAGACTTAGATAAGTCATTTTGAGACATCACCTGTTCCTGTCTGTCAATGTCCGCCATTTGTCTCTTTACAGAGAGGTCTGAACTTTGAATTATTAACTCTTTCTGCAAAGCGGACTCTTGGATTTTTTTATAGGGTTTATAGCAATTATGTAATTTCCTCCGTATGTCATAGATTTGATTCCGGGGATGACTCAGTTTAGGAGATTTTGACACTGGCTTTTGAAAAGATCTTACTCTGTCTGTTTGATTTATTTTCCTATCACGATTCTCATTTTTTTCTAGCAAAATCAAGGGATTGCGCACATTCAAATAAAGTATCTTTTTGTGACGCAATAACACGAGATACAGAATTTAGGAATCCAAATTTGTCCACAAAATACTTTATCATTGATTGTGTTTTGACATTGGTAATTAGAGTTTTGTACAACCTTTCAAATATGGACATGAATGTAAAAGTACATTCTTTCCGACCAATCCTTAATTTTTGAAGAATCTCAATATCTGGACAATTTTCATTTAAGGCACAGAAAATCAGAATTTTCAATCTGTCTTTATCATCTAGATCTCCATGTAAGTTATCACAAGTCAACTTCAATGTTAAGCGTCTGGAAAAGATTGCAGGAAGCCACAATTTAAATAATTGATTTTTCTCAGCATTACTTAAATCAAGCTTATCAATAAAGCTTTCGAAGATTTCAGAATTTCTGCATACATGGATTTTGTTATCATATGCAGGAATGATTTTGCATAATTTTAACAAATTTTTCCTAACTTTAATTTGGAGTTGGGCCTGTGAATTGTCTTCTATTTTTGGTGACCATTGAACATCCGTCCCTCGTACGTCATCTGCATAAGTTCTGAAGTTTCCTCCCATGTTCCCTCCTACATCAGTTCTCAAGTCTCCTCCCATGTTCCCTCCTACATCAGTTCTCAAGTCTCCTCCCACATTTCCACCATCTTTTTTTACGTCATCAGAGACAAGGTCACCTTGAGTAGCCATTACAGACACATGTCCCACATCTTGCTCAATTTCCTCTTTACAGTCAATTTCGGGAACATCACTGGTATCATCTGACACTATTTCTACACAGTCATTTTTAGATTTCTCTAATACAAACTTGTGAAATATGTCAATCAACTGTAATATGTTTTTTAATTTCTCTCTTTCTCTATTAAAGGACACCAGCTTAGATTCTAGCTTTAGATTTTCCATTTCACATTCTGCATATAAGCTGAGCCATAAAACTTCTAAATTAGACTGATCTACAGACATAAATTTCAGTCTACTTTGCTTAGAAAAAGAAGTAATGACATCCATTTTTCTTACCTTGGAATATCTCAGCTTGTAGCTCCTTTCTTGGACAACGCTCTTGTCATCAGCACGTCTGATTCCTGTAGTCAACTCTTAGTCCTCATTCATAGGTTCTTTTCTGATCCTGAAATATCGTAGTGTGATTTCTTTGACGACTTGCACATCTGACGTAATTTTTCTTCTATTCCTCCTCCCCTTGCAAGTTTTCAAAAATTCACACTCTAAAAATCAAGTGTGACTGGCTGGCTCTCCAAAATGTTAAAAATGCTTAATTTCATATATTTTTCCAGGACTTGTTACCAGATGCGATACTTCTAAAGAAAATGTCACGTTTTTATAAAAAATTATAGTGGTTTATTGGACTGTTTACCAAAAACATCATTACAGGAAAACATAAAATGAGTGAAATAATTACGTAGAGATTGTCCATTTGTCCATAGCAAAACTTGTACACATCTTTCCTTGGTGTCCTGGATGGTAAAAATGACATTCTGTCTCTGTCAGGAGCGTTTCAGAGAAGCAACACGTGGTTACATGGCAGCTGGCTCTTCATTCATCATAGTTCTTGTCCCATGTGTCTGTGGAGAGTGCAAGAGAGCAAGCAAGAGCCCCCTCCCTTCGTGTAGCCATTATATATAAGTCCCTTAGATCACGTGGTCTCTGTATATGGAGATGACACGTTACCATACAGAAATAGCATCTGTAATGTCAGCGATCGTTAACGTGCTTGGTACAGAATTGAGTGTATAAAGAATAAATCCATAACCAATAATTAATATTTAACACCTTCATGAGGGTTTTTTTAAGTTGATGAATAGATGGTATTACACCCCAGTCAGGCTCTCACACATTAACTCAGAGTATTCTCCTTTGTGCTGGAGGGGTTGCGGACAACAGGGAAATCTCCATCACTTGTTTTAGAGCTGTCCAATAATCAAAGGCCTTTGGCTCCAGGTTTCCCAGCACATTAATCTTTTTCCAAGGATTTCATAATCACACCAGAAAGAGCTCTTCTTTCAATAGACATGGAGCAACTCGATTGCTCGGTTAGATACGTTATCATTCACATCTTCTTAGTGACTAAGACTATATTGGCACAATGGTGGAAAAAACCTGAGGTACCCAAATTCTCCGACATACTAGATAAGATAGGCCAACACAGTGACCTAGAACGGAGATTCGCGATTAATAATAATCACATACACAAATATACCAAAAAATGGAAGACTTGGAATAACAAATTTCATATTAATTAGGCCTGCTAGGCTACACTATGTTGAGGCTTACTCCTGACGGTCGCGGTATCGGGGAGTTGTATCTCTTTCCACCGATGTTATCCCACAAAAAATGGTTTGGCGACTTAAAGATTCTTTTTCCTTATTTAGGGTCTCTTGTTATGTTTCTTAGAGACTGTTTGAGGGTTCTCTAGTTTTAAATCTTCCCGTACCTGTGTAAGGTTCATTACTACTACTACTTCTGTTCCTTTCCCCTCCCAGTTTAAATATAAAATCTAATAAAAACATTTAAAAAGAAAATAAAATACTATCAATACTTGGGTAATTGTTTAGTTAATTTGTGTTGCAAATCTGTAGTGTTGAATATATGATGTGAAATGTTTTTATGTGCAATATAATCATTATAATTTGTTATAACTAACCACAGTTAGTTACTATGCCCGGGCAACGCCCGGCTCTTCACCTAGTATATACAGTGCCTACAAGTAGTATTCAACCTCCTGCAGATTTAGCTGGATTGATAAGATGCAAATAAGTTAGAGCCTTCAAACTGCAAACGAGAGTAGGATTTATTAACAGAAGCATAAATCTTACAAACCAAAAAGTTATGTTGCTCAGTTGAATTTTAATAAATTTTAAACATAAAAGTGTGGGTCAATTATTATACAACCCCTATGTTTAATATTTCGTGGAATAACCCTTGTTTGCAATTACAGCTAATAATCGTCTTTTATAAGACCTGATCAGGCCGGCACAGGTCTGTGGAGTTATCTTGGCCCACTCCTCCATGCAGATCTTCTCCAAGTTATCTAGGTTCTTTGGGTGTCTCATGTGGACTTTAATCTTGAGCTCCTTCCACAAGTTTTCAATTGAGTTAAGGTCAGGAGACTGACTAGGCCACTCCAACACCTTGACTTTTTCCCTCTTGAACCAGACCTTGGTTTTCTTGGCTGTGTGCTTTGGGTCGTTGTCTTGTTGGAAGATGAAATTACGACCCATCTTAAGATCTTTGATGGAGGAGCGGAGGTTCTTGGCCAAAATCTCCAGGTAGGCCATGCTATCCATCCTCCCATAGATGCAGACCAGATGGCCAGGCCCCTTGGCTGAGAAACAGCCCCACAGCATGATGCTGCCACCACCATGCTTGACTGTAGGGATGGTATTCTTGGGGTCGTATGCAGTGCCATCCAGTCTCCAAACGTCACGTGTGTGGTTGGCACCAAAGATCTCGATCTTGGTCTCATCAGACCATAGAACCTTGAACCAGTCTGTCTCAGAGTCCTCCAAGTGATCATGAGCAAACTGTAGATGAGCCTTGACATGACGCTTTGAAAGTAAAGGTACCTTACGGGCTCGTCTGGAACGGAGACCATTGCGGTGGAGTACGTTACTTATGGTATTGACTGAAACCAATGTCCCCACTGCCATGAGATCTTCCCGGAGCTCCTTCCTTGTTGTCCTTGGGTTAGCCTAGACTCTTCGGACAAGCCTGGCCTCGGCACGGGAGGAAACTTTCAAAGGCTGTCCAGGCTGTGGAAGGCTAACAGTAGTTCCATAAGCCTTCCACTTACGGATGATGTTCCCAACAGTGGAGACAGGTAGGCCCAACTCCTTGGAAAGGGTTTTGTACCCCTTGCCAGCCTTGTGACCCTCCACGATCTTGTCTCTGATGGCCTTGGAATGCTCCTTTGTCTTTCCCATGTTGACAATGTATGAGTGCTGTTCACAAGTTTGGGGAGGGTCTTAAATAGTCAGAAAAGGCTGGCAAAAAAAACTTTTAACGTTTTAAAAAAAAAAAAAAATTATAAAAATTTTTTTTGCTGCAGTGCATTTCCCCTTTCCAGGCTGATCTACAGTATAAATGTCACAATGCCAAGTTAATTCCGCATGTGTCAACCAGCTAAATCTGCAGGGGGTTGAATACTACTTGTAGGCACTGTACATGTTTATTAAAGGCGACTGAATATAACTAATATAATAAAATAGAATTTAATTCTACTTGAACATTACAAAACAATTTTATAATTTGTGATATTGCAGCAATTTTTATGAACCGTAAAAGGCCATAGAAATAGTTAAAAAATTGAAGTTAGGAAATGAAAAAAACTTAGACTCAACTTACAGCCCATCTCTACAGCACTTCCTCACCTGTTCACTTAAACAGCACTTCCATTCTTCATGTTCTTCTGTCCGGTCCTTGTCTCATGTTATTATGGTTTAATTATTTATTATTATTATTATTTATTATCATTAATTGTTAAGTATGGCTTAATTAAGATTATTAAAGGAGTCTATGTCTTTCTTTCAATTAAAAGGACTTTTTCTGGGTGTCTGTGTTTTCTCACAATGTGACTGGGGTTAGCAATGGGGGCAATCCTTAGCGGAATCAGAGATAAAGGTTCCCTCTCTTACAAGGGTGCTCCTCTCATTGTGCTACCTAACCTGGCTCGCAGAACATTATAACTCCGCTGAGCTCTGAAGCCTTTATTAAGCTCACTTAAAGACAAGGATATCCAATATCATTGGGGTTACCCTTTCCAGCTCATTGCAAAATAGGGGAAAAGTCAGCAGTATTCCATCTGGGCAATCTTCCTAAATTTCTTGGAACATTTGAGATACCTATGGTGAGGCTCCCAGATTGGCCAGTGTTAAATTGCCTGACACCTCTACCTCCGAGAGAACAGTGGCGACAAGCCTCTTCGATATCAAGACAGGCAGAGGGAGATCGCTCCCCAGTTGTTCCATGGGGAGATATCATTCAACTTATACAAGATGTTTTCTTCGAGAGCGGCTCTTTCAGAATGAAGATGGGCCGGAGAAGTTTGAAATGGACGCTACCATTTTGATATATTCTGGCTTGGTTTATAATTATTAATTTTTTTTTCATTCTTTTTTTCTTAACTGATATGTCATTAAAATATAGAAGTATAAAAGCAAACTTACCAGACAATTTTCCAATTGGATGTGGACTTGTGTATATGATAAGTTGTCGATCACCTGGTGTCTGAGTCATAAAGTTGACTTCCAATACAGTGTATGATGGGGAATTTGGATTTTTTTTTTTGTTTTTCTTAGTTTTTTTTTGTTTTGTTGTTTCTTTTCTCTACAATGTCTTTTTAAAAAGTTACAAAGCCTTTTATATTATATTTGTATATTCATGTATGTCTTTATATACAGGGGACCCTAGGGGCTCATTTATAGACGCTGGGGCACTAGAAGCTCGCTTCATGCCTTGTGCGGCCTCGTTACCTCACTTAGGGATTACAGCGCAAGTGGTGTACTAGACTGTTGTCTATATTAGATATTCTCTTGGGGTTATCACTCTAAGATAATCTATTGTTTTCTTCTTTTTCTTTTCTTCTATATATTTCTGTTTTACTATCTCTTTTATTACTCTTGATTACTTCTTTAGATGTTGGGGTTAACTTTGTGCACGTATAATGCTAGAGGTTTGAATAAACCAGAAAAAAGGATACAAGTATTGTATTAATTCCATAGGAAAAAAATAATAGTCATGTTCCAGGAGACCCATTTTGTAGCCACCAATATACCTAAATGTGTCTCTAAATTTTATCCTGTCTGGCATCATTGCCTTCACCCTTTCTGTAAGGCCTGCGGAGTTTCGATTGCCTTTCATAGAATATTCCAACCTAAGATAATTGATACAATGATAGATCCAGAGGGACGGTTTATATTCCTCAAACTTACTTTCTTGAACTCTGTATATACATTGGCTAACATGTATTTCCCAAATCAGGGTCAAGTGAGTTTCGAATCTGGGGTTCTGCGGACATTGGCAGACTTTACCAATGGCTCTAATATCATCCTTGGCGTAGACTTCATTCTTACTCTGGACCCTTCGGTAGATTTGTCCTCGGGTAGGTCTTCTGTCTCCCTCCGAAACTGTGTAAAATAAAGAGGGATTTGCTGGCTCTCAGATTGGTGGACATGTGGTGGGTGCTACATCCAGGAATCAGGAATTATAGATATCACTCATTGGCACATAACAGTTTATTCATATCCCATGATCTGTTAGACAATCACCCAGCTTGCTCAATAGATACTATTTTGTGGTCAGATCATGCTGTAGTATATGGGGAACTAGAGGTACATGAGCGGGGAGTGGGTTTTGGGATATATGTGGAGGTTAAATGATAATCTAATGAAAGATGAATTATGTATGGCCAATATTAGGAGAGCTATTGCTTCCTTTCCAATAGATCACTCTAATGATCCCAAACAAGAACCTATCAAATGGGAGGCCTTAACATTTATATTAAGGGGACTCTTCATAACTTATGGGTCTAGGCTAAAGAGAGAAAGGGCTCAAAAATTGAAAGATACTCTTGTTTTGTTGGATACTAAGGAGGCGGCTAATAAAGCTGTGTTAAGTTATATACTTAAAGCAGAAATCTCATCTCTAAGACAACAAGCTTTATCTATTTTAGACCAAAAGTCTTTAAGCATAAGAGATAAAATCCGTAAAAGCTATTTTGAGTATGGGATAAATGTGGGCATCTGCTAGCGAGATCGCTCCATCCTAGGCTCGCACAAACCCCAATTCTTAATATAAATTCTTTGTCCGGGACTCTGGTACATTCCACATCTGAAATACTGGAAGAATTTAGAACATATTATTCTAATCTATACAATTTACCCCAACAAAATAATACATATACTCCAGACGCAAAACAAAATTTGGTGGAATTTTTGGGGAGATACTCTCCGGGTGCTCTCCAGGAGGAGGTGATACACTCTTTAGAACAGGACTTCTCGGATCTGGAACTAAGAGAGGCCATTCAGGATTTGAAGGTGGGAAAGAGTCCGGGACCCAATGGGTTTACACCTAGGTTTTATAAAACATGCCAGTAATTATGCTCTCCATTAATGCTGAAAGCTTTCAACAATATCTCACAGACTTGTCATCTCCGTTCCACTCCACACAAGCACATATTACAGTGATACTTAAGGAGGGCTAGGATCCCTCGGTATGTTCCAACTTTTGCCTGATACTGTATCTTTGATTAATGCAGATATTAAGTTATATTCTAAAATGATAGCCCTAAGACTGAATCCTCATATCCCAAACATGATACATAGAGAACAAGTGGGTTTTGTACCTGGTAGAGAAGCTAGAGACAACACTATAAAAACCATGTCTCTAATCTCAAGGTCTCGAGCTGAGAAGATCCCCTTATGTTTATTATCAGTAGAAGCCGAAAAGACCTTTGATAGGGTATATTGGGGTTTCCTGGAAGCCACATTGGAGGCGATTGGTATTCAGCAAAGTATGAAAAATTGGATTATTGTCTTATACTATGACCCATCTGCCAGAGTGAGGATAAATGGACATCTGTCAGTCTCATTTCCAATAAGTAACGGGACTAGACAAGGCTGCCCATTGTCTCCATGTTTGTACATCTTAGTAGTGGAATTATTGGTGAATACTCTTCGTCAGAACCCGTCCATAAAAGGGAATCAAGTGGGACATACGGAGCAAAAAGTAGCTCTGTTCGCAGACGATCTTTTAATGTATGTTTCCTCTCCCAGAATCAATCTCCCATCTATACTGAAAGAATTTTATAGATTCGGCAAGTTGAGTAATTTTAAGGTGAACCTCCAGAAATCAGAATTGCTTAATATAACCTTGCCTGAGTATGAGGTCGAATGACTTAAGTCCGATTTCCCTTTTCGTTGGAGCCAGCATTCCATTAAATATCTAGGTATTAATATTCCTGCAGATCCTCAGAAAATATTTGACCTTAATTTCTCCCCTCTTAAGTGCACGTTAGAGAGAGAGATCAGTACCTGGCACAGTCTTCCTCTTTCTTGGTTTGGCAGAATAAATGCCCTCAAAATGGATATCCTACCTAAAATACTGTACTTCTTCAAGACCATTCCGTGGGATATAGAAAATCTTTTTTTGACAGCTTATGTAAAATAATGAGAAAATTCATCTGGCACAATGGCGGCTCACACATAAGTCATGTACAACTAGTTACACATAAAGATAATGGAGGGGCTGGCCTTCCAGATTTACGGGCGTATCATGCAGCAAGTTTTGAAAATTGCATATTAGATCTTTTCCATAATAAGGCATCTAAACTTTGGGTGTAAATTGAACATGTGTTATCTCCGACCTTATATCAAGGGTGTTTTGGTTGCCATATGACATTAGCCAGGAGAAGATTAATATTTCTCTTGTGCTATACACTATAGCACTTGCCTGGAGACGTTTCACAAAGCGTTTCTCGCTGGCAAATATACCTGGGCCACTGACCCACTTGGTTGATAATCCCCGACTCCCTATTGTGTTGCAGGAATCAGCTTCTATAATACCCCCTATTATCCAGGGGGCTATACCGTGTGTTAAAGATGTAACTGGTCAGACAGGTATCAAATCCATGGAGGACATTCTGGGGGATAGGATGTGAGCTCCGCAACATTGGTTACAATATTTTCAACTTCAAAGCTACAGTACATTAGGTCCCTGGCTCTGGGGGGGGTAGCCTCACATGTCCACCTCTTTTGAGCAGCTATGCTTTTGCCGCAGGGGCCAGCACATGCTATATCCTTAATATCCTGTGTGGATTTTCCCAGCGCGTCCCGGGTTGACTCTGCGGGAGCGTCTGTCTGGATGTTGTCATAGCTACTAATCGTCACTTCCGGCATATACCGATTTGTCACGGTTTCCTTTTTATACTCACCTCATTCACTTGCGACATGCCCCCTGACGAAGGCTTGTGCCAAAACGCGCGTCGGGGTTATGCGGGCGTGCTGTGTTTTCCCTCGGTGGCCCTGATTTTGTTCGGGTGGACATTACCTTTTTCCTGCGGTATGTACATTTAGTGAGTTCTATGACAATATCTTACCATGCCGCAACGACCATATGTAGTTTGATCTATGGTTCCACCTGAGTGGCCACATACTTTGGATGTTCTGCAGGACACTACCATCTTTGTGAGGAGATTTATACTTGCTATAATCTATGCATTGCATTTGTATAGATGATTTAGATATTATCTTTGTACCTTACTCAGCAACGCTTCAGTGTCCCATTTTTTGCTGATTGCACATATGCACCTTGGTGTTCTTACTGTTATACCTGTTTTGTATATGTAATAATAAATATTTCTATTTTTTTCATTATACCTTGGACTTGGTGATCGTTTTCCTTTTCTCCCGTTTTTTGCTATTGCTTGTTAGCGATTTGTCCTATACTTAGTCAGTCATATTTGGTATCACAATGTAACTTTTGGTATTGTCCACCTAATTATTTATTCATAATGATACCTCTTTCTCTGTTGAAACATTGTCTCATCCTTAATATATAGCCTGATGGGGATGGGAGTCGGGCCTCTTAGGCGTACACAGCTAAAATGTGGTCTAAATCATTTGCTCTTACACATAGGCTGTCGGTGTCTTGCAAAGTCCAGGAGCTGAATTATAAAATATTGACACAATGGTATAGAACACCCGTCAAACTACAAAGGATCTATCCGACAGTTTCGGATGTGTGTTGGAGATGTAATAATGCAACTGGGTCAATGTTACATATATGGTGGAACAGTAGGGAGATTAGGCTCTTGTGGAATGAAATATTCTTATTATATAACCATCTCACTAAAACTCAGGTGGAGGAGTCTCCGGAGATAGCGTTGTTATCCATTTTCCAGGCTCCATATCAAAAATCAAGAAAGATTTATTGGCATATTTTATCATAGCAATGCGTCAAATTATCTGACGATCCCCGGTTTTGCCAAAACGGATAGACTGTGTGGAGGCGATGGATGTTCTGCAGCGAATTGGAGGAAATCAAAGCGAATGATGATGGGTCAAGTACTGGATGGTTCGCAGTTTGGCATCCATGGATCCAATTTAAAGAATCACAACACTTTCAGATGTGAATAAAAAAGATAACCCAGCGCACCGCATTATGAATAAATAATTACTAAGATGTAGGGGTGCAGACCCAGTAGTGAACAAGGCGATGGGAACAAAGAGAAAAGCACTGCTGGAAAAATAAGCACACCACAACAATGTTGTGGTGTGTGTATTTTTCCAGCAGTGCTTAGCTCTTAGTTTCCAACATTTTCAGATGTGGTTGACACAAGATACACTTCCTCAGATTTCTTAGGAAATAAGAGTTGTGGGGGGTACTGGGCCTTTGGCATCCTACTTCTTTCTTTGTTTTATTTACTTTTTCTGTTTTTCTTCCTTTCTCTCTCTTTTTTCTATTGTTTCTTTTAATGAGCTTAATTTTTTTCCCCTCCTCATTTGAGAAACAGTAACATTTTATGTACTACAACATGAATACAGTTGATGCATTGTATAAATGCTGACATAACATTTGTTAAAAAAAAAAAGAAAAGGGGATTGATTGACTTTGTTTCTTTCAATTGTTTATTGTGTAATATTTTCAGATATTATGAAAACTGTTTTACCTGTTTAATTGTTAAATAAAAATATATTGAGCGATTAATTGGATTTGCTCGAAAATGGGAAAAAAACTCCAAGTGTGGTGAAATTGCAAAAAAGTACAATTCCACAACTGTTTTTTTGATTTTTTTTACCATGTTCACCAAATATTAAAACTGACCTGCCATTATTAATCTCCAGGTCATTACAAGTTTGTAGATACCAAACATGTAAAGGTTGTTTCTTATTTAAGTGGTATAAAAAAATCCAAAGTTTGTTAAAAAAAAAATTGGGTTAAATTCCAAGACCTGTAGCGTCTCAATTTTCTGTGATCTGGGGCTGGGTGAGGGCTTATTTTTTGCGGGCTATGCTGATGTTTGTAATGATATCATTTTGATGAGGATACAATGTTTTGATCGCCTATTATTGCATTTTAATCCAATGTTGCAATGACCAAAGAAAACCTAAAACTGGCATTTTGACTTTTTTTCCCTAAGTTTACTGATTGGATTATTTTTTTTTATATCCTGATAGATCAAGTGATTCTGAATGTGCCAATACCAAATACCGTATATACTCGTGTATAATCCGAGATTTTCAGCACCTTTTTTCGTGCTGAAAATGCACCCTCGGCTTATACACGAGTCATAGGGTAGAAACCAGCGGGGTAGGGGGTGCCGCGGCAGGAGCCGGTGGCTGGGATCATACTCACCCCTCCCCGTGCAATCGCTGAGCGTCCCTGCAATCCTGCAGCTCTCACCGTCTTCCTGCAGCTCTTCAGCACTGAGCGGTGACGTAATACCCGCTCATTAAGGTCATGTAATATGGACGCGACGCCACTCCCATGGGCGTCGCCTTCATATTCATGGCCTTAATGAGCGGTATTACATCACCGCTCAGTGCTGGAGAGAGCTGCAGGAAGACGGGGAGAGCTGCAGGATTGCAGGGACGCTCAGCGATGGCACGGGGAGTGGTGAGTATGATGGAGGAGAGGACAAGGAGCACGGAACAGGACGGGGGGGAGAACGGTGGACGGGGGAAGCATAGAGGAGGACGGGGGAAGCTGGAGCAGGACGGGGGAAGCATGGAGGAGGACAGGGGGAGAACGGAGGACGGGGAAGCATGGAACAGGACGGGGGGGAGATCGGTGGACGGGGAAAGCATAGAGGTGGACGGGGGAAGCATAGAGGAGGACACGGAGGACGGGGGAAGCATGGAGCAGGACCGGCGGAGATCGGTGGACGGGGGAAGCGTGGAGGAGGACGGGGGAAGCATGGAGCAGGACAGGGGAGGATGGAGGGCACAGCGGAGGACGGAGCAGGAGGGGGGAGTACAGAGGAGAATGGGGGAGCACAGAGCTGGATGGGGGAGCAAGGAGCAGGACGGGGGCAGCACAGAGCAGGAGGGCAGTTTATACACCCGGCTTATACATGAGTCAATAATTTTTCCCAGTTTTTTGTGGCAAAATTAGGGGGGTCGGCTTATACACGGGTCGGCTTATACACGAGTATATACGGTATATGTTTTTTTATTGTTTTATTTTGAATGGGACGAATGGAGGGGTTATTTGAATTTTTATATATATATTTTTCTTTTTTATATTTCTAAAACCATTTTTTTTACTTTTCACTTGCTTCAACAGTCTCCATGGGAGAGTAGAAGCTGAGATAATCTGATCACCTCTGCTACACACAGGCAATACCAGAGAAATTACTTATACATTTACGGTAAAAATTAGCAAAACCCAAAAATCTCTGAAGAACCTTCAATGAAGTGGGCTGAATCCAATCACAAATGGACTGAACCTTGACCGGGTCCATCTCAATAGCGGACGGAGTCAAAATGCATCCCAAAAACGAAACCTTCTGTATGCCAAAGAGACATTTTGATCCCTTAACATACAAAGCATTTTCTCTCAAAATCCGGAATACCATCCAAACATGTTCCACATGAGAATCCCAGTCATTGGAAAAAATCAAAATATCGTCCAAATAAACGATCAGAAATGTATCCACAAAATCCCGGAAAATATTGTTCATGAAAGATTGGAAGATGGAAGGGGCATTAGCGAGCCCAAAAGGCATCACTAGGTACTCAAAATGCCCCTCAGGGGTATTAAACGCCGTCTTTCATTCATCACCGTGCTTAATGCGAATAAAATTATACGCCCCCCCCAAGGTCAAGCTTGGTAAACCAACTAGCACCTTTAATTCTGGAGAATAAATTGGAAATCAGGGGTAAAGGATACTGATATTTAACAGTGATCTTATTAAGGAGGTGATAGTCAATACATGGCCTCAATGAACCATCCTTTTTGGCCACAAAGAAAAAGCCGGCACCTAAAGGTAAAGAGAACGGTCTAATATGACTTTTCTCCAATTACTCTTTGATATAAGATCGCATAGTCTCATGCTCGGGTACAGAAAGATTGAAGAGCCGATCCTTGGGAAATTTACAACCGGGCACTAACTCAATTGCGCAATCATAACTCCTTGGGGAGGCAAAGACGCAGACTTAACACTTAATCACTAAACACATCAGAAAAAACAGCCAAATAGTTGGGGATATCCTGAGACTGGTGAGAGGTAGCTAAAACAGGAGTGTCACCACGAACACATTGACAACCACAACTGACCACAGACACAGACTTCCAATCGAAAACAGGATTATGGGTCTGCAACCAAGGAAACCCAGCACAATAATTTCATGTAAAATATGCAACACCAAAAATTTACAATTCTCTTGGTGGTCCGGGGCTACCCGCATTATCACCTGGGTCCAAAACTGGGGTTTATTCTCCGACAAAGGGGTAGAATCAATGCCCAGCAAAGGAATAGGAGTCCGCAGGGGTACCATGGGAAAACCACAACATTTGGCAAAGTCGACATACATCAGGTTCAGGGCTGCTCCTGAATCGACAAAAGCCTGAGCAGAAAATGAAGACAAGGAGCAGATCAAGGTAGCAGTCAAGAGAAATTTAGGCTGTACATTGCTCAAAACAAATGAGCGTGCAAAACGTCTTACCCGCTTAGGGCAGACGGAAATAGTATGAGAAGCGTCCTCACAAAAGAAGCACAACTTATTATGCTTCCGAAATTCTTGACGCTGAGCCCTAGAAACAACCCTATCACACTGCATGGGCTCAGAGGCCTGTTCGAAAGGCAACAACACCTCTAGCATATTTTTACGTTCACGCAAGCGTCTGTCAATTTGAATTGCTAATGACATAGAATTGATGAGACCTGAGGGGACAGGAAATTCACCATAACATCTTTTATGGTCTCTGCAGTCCTTTCCGAAAAAGAGCCGCTAGGGCATAATCGTTCCATTTAGTAAGGACTGCCCACTTTTGGAATTTCTGACAATATAACTCTGCCACTTCCTGACCCTGGTTCAATGCCAGTAAGGTTTTCTCAGCTTGATCAATCACATTAGGTTGATCATACAACAACCCCAGAGCCTGAAAAAACGCATCAACATTAGCCAAAACAGGATCCCCAGGAGTCAGTGAAAACGCCCAATCCTGAGGGTTGCCGCGCAACAGGGAGATGACAATTTTAACTTGCTGCACCGAGTTCCCTGAGGAATTAGGTTTCAATGCAAAAAACAATTTACAATTATTCTTAAAGTTCAAGAATTTAAACCAATCCCCAAAAAATAAATCAGGAATAGGGATCTTAGGTTCTACAGTACACAACCGGGTGAGATAGGTAGAAATACTCTGAACTTCAGCAGCGAGCTGCTCAACACGATCAGAAAAATGCTTAATTTTAGAGATAAGCGACTTTGCCTTTTTTAGGGTCGATTTAGGTTTCGTGAAACCCGACTTTCTTAAAAGTCGAGTCGAACAAAGTCGGCTGACTAACGGAAATGGTCGGGTCGGAGTCGAAAATCTGACCCCAATACAAGTCAATGGGGAATAAAAGTCGGCAGGGAGTGGAGGACAGTAAACACACCTACAGTCATGGACAAAAGTTTTGAGAATGACACAAATATTAATTTTTACAAAGTCTACTGCTTCACTTTTTCTAATGGCAATTTGCATATACTCCAGAATGTTATAAAGAGTGATCAGCTTAACAGCAATTACTTACAAAGTCAATATTTGGCTAGAAAATGAACTTTATCCCCCAAAACACATTTCAACATCATTGCAGCCCTGCCTTAAAAGGACCAGCTAACCTCTTTTCAGTGATTGCTCCATTAACACAGGTGTGGGTGTTGATGAGGACATGGCTGGAGATCAATCTGTCATGATTAAGTATGAATGACACCACTGGACACTTTAAAAGGAGGCTGGTGCTTGGCATCATTGTTTCTCTTCTGTTAACCATGTATCGCAGCTAGAAAGATTGCACATCAGTCAACAATCTATCGCATCATCAAGAACTTCAAGGAGAGAGGTTTCATTGTTGCCAAAAAGGCTCCAGGGCGCCCAAGAAAGACCAGCAAGCGGCAGGACTGTCTCTTAAAAGTGTTTCAGTTGCGTGATCAGGCTACCAGCAGTGCAGAGCTTGCTCAGGAATGGCAGCAGGCAGGTGTGAGTGCATCTGCACGCACTGTGAGGCGAAGACTCTTGGAGCAAGGCCTGTTCTCAAGGAGGGCAGCAAAGAAGCCACTTCTCTCCAGAAAAAACACCATGGACAGACTGATATTCTGCAAAAGGTACAGGCAGTGGACTGCTGAGGACTGGGGTAAAGTTATTTTCTCTGATGAATCCCCTTTTCGATTGTTTGGGACATCAGGAAAACGCCTCATTCGGAGAAGACAAGGTGAGCGCTACCACCAGTCTTGTCTCGTGCCAACTGTTAAGCATCCTGAAACCATTCATGTGTGGGGTTGCTTCTCAGCCAAGGGAATCGGCTCTCTCACAGGCTTGCCTAAAAACACAGCCATGAATAAAGAATGGTACCAGAATGTCCTGCAAGAGCAACATCTCCCAATCCTCCAAAAGCAGTTTGGCGATCAACAATGCCTTTTCCAGCATGATGGAGCACCTTGCCTTAAAGCAAAGATGATAACTAAATGGCTCAGGGAACAAAACATAGAGATTTTGGGTCCATGTCCTGGAAACTCCCCAGATCTTAATCCCATTGAGAACTTGTGGTCAATCATCAAGAGACAGATGGACAAACAAAAACCTAAAAATTCTGACAAAATGAAAGCATTGATTGTGCAAGAATGGACTGCTATTAGTCAGGATTTGGTCCAGAAGTTGATTGAGAGCATGCCAGGGAGAATTGCAGAGGTCCTGAAGAAGAAGGGTCAACACTGCAAATATTGACTTGCTGCATTAACTCATTCTAACTGTCAATATAAGCTTTTGTTACTCTTATGTTTGCAACTATATTTCTGTCTGTGATAAAAACATCTGTCAAACACACATAAAAACCAGAGGGCAGCAGATCATGTGAAAATATAATATTTGTGTCATTCTCAAAACTTTTGGCCATGACTGTACATTGCCCATTTCAATGCCAACGACATCAATTCTTATTACTTAAGCTTGTCAACCTTAATTGACTTATAATAATAGTAACGCATTGTAAACTGGGGGTTATTTGTCTAAAGTTGTGGGGGAGAGGGCTGGCTCTTGGTTTTCGTGGGCCCCGAGCCAAAGAGTCTCATTGGGCCCCTTTAACACATACCACAATTCATGATGCTCCGATACGGCAGAGAAATATAGGTATAGTACAATGCCAAACACTTCTTACATTACATGAGTGATATCTATTTAAATTCTACAATAGCTCAAAAAACGGACAGTATTAGTCCTCCATACAGTATTATGGGGACCACATAGTGCGCCATACAGAATAATGAGCCCCATATATTGCTCTATACAGAATAATGAGCCCCATATATTGCTCCATACAGAATGGGCTCCATATAATGCTCCATACAGAATAGGCCCCATATCTGCTCCATATGATGCTCCATATATAAAGGACCCTATATGATGCCCCATAAATAATGAACCCCATATGAAGCTCTAGTATATGATGGGCCCCATATATGATGCTTCAGTGTGTGATGAGCCCCATATAATGCTCCAAATATAATGGTCCCCATATATAATGCTCCACATATAATGGTCTCCATGTGATGCTCCATATATAATGTGCCCCATATGATGCGCCATATATAATGGGCCCCATATGATGCTCCAGTATATGATGTGCCCCATGGATGATGCTCCAGTGTATAATATGCCCTATCAATGATGCTCAAGTGTATGATGGGTTCCATATATAATTCTCCAGTGTATAATGCTCCCCATATATTGCTCCAACCATTTAAAAAATGAAATACCTCTCCTGGCTGGGCACTGCTCTACTCTGGACTCCTCAGCATCACCATCTTCCAGCTCTCTGCACTGTGACTGTTCAGGCAGAGGGCGCACAGAAGTGACATCATCGCGCTCTCTGACCTGAATGTCACTGTCAGGAAATGCAGAAGTCACAGCGGTGTTGCAGGGAGAGGTAAGTATTGCAAGTGCTGGGGCCCTGAGCAAGCAAGGGGGCCCACTCATGGGCGACGGCACTGGCACAGGGCCCCTGATAGTATGCCGGTGTCTCTGACGGCGAATGGGCCCCCCCACCTGCTTAGGGCCCCGGCACTTGCCCGGGTGCGCCACATGCTGAGGCCGGCTCTGGGGGGGGACAGCCCTGTTAGGGAGGTTGAAAAAGTGATATATGTTGAGGTTGAGGAATTGGAGAAGTCGGAGGACGAGGAGGACAAAGCTAGCCATTTTGCTGGCAACCTGTGTGTCATCAGGGGAAGGTGGTTCAAAATCATTAGAAACCCATGCATTGTTCATTTTTATGAAGGTGATATCACCTACATTTTGGGTCAACAGCTGGGTCCTTTTTTCTTTCAGGATTGATCCAGCAGCACTGAAGACTCTTTCTGATAGCACACTACCAGCAGGGCAAGCGAGCTCCTTTAAGGCATATTGTGCCAATTCAGGCAAGGTGTCCAATTTACAGGCCCAGTAGTCAAAGGGGAATGAACTATGAGGGAGAACATCGATAGGGGAGGAGAGGTAATTTTGAACCATAGTTGACAACTGTTGTCTCCTGTCTGTTGCAATCGATTCAGTATTGCCAGTCGTGTGAGCATTACTCGAGAAATCAGACCACAACATGGTCATGAAACCCCTGTCTCCAACGCCACTTTGGCTGTGTGCACCACGATCACCTCTTCCATGTTGCCCAGTACGGCTCGTGGTAGAACCTGCACTGCTGCTGTGTGCTTTGAATGCCTCTAACAAACGGTTTACCAGAGTTGCTTGTTTGTTTGCGAATATTAGCTCTAGGTTCTCCTGTGGCATGATGTTCTGTAATTTGCCTTTATAGCATGGATCGAGGATGCTGGCCAACCAGTAGTCGTCATCCTTCATAATTTTGGCAATGCGGGGGTCTCTTTTTAGGATCCGCAAGACATAATCACACATGTGGGCCAATGTTCCAGGTGTCAATGATGCACTGCCAGTGGTGGGTGGAGGAGCACTTTCTGCCAAATCAACATCCCTCCATTCACGCACAAACCCTGTACCTGACCTTGGCAAGCCAACATTTTCTCTTGCCCCCTGAGAAGCATCATCCTCCCCAAAACAATCATCCCCCTCATCCTCATCCTCATCCTCTTCCTCTTCTACCTCCACCTCATCCAGGACAGTTCCCTGAGCAGACAATGCCTGACTGTCATCAAGGCTTCCCTCGTCCTCCTCCGCTGCAGATGCCTGATCCTTGAATCTAAATCTCCCCATATATTTCCACAGGCACACACAGATGCTCACTCAGTATGGATTTGACCGTAATACAAAGAGCAGATATACTGTACTGTATCAGAAGCGGACAGCTGTATACGGTGTAGGGTAAAATTGCAATCTCCATATATATTTCCGGAGTCACACACAGACGCTCACTCAGTATGGATTTGACCATAATACAAAGAGCAGATATACGGTACTGTCTCAGAAGCGTACGGCTGTATACGGTGTAGGGTAAAATTGCAATCTCCGTATAATTCCGGAGTTACACACAGACTCTCACTCAGTATGGATTTCACCGTAATACAAAGAGCAGATATACGGTACTGTCTCAGAAAAAAACAATCTCCGTATATATTTCCGGAGTCACACAGACGCTCACTCAGTATGGATTTGACCGTAATACAAAGAGCAGACATACGGTACTGTCTCAGAAGAGTACAGCTGTATACGGTGTAGGGGAAAATTACAATCTCTGTATATATTTCCGGAGTCACACACAGATAGTCAGCATGTATTTGTCCATGATACCATCTGGTACACGGTAGTGTGTGAGTATCGTACAGCTCTATATGGTGTGGGAAAAAATGAACGATCGGTAAATGTGCAGAAAAAAAGAATCAAAGTATTAGTGCTGTGTAAAAAGCAGTCTGCACAGCAGTGTACACACAGCAATACAGGGAATCAGGAGGACAAAGGAGTAAATGGTGATAATTGTAAAAAAAGATTTATTATATAATTAAACACTATCACATAAGTCACCCGTAATATACATAAAAAAAGTGCAAATCAAAAATGGAAACAGACGGAAGGGACCACAACACCTCCAAATAGTATATTGCAAATGCACATTGCAAATGTGCTATGGTAAGCGCTGCCACAGAAAGTGCCTCTACAGGTAACCATTGCAGAGATAAGGTTCTCTGAAAAATCGTAACTCCATATATGATGAGGGGCTTACCAGGGTAGTGGTAGGAGGCAGGAGGGGACGGGTCCCAGGAGTGATGACCACCCTTATATCCTTATGTTGTGGGATGGGACGGTGCAGCAGCTTACGGATTTTATGGATGAACTTAACCATAACTCTTTAAACATCCATTTGAAGTATACTTCAAGTAGAACTAAAGTAGAATTCCTGGACGTGTCTTTGGAGGTCGATGCCACACATCGCTTCCGGACTAACGTTTATAGGAAACCAACTGCAGTTAATTCATTGATACACGACAAATCAGCTCACCATTCATCCAAAATCCGGGCCGTCCCGGTCGGACAATTCCTCCGAATGAGGCGGATTTGCTCTTCTGACACTACCTTTGAAACACAGGCCGCGGACCTGAGGCAACGCTTCAGAGTCCGTGGCTATAGTGCTCGATGCATCAGACAGGGATATGATCGTGCTAGGAGGACTCCCCGCGGCGATCTCCTACGCACTACCAGGAGCAGCAATCATGTGATAACGGACCTATACGGTTCATCTCTACGTATAACCATGAATGGTTTAATATGAGAAGTATCATTACCAAACATTGGGATGTTTTAAGAACCGAGCCCTCCCTGACGGCCTCTCTGGGTGACTTCCCATCAATGACTTCTCGACGTTCGCGTAATCTCAGCGATTTTCTGGTTAGGAGTCACTATATTCCTACCATAGCATCACCGTTCGGAACTCGTGGTCCAATTCCGGGCTTCTTCCTTGTGGCCATTGTCTGGCCTGCGCCAATGTCCTGCGCTGCTCCTCCTTTACCTCCTCCGATGGTGTCAGAACATTTGACATACGCCGGCGTATATCCTGTGGCAGTACGAATGTCATATATTACGCTACTTGCGGCTGCCCCAGGATATACGTTGGTTTGACCACTAGGAAGTTGAGGATATGAGTACGGGAGCATGTGCGGGACATTGGCGCAGCCAGATCCATCTTGACCCCTCGGACCTGAAGACGATTCCTCGTCACTTTAAACAATACCACAATTGTGAACGTCTTTCAAGGTCCGTGGTATTGACATTCTCCATCTCGGGATTCGTGGTGGTAATAATAAAAAAATACTAGCTCAGATGGAGGCGCGATGGATTGTTTCTCTTGACACCATCGTGCCCAATGGCCTTAATGAGTCTTTAAGTTTTTCCTCCTTCTTATAAAGCATGTTCCTTGTTGACCTGTCACTATGTGATGTCCTTTCATTTTATTCTTGTTTTAATCTTTTTATTTTATTCACTCATTTTTCACAGTAGCCTACCGTTTTGTATTGTTCCGGAACTCCGACCAGATTATTCATCCCTTGGCCTCTATGAGAATGAATTGATGACCATCAAGATACAATATTTTGGCCGCCGTCATCTATACTCTATATATACAAATACATTCGTGTTCATGTCATTTTTTGTTTGCCTACTGGGCATTTATGTCTAAGTGTATGTCTACCCATGTATTTGTTTGCCCTATGGATTATGCATATATGATATGTACTCCTGTATAAATATTTCTCTCTTTACAGTGCCGCCAATATCTCTATTTTAGATGCCATACTTGTTTATATTGCATCTTGTCTCTATTGGCCTTTTTCTATTTAACAAACCGGCAGTGCGCATGCGCGGTGCTGTCCCTGTGTTCCTTTGGTGGCGGGGCGTCACTTAAGCTCCGACACACACCTGGAGCTGCCCGCTCCCTGTGTGTGTTCGGATCTGTGACGCCTCGGCTGCCACAGGACCTGCGGCCCCCACTGCGCATGCGCCGACTAAACCGGCGTTCATTTGTCTACCCAGACCATGTGACTCATTACCAGGGATATTTGAAGGTCCTGTTCCCAATTCCTTACATCCCCTTGAGAAAGCGGCGTGTAGCATCCGCGAAACGCGCGTCAAAAGGGGTGGTCATCACTCCTGGGACCGTCCCCTCCTGCCTCCTACCACTACCCTGGTAAGCCCCTCATCATATATGGAGTTACGATTTTTCAGAGAACCTTATCTCTGCAATGGTTACCTGTAGAGGCACTTTCTGTGGCAGCGCTTACCATAGCACATTTGCAATGTGCATTTGCAATATACTATTTGGAGGTGTTGTGGTCCCTTCCGTCTGTTTCGATTTTTGATTTGCACTTTTTTTATGTATATTATGGGTGACTTATGTGATAGTGTTTAATTATATAATAAATCTTTTTTTACAATTATCACCATTTACTCCTTTGTCCTCCTGATTTCCATGTATTTATATGAGTTGGTGTTCCTCTTTGTTTTCATGGGATCAAGCACCTCATGTGCGATCCCTTTTTTTCTAATATTATGCGGCTGCAACTGTTGACACAGCAATACAGATAGCAGGCAGCCTATTAACCAGCGCTGCTGCACACAAAAAAATCCTTCTCTCTCACTGCACACTAACTGTACAACACAATTGCTATCAGCACAAGCATAGAAGAACTTCTCTTTCCTGCCTAAAGGGTATGCCACACTAAACAATATCGCTAACGGGATCGCTAAAAAACGTCACTATTTAGCGATCCCGTTAGCGATATTGTTCAGTGCGGCAGCTTCCAGCGACGAGCTTCCTGCTGTGATCTCGCTCGTCGCTGGAATCGTTCCGGACCCTATTTCATCGCTGGCGCTCCGCTGGGTAAGTATCTAATCGCTGTGTGGCACCTTTTCTTAGCGATTTAGCGCTAAAGTCGTTAAGAAGATCGCTAACGGCGATAGCGTCGTTAACTATATCGCTAAATGCGGCAGCATTTAGCGATATAGAAACAATCCGCTAGCGATCTCATTAGTATGCAACGCTAACGAGATCGCTAGCGGGATTGCTTAGTGTGGCAGTACCTTAACTCTCTCCCAACTGATAAACAGCAACCTCTCCTACTGTTAATTCGGCAGAAGTAAAATGGAGGTCGGCGGTAAGGGCTTTTATAGACACTATGACGCCCCCCAAGCAAGCAATCACTGCAATGCCTTCTCTAAGATTGTGGTTGCCGCTGCCCATGTCATTTTGTTGCCACAGTGTATGTCCTTGCTCATTGGCTGAAAAAGGCGCCTGGAAGCATTATGAGAAAACCGACTTGGGCGCTCGGGTCGACGACCGCATGGCCGACTTTGGCGAAAGTCGGCTACTTTTGAATCTGACGACCTGTTTCGCTCAACTCTACTTAATTTCCATTGAAGAAAAATCTTCTTTCGGCCCCCAGAGAAAAAGAGGAAAAAATCTATAAAAAATTCTGACAACTCTTTTTTTTTTCCTATTCTTTCCTTCTTTTGAGTACCATAGAATTACAGTGTGGCCTGTGATTCTGTTATGATTTGGTAGCCGAAGAGGACAGTAGCCAAAATAGCCTAGGCAACCAGACACTGGGAGAGATTGGTCACTAGCGGATTGCAGACCCCTGAACTGACAGCACAACTAGAAGCAGCCGTGGGACTTGTCTACGGTGCCCTAGCTGACTCGACACAGCCGGAGAGATAACTAAGCCTAAAGACAGAAAGGGGAAAGCTAACTGTCCCGGAGTAGAGCCCCAAAGGAATAGGTAGCCCCCAAACATATATTGGCGGTGAGACAAGATGAAATGCAAACACAGGCAGAAAATAGAGCGAGCAAATGCTGGGGCCCAAACTATCTAGATAGTACAGAACAGGAAAGAATACTGTCTGCAATCCAGCAAAAACTCTAAGAAAAACTCCAACCAGTCTGATATATAAAAATACTGAGACCACATGATCTCTCCCCCGCTAGATCAGAACTCAGGTGTAACTGGTAGCAAATGAGCAGATACTGATATAACAGGGAACTAATAATAATTAAACAATGGCAAATGAGAAACAGAGGCCAGCGCATGCCCCAGCAGTGGAACCTGGCTGTTCAAACTCCAGAAGGGCAGAAAACTGAGATAGACAAAAACAAATGCCAAAGAAATAAACAGCAAATAACTTATCTGAAGGTTGCAGGAGAAGCAGGAAGCAAGCTCACTTCCAAAAGAGACCAGGAAGCAACAAATCACCGGCGAGGATTATGGGAAGGTAGCTCACTTATATCTCCCGAGTCAGTCCCATCTAATTGCCACTCGTCGCCAGGTGAAGGACTTCTGTTAGCCAAAGTAGCTTCATTACTATGAGCAGCCACCAGAGGGAGCCCAAACTCAGAAGTCAGATCCAGTGTGTTCACAACAGCTCACTTGCTATGAGCGCTGACCGCTGGGCGGCACTCATAGCAATCTCGCAATGACAACCACAGGGGTCTGCTGCAGACCCCAAGTTGTCATACTAACCCATCGGCGACCTGTGGTCATTTGACACAGGCGCCAATGGCGGGATTAGTGATGCGCTTGCGGAGTGATCACATTAAATGTCTCTGTCAGATATTGATAGCGGCATTTAACAGGTTAACAGCCGTGGTTGAATCTTGATTCTACCTTCAGCTGTTAGGGGCACATGTCAGCTGTGTTGAACAGAAAAGATGTGAGCTCACTGCCGGAGCCCACATTAAAGAGAGAGTATGAAAAGATGAGCGTGTGCACAGCTGTAGTAGGTGCCAGAGTAGGTTCCAACACCATGTGAATAGATAAAGATAAACTCGGCACTCAACTTAACGAAAATAGTGAATTTTTAATGTAGTCACGGTAGCTATGAAACGTTTCGGTCTTAACAATCAGACCTTCCTCAGTCACATAATGTACCGCAATGGGATGTTTACCCTAGAGACCAGAGACGGTAAGCACTGGTGAAATCAGGTATCCTATGAGCAGAGACCCAATAATGGGGTGGGTGAACCTGAGTGATGATATAGAATCTGGTCACAGACGGGAGCGGTGAATAGGACGCGG
This sequence comes from Oophaga sylvatica, assembly GCA_033576555.1. Lineage (NCBI taxonomy): Eukaryota > Metazoa > Chordata > Amphibia > Anura > Dendrobatidae > Oophaga > Oophaga sylvatica. Next base: position 117,613,393 of record JARQOD010000006.1, read on the forward strand.
CATCCACCGCAAGTGGACGCACATGGACTTGCGGTGGATGCCGCGTCCTATTCACCGCTCCTGTCTGTGACCAGATTCTATATCATCACTCAGGTTCACCCACCCCATTATTGGGTCTCTGCTCATAGGATACCTGATTTCACCAGTGCTTACCGTCTCTGGACTCTAGGGTAAACATCCCATTGCGGTACATTATGTGACTGAGGAAGGTCTGATTGTTAAGACCGAAACGTTTCATAGCTACCGTGACTACATTAAAAATTCACTATTTTTGTTAAGTTGAGTGCCGAGTTTATCTTTATCTATTCACATTAAAGAGAGAGACATGACATGCGCTGTACATGTACGGCGCATGTCGTGAAGGGGTTAAAAAAATGACCTTTAACAATTACAATTTTATCAACAATTTAGTTAAGTTATGATTTACAAAACTTTTTGCGTTTTAGCAAATATTAGTTTTATGATAAACATCTTTACGTATATTTATGTCATCATTTAAAAATGTTATCAATATAAGCATTTTGTTTTTTACCATTTAGTAATTAATTCACTCATGCGCATTCATACAGCAATTTATCATTGCTTCTCACGGATTTATTACATCTAGATTTTACCTTTTCACGTAAGTAATTTCTGGCATTTTTTCTTTAAGTGTCTTTCGTTTCCTTTTTTTCAATAATCTCTTGATTTGTTAAGGATGTGCCAGGATTTTGTGACATCTTTTTAGCCATCTTTTTCACTCCATTGAATAATGTTGAAACCGCTGGAGTTTTAAACAAAAGCAGTAGCAAAACACTGCAAAAGAAGTCCTGAAGAAAGGACATATCAATTTTTTTTAACCGCTTGGAGCTTTTAGAAATCTGAAGTGATTAAAAGGCACTCAAAAGCCTGAATAAACGCACAGCAAGTCATTTTCATATAGAAATGCATATTTTCTTTTTAGCATTTTCTGGTTTCCACAGTAGATTCTGACTGAAAAACAGGTTGGGTGCACGTATTCTTAAACTTGATTTCCACGTTCAGGTTTCTTTATTCCTATAAAATTCCAGATTAGCATATTGTTAGAAAAATCAATGACCTGTCAGCATAGCGACTCTAAAGTACATAAAAAATCGAAGAAGTAGGACGTTGTAAAGCTTTTAAACATATAATACTTATATTGAAAAATTATTAATAACATACAATATCTATCTCTATAGCTAATCCCAGTGAAATAGCTATGGTGCTGCTATAACTATAAATTCATTTAAAGGGAACTTGTCACCTCATTTTTCTTATATAAGGTGCGGCCACCGCCATTAGAGGCTTATCTACAGCATTCTAGAATGCTGTAGATAAGCCCCCGATGTAACCTGAAAGATAAGAAAAACTAGTTAGACGTCTTCTTCCTTGCTTCTGTTGCGGTGCCGGGAAAAGTCAGAGAGGCCTGGCGCCTGCGCACCGCGGTACTTTATTCTGCCCTCAACAGGGCAGAGCAGTACGTTTGTGTCGGAGCCACAACAGAAGCAAGGAAGAGGACGTCATCGCATAAAGATGGGAGGCGCCGGACCCAAACCTGCGACACTCATCGGACCGGACCGCCCCCCCGGGTGAGTATAATCTAACTTATTTTTCTTATCTTTCAGGTTACATGGTGGGCTTATCTACAGCATTATAGAATGCTATAGGTAAGCCCTAATGGCGGTGGCCGCACTTTATATACAAAAAATGAGGTGACAGGTTCCTTTTAAAGCTGCTTTTTCTGTTTATGTATTGGAAAAGATGACTAAGCCCATATACTGTATATGTATAAAATACTCTGACTTATATGGAAAAATGTTTTAACCATATTCAATATTCATATCTCGCTATGTTTTTAGTACTAATGTAGCCGAAGAATATAAATGACTTCTATTTAACAAAGGAATATAGTTACATGTATGGTTTATATATACCATGTGATTAACTTGCACACAGTGCACTGTATTAAACGGAAGTGCAGTGTAGGTTTTAAAATACAATACAATTATCAATTGCATTAGTGCAGATTAACAAAAAACTGTTAATTAAGTGTCCAGTGCCCTTAAAGGGAAGGTGCCATCAAAAAAAATTTTTTTTGAGCAATTGTAAAAATGTAAAGAATTAAAGTTTAAATTTTCTTAAAAAATATTATCATTTGTTTATAATTTAGTAAAATATGAAAAATAATTTTAAAAGGTATTTTGGTATTTCTTGCTCTCCTGGAAAAAAGTTAAAAAAATAAACCAACAATATACCCATACCTGTCCGCCATACAGTCAAGTCCCATGGCGCAATCCATCTCGGTGGTTTAATCAGTTTACAGCCAGAGCGCTGCTAATGCAGCCACTCTGACTGTAAACTACTAGGGAATGAATGGAAGCAGTGCGCACAGGCTCAGTGACTGGGGTGACGTCACTGAGTCTGTGCTCGCTGACAGCTGAACTCCTGTAACCTCAGCACCATGGGAAAATGATGGTGCTGAGGTTACAGGAGTTCAGCTGTCAGCGAGCACAGACTCAGTGACGTCACCCCCAGTCACTGAGCCTGTGCGCGCTGCTTCCATTCATTCCTTAGTAGTTTACAGTTGGAGTGGCTGCATTAGTAACTGTACACCGGACAGGTATGGGTATATTGTTGGTTTATTTTTTTTATTTTTTCCAGGAGATCAAGGGATTTGCTATGGGATTAAGAGTATAAACTGTGCAGTGTATTCTTTCATTAAAATACTTTCTTCCTACTATGTGGTGTTTATTTAACCCTTGAATAACTCTAGGATTAGTAATGAATAGATGTCTTATTGACATCTCTTCATTTCTAAGCCGGGCTTAATGTCACCTTACAATAGAAAGGTAACATAGTTATTAAGGTTGAAGGAAGACTTTAAAGGGTATGCCACACTGAACAATATCGCTAACGGGATCGCTAAAAAACGTCACTATTTAGCGATCCCATTAGCGATGTTGTTCAGTGTGGCAGCTGCCAGCGACGAGCTTCCTGCTGTGATCTCGCTCGTCGCTGGAATCGTTCCGGACCCTATTTTCTCGTCGGCGCTCCCGCTGGGTAAGTATATATCGCTAGTGTGGCACCTTTTCTTAGCGATTTAGCGGTACTTTTGTACCGCTAAAGTCGTTAAGAAGATCGCTAACGGCGATAGCGTCGTTAACTATATCGCTAAATGTGGCCGCACTTAGCGATATAGAAACAATCCCGCTAGCGATCGCATTAGTATGCGTCGTTATCGTGATCGCTAGCGGGATTGTTTAGTGTGGCAGTACCTTAAGTCCATCTAGTTCAACCCATATCCTATCCTAACCTGCCCTAACATATTGATCCAGAGGAAGGCAAAAAAAAAACCCAAGTGGCAAAGAGTAAGCTTCACATTGGGGAAAAAAAATTCCTTCCCGACTCCACATACGGCAATCAGACTAGCTCCCTGGATCAACGTAGTATCTAGGAAACTAGTGAATATAGCCTGTAATATTATACTTTTCAAGAAAGGCATCCAGTCACTTCTTAAATTTTAGTAAGGAATTAATCATTACAACATTAGATGGCAGAGAGTTCCATAGTCTCACTGCTCTCACTGCTCCTGCCACCACTGCAGGATGTTTTTAGGATGGGGGCCCATATTCATGGTCCCTTTCCAGCCTGAGAATAGCAGCCCCCACCTGTATAGTTTTGCCGGGTTGGTTCAAAAAATATCCCTCATTGGTTTGTTTTTCATTTATTCTCCCTGCTTGTGCTGTTGCAAGCAGAGCAGGGAGAATAATGACAGCCGACTTCAGCACCACAAGCAGGGGGACAGCAGCTTATAGTAGCGCTTCCTCCCCTGCGGCCGTCCATGCACATGGCGGACAGTGTGAACTGTTCTCCGTGTGCACATGTGCCGCAATTTTGCGGACCGTGCTGCCGGAGAAAAACGGACATGTCAACGTATTTTGCATATGGACACACGGTCCGTGAAAACACGCTGATATGTATATATACCCATTCATTTTAATGGGTCTACGTGTGTCAGTGTCTCTGGTACATGAGAAAACTGTCACTACATGTACTGGAGCCACTGATGTGTGAAACTGGCCTAACAACAAGTGTGGACTGTCAGCTGCTGCTCCCTCCCCCGCCGATACTTACCTCACAGCTGGCTGCTCCTTTCTCCCCCCTGCCTCTCGTCCTCGGTCTCCTCCTCCTATAATTGGCTCCTGCGATTATAGGGAGAAAGTGGAGCTCACTGATACACTGTGGGCTCCAGGGAGATGGCGCCGATCTCCTTCCTTTGCTGTGATCTGGACAGCCCAGGGGCATGCCCAGATCACAGCAGGGAGCATCTCAATGTTAGAGATAGGGTTGGCCAGCGACTGCTGTGTCCTATGTCCAGAGCAGCTGTATTTGCAGTGTCGTGCTGGGATTCTTACTCTCCTGCAAAGCAAAATGGCAGCGCCCAGTGGCTGCAAAGATAATTAATAAAAAATGTAAGTTAAAAAATTTTACTTTGTGTTAAAAATGATTAATTATATAAACAATCATTTTTAACACAAAAAAAAAGTTGCGGCACCTTCCCTTTAAAGCATGTTTTGCATAATTAGCTTCCTCAGGGATCATGTTTAATGATATCAGCATGACCCTATTAAATATTCAGCTGATCTGATCAGGTGATCGGAATTTGTATAATCACAGTGATCTTTGAGTCCAGAAGCCTTCCACCATTTTGTCATTTCATATCACACACACCCGAGATGGCCAATGCCTGAGTCGTGTATCGGGCATGCGTGATCGATAAAGAGACAATGAGTGAAAGTCAAGAACAAACAGGAGCTTGGAATGCATGCCCACTAGTCACTTAGGACGTCCAGAGGTATGTTATATGAGTGAAACGTGAAGTAAGGTAAGTAAAGTGCATATATCATTATATAATGTACAATGTACCTTTTCTTATGAATAGTTAATGATAAGTGGTTAATGGCAAAATCATGAGTGATAATTGACACATCATACATATAAAAAATTCCATATAAATTCAAAAGTGAAGAAAAAATGATGCAGATAGACATAGAATTACAGATAAAGATTAATAAATTACATATAATACAAAAAACAACATTGTAATTGATCAGTAACTGTGGATATATACAGTTATGACATAAAAAGGACAAGTACAACATACATACAGTGCCTTGCGAAAGTATTCGGCTCCCTGGAACTTTTCAACCTTTTCCCACATATCATGCTTCAAACATAAAGATACCAAATGTAAATTGTTGGTGAAGAATCAACAAGTGAGACACAATTGTGAAGTTGAACGAAATCTATTGGTTATTTTAAATTTTTGTGGAAATACAAAAACTGAAAAGTGGGGAGTGCAATATTATTTGGCCCCTTTAACTTAATACTTTGTTGTGCCACCTTTTGCTGCAATTACAGCTGCAAGTCACTTGGGGTATGTCTCTATCAGTTTTGTACATTAAAATAAAAAACAAAAACAAATGTATGTACAATAAAATTGTCATGCACACATAAACATGAAATCATCCAAAGAAAATTTGTGCAAAAAAAGACAAAAAATATATAATATTCCAATATACTTAATAATATTTTATTGAACATAGTATTAATTATTTTATTTTCCATCTTACATTATTTTATTACCGTATATACTCGTGTATAAGCCGAGATTTTCAGCACCTTTTTTCGTGCTGAAAATGCCCCCTCGGCTTATACACGAGTCATAGGGCAGAAACCAGCGGGGGAGGGGGTGCCGCGGCAGGAGCCGGTGGCTGGGATCATACTCACCCCTCCCCGTGCCATCGCTGAGCGTCCCTGCAATCCTGCAGCTCTCCCCGTCTTCCTGCAGCTCTTCAGCACTGAGCGGTGACTTAATACCCGCTCATTAAGGTCATGTAATATGGATGCGACGCCACTCCCATGGGCGTCACCTCCATATTCATGCCCTTAATGAGCGGTATTACATCACCGCTCAGTGCTGAAGAGAGCTGCAGGAAGACGGGGAGAACGCAGGATTGCAGGGACGCTCAGCGATGGCACGGGGAGGGGTGAGTATGATGGAGGAGAGGACAAGGAGCACGGAACAGGACGGGGGGGAGAACGGTGGACGGGGGAAGCATAGAGGAGGACGGGGGAAGCTGGAGCAGGACGGGGGTAAGCATGGAGGAGGACAGGGGGGAGAACGGAGGATGGGGAAGCATGAACAGGAGGGGGGAGATCGGTGGACGGGGGAAGCATAGAGGAGGACGGGGAGGATGGAGGGCACAGCGGAGGACTGAGCAGGAGGGGGGAGTACAGAGGAGAATGGGGGAGCACAGAGCTGGATGGGGAGCAGGACGGGGGCAGCACAGAGCAGGAGGGCAGTTTATACACCCGGCTTATACATGATTCAATAATTTTTCCCAGTTTTTTGTGGCAAAATTAGGGGGGTCGGCTTATACACGGGTCGGCTTATACACGAGTATATACGGTATATGGTTGCTATATTATTTGTACAGCACTTATGCACTTTATTGTGTTTATAACTTCTTGGTATTGTTACAATATATAACTCTACATTGTTATATTTAATATATATATTTATTTCTGTCACATTCTTATCTGGTATATTGATACTTTTTACTACACATTTACTGTTTCCCATATCAAATTTGTATTATACATGCTCCATTTATCAGCTGTCCACAATTTTTATATTCTAAATATGTAATAAATGTTCTCTTTATTATTAAATTTTCAATAAAATATTATTAAGTATATTGGAATATTATATATTTTTGTCTTTTTTTGCACAAACTTTCTTTGGATGATTTCAGTTTTGTACATTGAGAGACTGAAATTCTTGCCCATTCTTCATTGGCAAACAGCTCGAGCTCAGTGAGGTTGGATGGAGATGATTTGTAAACAGCAGTTTTCAGCTCTTTCCACAGATTCTCGATTGAATTCAGGTCTGGACTTTGACTTGGCCATTCTAAAACCTGGATACGTTTATTTGTGAACCATTCCATAGAACGGTTTGCTTTATGTTTGGGATCATTGTCTTGTTGGAAGACAAATCTCTGTCCCAATCTCAGGTCTTTTGCAGACTCTAACATGTTTTCTTCAAGAATGGTCCTGTATTTGGCTCCATTCATCTTCCCATCAATTTTAACCATCTTCCCTGACCCTGCTAAAGAAAAGAAGGCCCAAACCATGATGCTGCCTCCACCATTTTTGACAGTGGGGATGGTGTGTTCAGGTTGATGAGTTGTGTTACTTTTACGCCAAACATATCGTTTGGCATTGTTGCCAAAAAGTTCGATTTTGGTTTCATCTGACCAGAGCACCTTCTTCCACATGTTTGGTGTGCCTCCCAGGTGGCTTGTAGCACTTTAAACAACACTTTTTATGGATATCTTTGAGAAATGACTTTCTTCTTGCCACTCTTCCATAAAGGCCAGATTTGTGCAGTGTACGACTGATTGTTGTCCTATGGACAGACTGTCCCACCTCAGCTGTAGATCTCTGCAATTCATCCAGAGTAATAATGGGCCTCTTGGCTGCATCTCTGATCAGTCATCTCCTTGCTTGAGATGAAAGTTTAGAGGGACGGCCGGGTATTGGTAGATTTGCAGTGGTATGATACTCCTTCCATTTCAATATAATCGCTTGCACAGTGCTCCTTGGGATGTTTAAAGTTTTGGAAATCATTTTGTATCCAAATCCGGCTTTAAACTTCTCCACAAAAGTATCACGGACCTGCCTGTTGTGTTCCTTGGTCTTCATGATGCTCTCTGTGCTTCAAACAGAAACCTGAGACTATGACAGAGCAGGTGTATTTATACGGAAACTTGATTACACACAGGTGGATTAAATTTATTATCATTAGTCATTTAGGACAACATTGGATCATTCAGAGATCCACAGTGAACTTCTGGAGTGAGTTTGCTGCACTGAAAGTAAAGGGGCCGAATAATATACACGCCCCACTTTTCAGTTTTTGTATTTCCACAAAAATTTAAAATAACCAATCAATTTCGTTCAACTTCACAATTGTGTCCCACTTGTTGTTGATTCTTCACCAAAAATTTACATTTAGTGTCTTTATGTTTGAAGCATGATATGTGGGAAAAGGTTGAAAAGTTCCAGGGAGCCGAATACTTTGCAGGGCGCTGTATTTATGCTGATTTTAGTGAGTTCTTTTCATGGACTGTATTCAGGAAATTATGTTAACGTGGTCTTTTAATGGTCAGAAGCATGCTGAACATGTAAAACTACATATAAGAAAAGTAATAAACAACCACATATGTTGTGGTAACATTTTATTGGGGAGATATCATTTATTATTTTTGCAGCCAAAATATTACATACATGCTATCATGTGCGGACCTTCAGGTGTCTTGATGTCAATCAATCTATACCTTGGGACAGTTGCATATAGCATAGTAGATTACTTGGGCTGTATTGTATGAAATATGGTGCTTAATATAAAAGCATTTTTGAGCATCATCTGATTCAAAGGAAATAGCATGGCAAATATTAGTGCAGACTATGCAACTTTTACATGGATAACATACAGTACAGACCAAAAGTTTGGACACACCTTCTCATTCAAAGATTTTTCTGTATTTTCATGACTATGAAAATTGTAGAATCACACTGAAGGCATCAAAACTATGAAGTAACACATGTGGAATTATACATTACACTTTACAAAAAAGTGTGAAACAACTGAAAATATGTCTTATATTCTAGGTTCTTCAAAGTAGCCACTTTTTGCTTTGATTACTGCTTTGCGCTCAGAAAAGGTGATGCCTTCAGTGTAATTCTACAATTTTCATAGCAATGAAAATACAGAAAAATCTTTGAATGAGAAGGTGTGTCCAAACTTTTGGTCTGTAGTATATATAAAGTCAAGTTAACCTCAAGTTAAATACATTTTTATATAAAGGAGTATAATGGCTTTGGATTAGCATATCCTTCAGATTTTTGCTCCATCTGGATGTCATTAAGGGGTAATCTTAGATATGTTTTATTCAAAGTTGGTTCTATTTTTAAAACATTCCAAAGCCATTGAAAATAAGTTCTCGTAGTAGACCATTCAGCATCGTATGTGGAAATGAATCATATAATCTCTGAGTTCTGTCTCTTAGCCTGAGTCAATAAAAGCATCTCATGTGAGCTTTTTTTCTGCTGTTATATCCATATTGTATACATCTATTGCAGTACCCTCTATCTTGAAACCTCAATTTTAAATCAGCAGATTGACACTCTCAAGCATTAACCAACTGGGATAGTTGTATACAGATGAGTAGACTTAGCATATAAAGAGTTTTCTGAGGATAGTTTTTGATAGACATCAGTCTACAATTTTTGAAAACAAATGTAGCGGACTCCGAAAACAAAACGTCAGTAAATCAGAGTATGGTAAAAATGTCAGAAAATGTTTATTTGAATATTCAAGTTGGTATCTGGTGGCTGAAAGAGACAAGCAAAATTAAAATTACATGCAATGAATTGTAAAAAAAACTCCAAGATGCCAAATAATTAGCATAAAATGGGCATGCGTAAAGCGTATAACATAAAATAGTCAATAATGCAAAGAAATTTCTACATGCACATACACTGTATATATACACAACCTATGTATACAAAAATCCCCACGTGTATTGGTAAAGTAGTCAACTCACTTTTGCAAAGTTTGAATTAGCTGATTTAATAAATCACACAAGTTCGGAACATGTGAGGACAATGTAAAGGAAAAATAGTCAGTTCACTAGTGCTTTGTCCTTTTAAACTGATCTTATTGGTCATACAAGTAAGAGACATGTGAGGACAAGGTAATTGGAAAAATAGTCAACTCATTATTGCTTGAATAGATAAATGCACCCTACAGAAAAATAAGACTGAGATAGCTGTGAGGACAGAGCAATTGAAAAAAATAGTCAACTCACAGATGAATAAAGAAAATATGGTTATGCATTAGTGTGCTGACAAAAAGTAGCATACTGTCAGGACAATGTAATATGAATAGTCTACTCACTCGTAATATAACTACCATGCCAACAGAAAAGGGGTCAAACATTTGATATTTGATATTAAGTATGGCAGAATCACTGTCCCAGTGTAATAGAAAAATTATATGTAAAGATATATCACATAGTACATAGAAGTAAATGCCAGTCTGTCATAAAAACACTCGGCACAGACCAATTTTTTTTTTAAATCACCTGGTGGTATACCTCTAAGTCAGGTATAGAGTAAAGGCAAAGAGAGTCACAGATAATAAAATTACCTTTCAGGTTAAACCAGATAGTGTGTGCTGCCAACCCCGATGCGTGTTTCGTTCATAAAGTTTGTTGTGTATCTCGAACCTAAAGAAAGTAAATACATGTAGCACTTATCAAAGATAACATTTTATTTATTCTTTTATAGTGGGAATGAAAACAGTGGGACAGAAATACATGGTGAATTTCGTTATACCATTGATCTACCTAACCTTTGCTACCTTGAGAGCCACATTAAGCACTGAGAGATGAGTGTGTGCTAAATGCCCCATCTTCACCCTGTAGTGACACTTGAAGTCCCGTGTTACTGTTATAATAACTCAATGCTCACAGAGAACTTATGCTATCCTTTCTGATAGGTATTATACTTACATCAAAGGGATCCAACTTTACTCGCATTCGGTATTCTCGCATAAAGCAAATGCACCACACTATTGGATCCAGATTTAAGCACTCCTCTTAGTGGCAGTATCATTCTACATGCAGCTTACCATATTTAATACTCCAAACGACCTGTGCTAGAATATGCACATCCAGATCTGCTCTTCTGTGTTGGGCTACTCACAAAAGTCACAATATGGAAATTTTCTCTCCATAATAGGCTGCCAGACTTGGTGCTAATGCATAAGGCAGGAAGATAGCCACGACCCACATATCATGAACCCGCCAGCCATATGTGGCTTCGAGCCAATGGTTGGAAACCCCTGCATTACTGCATACTTCTTCAGGTTTTTAGAACCTTGTCCTTTGTAAAAAAAACAAAAATAATAAACAACCATATCCTCACCTGTCCGAAGTGAAGATAATCCATATTGTCCCATGCCACAATTCATCTATTTGATAACTGGTTTACAATCGCAGGTTACTGAACAAGCGTTCCCACCAGCACCTCACTGTGAGCCAAGACAATTACCTGCAGTGACTTCAATGAGATCATCGTGAGAACTGTGAGAATTTTCTCAACGTAGTTCATTTTCCCGGGTCACAGTAAAGTGTGAGAACGCAGTCTCAGTGAGCTGTGGTAACGTCAATGATGTCATTGCTAGTCACGGAGGCTGTGCTGGCAGTACCTCATTCTACCATGGTTTTGAGCCTGGAAGGTCGCATCATGGCACCAACCAGATTGTAAACCACATATTGAAGTCATGGATTACGGTGTGGAACATCTTAATTTTGGACAGGTGGGGGATGTAGTTATTTTTCTTTTTTTACAGGGGCAAGTTCTTCAATGAAATGGGCATAAGGTGAGCATAACCTTTGATTATTATTTTTAAACATATTTATTAAACGGTGTGGATTTTTATTTCAAATAAAGGACATTATTCTGGATGATTTTGATTTACTGTACAATATGACTATGGGGTTAGTAATGGATAGATGTCTTATAGACCTTTCTCAATTTGTAACCTGTGGACTTGATGTCACCTTGCAATACAAAGGTAACATCAACCCCACAAATATTACCCAACTTCCATCGTCCACAGTGCAAGTGGGAAGAGCATGGCAAAACCCCAGAATTGGTGCATCTAATTGATGCTCTTTTTCTTGGGCAGCTGCGAGCTGATTTTTTTAGGCTGAGGAGGGCCAATATCCATGGCCCCTTACCTGAGAATACCAGAAACCATCTGTCATGCAGATGACAGCGTGGGAAACAACAGATGTTTGGGACCCCTATTCATCTGAATTGAGTCTGGGTTGGGGTGCCCAAACCAAAGTTTTTTTAGATGTTTGGCTGAACTCACCAGGTCTAAACATCCACGAGTTTGCACATTAAACAGCAAACAAAACGGCAGCAACACTTACCTGCCCAGACCAAATACCAGATGAACAGCACTTTCCACATACCCATTCAATACTGCCCAGTATACAATTGCACAATAAAGGCCCGCATAGGGTGTCGTTCACACAAGGATCTGGTTCACACTTACGAGTCCCTGCACTAAACTATTTAGCAAAGCCACTAAAGGAGACTCAAGGTCTCCAAAAATTCAATTTAAACAGCAAACAAAAAGGCAGCAACACTTACCTGCCCAGTTCATAGAAGAAATGCACACAGGATGCAGCCAGCCCATAAAGCAAGATGTTAGCAAGACAGGTGCGAAATACCAGATCAACAGCCACTCTCCACATAATCATTCAAGGAGGGGGTGACTGCCCAGTATACAATTGCACAATAAAGGCCCACATAGGGTGCCATTCACAAAAGTATACTGCATAGTCTTTGGTTCACAACCTATCAGTCACACCCCTACTATTCGATTAGGCGGGCTGACCAGCACACTCTCAATGCGTACCAGTGTGAACACCCCTCATGCGAGACCAAACGTGTTTGGGCTTGGCTGCACCCCGAAAAATATAGTGCAAAAAATACAAAAATAGTGAGATATTAGTTGATATTTTGGCCAAAATACGTAAGCTCGTAACCTGCGTCATAGGTCCCTACGCTTACGAGTCTCTACACTAAACTATTTGGCAAAGCCACTAAAGGAGACTCAAGGTCTCCAAAAATTCAATTTAAACAATCGAATAGTAGGGGCATGACTAATAGGCTGTGAACCAGACACTATGCAGTATCCTTGTGTGAATGGCACCCTATGCGGGCCTTTATTATGCAATTGTATACTGGGCAGTCATCCCCTCCTTGAATGGGTATATGGAGAGTGGCTGTTGATCTGGTATTTTGCACCTGTGTTGCTAACTTCTTGCTTTATGGGCTGGCTGCATTCTGTGTGCATTTGTTCTAAGATCTGGGCAGGTAAAGGTACTGTCACACTAAGTGATCACACCAGCGATCACGACAACGACACGACCTGGCGAGATCGTTGGTGTGATCGCTATATGTTCGCTAGTAGCTTCCAAACAGGAAGATCTCATAAATGACACATCAGCGATCAGCGATCTGTATAACAAGCTCGGCGGTCGTTGGGACCTGTCACACAGCATGTATTATTAAAGATCCCGACCTCGATAGGCGTGATTGAGCGCAACCTTTTCCACGCCCTCAGCACAGATTGGTGGTCACTGTATGTCAAAAGTCACAGCTCTCGCTTAGTGATTGGACGTCTGCATCATAAAAGACGACAAAAGTGGTTCATACGAATTTCCAGCATTGTTCTATACTGCATCCTGCTAGCCTTCTGCTTTGCAGCTACTGCGATCCAGTCTGTGCCGCTATTGCATTTGCCCGGATTCATTTTTTCAGGATCCCAAAAACGTCTTCTATAAATGGCAAAGATGAAGCGCTATAGCGACTCTGACAGGATCGAAAAACCCCACACACTATAGTATCCTCGCAACAACGCAAAAAGGACTAGAAGTTGTGGCCACCAATCGGAGCTGAGGGGCGCTAAAACCTAGTCCCGCTTGCGCCGCTGACATGAGTCGCCAACGAGGTCGCTCGTCGTTCATAAAGGGTGTCAAACTCAGCGATTCAGGCTCACCAGCGGGACGCCAACGATCAAAAAAACGGTCCAGAACGTTCGTGCACGATCAGCGACATTGTAGCAGGGACCACATCGCTGCTATATGTCACACACAGCGACATCGCTAACGATGTCGCTGCTGCGTCATAAAATCGGTGTCGCTTAAGCGATATAGCTAGCGATCTCGCTTAATGTGACAGTACCTTAATTGTTGCTGCCTTTTTGTTTGCTGTTTAAATTGAATTTTTGGAGACCTTGTGTCTCCTTTAGTGGCTTTGCTAAAGAATTTGCACATTACTAGTCAGCACAAAACACTGGCACTGAGCCCATTACATCCATGATGCTACTACACTTGTTACACGTTACTGTGTATTATCTGCAATAGGATAACTGATCTGGTCCATCTTTGCCTGCCAACAGATACACTATGTGCACAATAATTAAGCAAGTGCGTATTTTGACCATATCATCATTTTTATACATATTTTCCAACTCCAAGCTGTATAAACTTGAAAGCTTTTTGGTTGAAAGCATATTAGTTGATATTCATTTGTATAATGAGGGATGTTGTAGCCTAAGGATATCAACACGCTTTATCAAGGTGTGCAGAATTATTAGACATCTTGGTTTACTCCGGCAAAATAGGTCAAAAAAAGGGATCTAATAGGATGCAGCACTTTTAAAATTGCTAAGATATTGGGGTGTGATAACAGAACAAACTAAGGTTTTGTTGTAAACAGTCAACAGGGCCACAAAAATATATTAGAAAAAAAGATGTTCATTAACTGACAATGATTTGAGAAGAATCATACATGAAGTGACTAGGAACCCATTATCCTCCCGTACTGTCATATTAAAGAACTTAACCCCCTCTGCAGTGCCAGAAGTACAAAGGTGTTCAGTGCTCAGGGACATGGCCAAGGTAAGGGAGCCTGGAACTTGACCACCATTGAACAAGACACAAGGGGAAATGGAAGGCAAAGCCAAAAATTATCTGGGAAAAGATTTTCGAAAGGTTTTATGGAGTTTTGAAATGATAGTGACTCCTGATGGATCAGGTGGTGGACCCGTGGCTGTATCAGAAAAGGGTACAGGCCTCCACTTTGACTCAGACACCCACAAGGAGGTGGTGGGGTACTGCTATGTGCTGGTATTATTTAACATGAGCTAATCTGACCTTTTTGGTTTGGAGATGGACTCAAGATCAACTTTCATAACTACTGCCAAGGTTTAGAAGACACTTTCTTCAAGCAGTGGTATCAGAAAAGTCTACATATTTCAAGAAAACCATGATTTGTATGTAGGGAAAATGCTCAATCACATGCACCTAAGTACTCCACTGCTTGACTAGTAAGTAGAGGCTTCAGAGGCATAGCTAGGGTTTTGGTTCAGGGGGGCGAAACTTCTGAGTGGGCCCCTAACCAGGTAACTTTGATTACAACTCTGTGACACACCCTAATAGTGGATGTGGGAGATGACTGCGCTATTACTGACAATAATCTCTATATAAAGACCAACATGGATATTACTGCCATATGGTCAGTGGTAAATACCAGTCCTACAAAACATATAAGTGATTACTGAACAGTTATAGTTGGTGACTTACCGCTGACATTCTTTCTGACGGAATCGTTCACTTTTCACGTCTTTTCCATCTGGCCCAGACTGACAATTACAACGTCTCCAGCCAGGACACGGCTACAGAGAATACAACAAAGTATTGTTTTACTTCTCATATTCCAGCCCCCTCGCCATGTATCCCCAACCTGCACAAACCCCTCATCCTTCTGATACCTCAATGCTGAGCCGCTGCTGCCGTATGTGTCCCTATAACTGCTCCTGATACCCCAATGCTGAGCCGCTGCTGCCGTATGTTTCCCTTTTACTATACCTGATACCCCAATACTGAGCCGCTGCTGCTGTATGTGTCCCTATTACTTCACCTATTGTGTGGTTCTGTGTGACCTCTAAATTCTAAAGCACCACTCTAGAATATAGTAATGCCGAGTACAAGTGCCCTAGAACACAGTGCCCACATTTTGTCCCCTAGAATGTAATAATGCCCTGTGTATGCCCCGTATGACAATCACCGTAACCTGAGTTCCCCTATAACAATAAGTACCCACTTTACATTTAATAATGTCCTGAGTCTCCCCCTGTACACCTCCCCTATACACAGTATAATGCCCCCTCACTGTATACATACTGACCCCTTAGTATCCCCCAATGATGGCTCCAACACTGTATGATGGCCCCCTAGATAGTCTCCATATAGTATAATACACCTGATAGTTCTCAATATAGTATAATGCAGCCCCCATAGGCACACTGTAATGCAAGGCAGCAACCCACCTATAGGCAGACTGTAATATAAGGCAGCACTCCCCCCATAGGCAGACTGTAGTATAAGGCAGCCCCCCATCTCCTATAGGAAGAATGTAGAATAAGTCAGCACCCCCCATCCCCTAAAGGCAGACTGTAGTGTAAGGCAGCATCCCCATCCCCTATAGGTAGACTGTAGTGTAAGGCAACACTCCCATCCCTTATAGGCAGACCGTAGTGTAAGGCAGCACCCCCTATCCCCTACAGGCAGACCGTAGTGTAAGGCAGCACCCCAATCCTCTATAGGCAGACTGTAGTGTAAGGCAGCACCCCCCATCCCCTATAGGCAGAACATAGTGTAAGGCAGCACCCCCATCCCCTATAGGCAGACTGTAGTGTAAGGCAGCACCCCCATCCCCTATAGGCAGACTAGTGTAAGGCAGCACCCCCATCCACTTTAGGCAGACTAGTGTAAGGCAGCACCCCCCATCCCCTATAGGCAGACTAGTGTAAGGCAGCACCCCCCATCCCCTATAGGCAGACTAGTGTAAGGCAGCATCCCCCATCCCCTATAGGCAGACTGTAGTGTAAGGCAGCACCCCCATCCCCTATTGGCAGAGTAGTGTAAGGCAGTTCACCCATCCCCTATAGGCAGACTAGTGTAGGGCAGCACCCCCCATCCCCTACAGGCAGACTGTAGTGTAAGGCAGCACCCCCATAAAAAATAAATCCTGTACTCACCTCTCTTGCTCCCGGCTCCTGCGCTGCTCACTGCTACCGCTCATTTCCTGACAGCGGGCGCCGGGCATTGACATCATCGCACCCGCTGTCAGGGAGAGGGAGGTGATGGGAGAAGGAGCGCTCGCTCCTTCTATCATCACTGCGGTCAGCTGTATCGGCTGGATGCCGATATATCTGACCTGCGATCGATGACAGGTGGGAGGCCCACTGCTGGCACCGGGCCCCCCTGCCTGCTCAGGGGCCCATAGCGGCAGAGCAGGGAAATCGATTCTCCTTGCTCTGCAGCAGAAAGCAACTGTATCGGCGTGCGCAGCACGCCGATACAGTTACAGTATCGTAGCTCCAGGTGGGCCCCCTCAGAGTGCGGGACCCGGGGCTACCGCTCCCTCTGCCCCCCCGGTAGCTACGCTACTGAGAAGCCCAAAAGATGACAAAAATACCTTCCACATAACAGTGAGCTAATAATTAGAAAGATTCATCTGGGGAATTTTTACAGTGCCATGCATCCCATCCACAAATAGGTAGGGACCGCTGGTTTCTCACTCTCTTTGGTGTATAACACTTACAAATTATGTTCCCATTTATATACCTATTCTTACATAGTCTAAAGTACGTGTTCAGAGTAGCACATGTAACTTCTTTTATTGGATTGGCATTTCTTATGCATGTAGGCAGTCAGTGCAGTGTTTCATGCAGCTTTTGCATAACTGTGTGATAGGCGAAGCGAATGTTGAAATTTGTTTTTACATTTATTATAATCTATAATTTGCCAGTAGGCCTGAAAATATTGTTAGAATGTTCTGTAACCCATTGTTCTACAGATAAAATGTACTTAAAGAAACCAGGCGTCTGAAGGTCTCCTGAGCCAGAGTTATCCTTGACAACTAGTAATTGTTTTTTTACTTTAATTATTTAATTATTGAGTCGGAGCATGTGTGGAAATTTCATGGCAGTAAGACAGAATTTTGATTTAAATATGCAGCCTTCTGTAACAGGGTATATCCCTCTCTCATATGCATAGTGGTGCCCTGTATGTCTTTTATATCTTATTTTCTATCTCTTTTAATCATTAATTTTATTCTAAATAATTTTTCCTTTTATTTTAAATCAGATGTGAAGATGGATGTTTTGCTTGGAATAGGAAAGATGTGTATCTTCGTACCGGGTTAGCCAGTAGATAGAAAAATATTTAGACTTGAGAGTCCTCAGTGGTTGATACCTTTTAATGGCTAACTGAAAAGATGGTAACAAATTGCAAGCTTTCGAGACTACTCAGGTCTCTTCATCAGGCAAAGACTAATACAAAATCTGAAGAATCACATATTTATATACACAAAAGGACACATGAATAATGCAATAGATAAGACAAGTGACGTGAAGCAGAACTGTCATTATGGCAGAGGGATGAACATAAATATTGGAACAGTTCATAGATAAGGAGGGAAAGTTTTATTGCCCTCTGATTGGGGTCTGGTATTGTGTTTTGATGACCCTAGAAGGTCAGAGAAGCAGATTCCTTAATTGATATAGAAAGACATAAATCCATGTGACACGTTCATTCCAACACTACGAGTGTCAAAGGTCATCATGAGCTTATATTCCCAAACCTTTCTATCTTTCTCAGATTTGAAGTTAGATTTTAATATAAGTAATTCCATATCCATCATGCTATGACCGGGCATACAAAAGTGTTTTGCCACAGGTAAATCCATTCTTTTTTCTCTTATAGTGTGGCGATGAGAATTCATCCTTGTTCTCAGTTTTTGCCCGGTCTCCCCCACATACAGACCCCAGTTGGACATTTAGTACATATAATGAGGTACACCACATTAGATGTGACGCAGCTGAAAGTACCTGGTATCTTGTAGTCCTGATGTGAGTTGGGGATCTTTATCTTGTCTGTGGTCATTATAAATGGACATGTTTTACATTTCTTCTTGTTGCAAGGAAAGGTTCCTGCAGCTGTTGGGGAGGACAGGGAGCTTCTGACAATGATGCTTCTTAGATTTGGGGGCTGCCTAAAACATAGTAGTGGGGGGTCTGGAAATATGGATTGTAATCAGGCATCTTTTTGTAGTAAAGGTTGTAGTTTCCGTGCAGCTCCCCTTAGCATCTCCAGATTTGGATTGTAGGTGACCACTAGAGGCACCCGGTTATTTTCTTCTTTAGCTTTGTAATGTAGCAGGTGATTCCTTGATATTCTGGTGGCTCTTGTAATTTGGTTTTCAATTGTTCTTGGATGGTAGCCCTGGTTCAAAAAAGTCTTTCTGAGGCGACCAAGGTGTTCATCTCTATCCATGGGGTTGGAACATATAAGGTTGTATCTGACGGCTTGGCTGTAGACAATAGTTTTTTATGTGTTTTGGATGGAAACTGTCCCATTTAAGGTATGTTGGACGGTCGATTGACTTCTGATACAGGGATGTCTCTATTTCATTGTCCTTCAGTTTAATGATGGTATCTAAAAAGTTAATTTCAGTGCTGGAGTAGTTAAGTGTTCAGTTGATGGTGGGATGAAATTGGTTGAACTGTTCATGGAACGTCTTTAGCTGTTGTTCAGACTCCGTCCAGATGATTAAAATGTCATCAATGTAGCGGTAGTAGGCCCGAGGCCTGATGGGACATGAGGACAAAAAGTCGCTTTCAAGCTTGGCCATGAAAAGATTTGCATACTGTGGAACCATTTTACTTCCCATAGCTGTGCCAGTCTCCTGAAGATAGATCTTGTTGTCAAATTCAAAGCAATTGTGGGGAAGGATGAATTTTGTGAGTTTCACCACAGAATCAGCATCATTCCCGGTGTTTCCCATGAAGACTTTGCAGGCATTTAATCCATCCTGGTGTGGGATATTAGAGTACAAAGATTCCACATCCATGGTGGCCAGGATGGTTCCTTCTGGTATGGGACCTATTGCTGCTAGTTTATTCAGTAGGTCAGTTGTGTCCTGAATATAGCTGGGTGTATCCTTTACCAGGGGTTTAAGAATACCCTCTACCCATCCAGATACCTGCTCAGTAAGGGTGTCCACACATGAAATAATCGGCCTCCCTGGATTCCCAGCTTTGTGGATTTTGGGAAGCATGTAAAACGTCCCTGTTCTTGGACTTTCTGGTATCAGGTGATCGACTCTTATGGATTTGTCAGGCAGACAAGATACCAACTTGCTTAATTCCTTGTAATAGTCCTGTGTAGGGTCCGACTCCAGTTTTCTGTAGTAGCGTGTGTCCGTAAGTTGTCTGTTTGCTTCCTTCATATACAGTCATGGCCAAAAGTTTTGAGAATGACACAAATATTATATTTTCACATGATCTGATGCCCTCTGGTTTTTATGTGTGTGTTTGACAGATGTTTTTATCACAGACAGAATTATAATTGCAAACATATAAGTAACAAAAGCTTATATTGACAGTTAGAATGAGTTAATGCAGAAAGTCAATATTTGCAGTGTTGACCCTTCTTCTTCAGGACCTCTGCAATTCTCCCTGGCATGCTCTCAATCAACTTCTGGACCAAATCCTGACTGATAGCAGTCCATTCTTGCACAATCAATGCTTTCATTTTGTCAGAATTTTTAGGTTTTTGTTTGTCTACCCGTCTCTTGATGATTGACCACAAGTTCTCAATGGGATTAAGATCTGGGGAGTTTCCAGGCCATGGACCCAAAATCTCTGTTTTGTTCCCTGAGCCATTTAGTTATCACCTTTGCTTTATGGCAAGGTGCTCCATCATGCTGGAAAAGGCATTGTTGATCGCCAAACTGCTCTTGGAGGGTTGGGAGAAG
Organism: Oophaga sylvatica; assembly: GCA_033576555.1. Taxonomy (NCBI): domain Eukaryota; kingdom Metazoa; phylum Chordata; class Amphibia; order Anura; family Dendrobatidae; genus Oophaga; species Oophaga sylvatica. The sequence goes on from JARQOD010000006.1 coordinate 117,633,928, forward strand.
TTGCTCTTGGAGGACATTCTGGTACCATTTTTATTCATGGCTGTGTTTTTAGGCAAGACTGTGAGAGAGCCGATTCCCTTGGCTGAGAAGCAACCCCACACATGAATGGTTTCAGGATGCTTAACAGTTGGCATGAGACAAGACTGGTGGTAGCGCTCACCTTGTCTTCTCCGAATGAGGCGTTTTCCTGATGTCCCAAATAGTGTTGAGCATTCCGATACCGCAAGTATCGGGTATCGGCCGATATTCGCGTTATCGGAATTCCGATACTTAATTCCGATACTTTTTCAATATCGTATACCGGAATCGGAAGTTCCCATAATTCTTTGAGAGGCAATGTGATTTTAGTCAGCCAATGAGGAATCCTACGAAGTGTGGGCACATCCTGTAATGATGCGGTCATCTTAACTAATGGCATGGCTGTGATTGGCTGCTGAAATTATGTCAGAATGCACTATAAAAGGCGCCGCAGCCATTTTAGCGTCACTGTGCTGTGAACTCAGTTAGGGACAGAACGCTGCTGTGCTGACTCTGAGGGACAGTTAGATATTGCGATTTTGTGTACTACTGTGCTTGAGGCAGGCTAGTTTACCAACCGCTGTGTAAAGCTTCATTTTGCCAGTGTTGTTTTAACAGCTCTGTGCAAGGTGTGTGTGTGACAGTGCAGGTGACGCTGCAGTTTGCTCTGCATCCACCGCTGTTTGTAGGCATCTGCACGTGTCACTTTTTTTTTTTTTTTTTTTATTTTATTTAGTGGAATTGGTGCAGCTCCATTATATTAGAAAAAAATCAAATCTATTAGTGTGACGTGCTTCCATCCGTATACAATACATTGGTTGCAAACACTATAGAAGTACAGAAAGGAGCTTTTCACAGATTGTGGACAGTTGTGTTTCAGTGTTCACTTCAGTCTGTGTTTTTTACTTTTTTGAGTGCAGATCACGCTCCAGTTACTTGTTCAAGCACTGCTGCTTGTACTCTGCTGAGCGTGTCTCAGTGGCTCATCCTTTTCATTTATCTCCAATTGGTTCTGCTACATTCCATTTAAAATAAATCTAATCTATTAGTGTGACGCGCTTCCATCCGTATACAATACATTGGTTGCAAACACTATAGAAGTACAGAAAGGAGCTTTTCACAGATTGTGGACAGTTGTGTTTCAGTGTTCACTTCAGTCTGTGTTTTTTACTTTTTTGAGTGCAGATCACGCTCCAGTTACTTGTTCAAGCACTGCTGCTTGTACTCTGCTGAGCGTGTCTCAGTGGCTCATCCTTTTCATTTATCTCCAATTGGTTCTGCTACATTCCATTTAAAATAAATCTAATCTATTAGTGTGACGCGCTTCCATCCGTATACAATACATTGGTTGCAAACACTATAGAAGTACAGAAAGGAGCTTTTCACAGATTGTGGACAGTTGTGTTTCAGTGTTCACTTCAGTCTGTGTTTTTTACTTTTTTGAGTGCAGATCACGCTCCAGTTACTTGTTCAAGCACTGCTGCTTGTACTCTGCTGAGCGTGTCTCAGTGGCTCATCCTTTTCATTTATCTCCAATTGGTTCTGCTACATTCCATTTAAAATAAATCTAATCTATTAGTGTGACGCGCTTCCATCCGTATACAATACATTGGTTGCAAACACTATAGAAGTACAGAAAGGAGCTTTTCACAGATTGTGGACAGTTGTGTTTCAGTGTTCACTTCAGTCTGTGTTTTTTACTTTTTTGAGTGCAGATCACGCTCCAGTTACTTGTTCAAGCACTGCTGCTTGTACTCTGCTGAGCGTGTCTCAGTGGCTCATCCTTTTCATTTATCTCCAATTGGTTCTGCTACATTCCATTTAAAATAAATCTAATCTATTAGTGTGACGCGCTTCCATCCGTATACAATACATTGGTTGCAAACACTATAGAAGTACAGAAAGGAGCTTTTCACAGATTGTGGACAGTTGTGTTTCAGTGTTCACTTCAGTCTGTGTTTTTTACTTTTTTGAGTGCAGATCACGCTCCAGTTACTTGTTCAAGCACTGCTGCTTGTACTCTGCTGAGCGTGTCTCAGTGGCTCATCCTTTTCATTTATCTCCAATTGGTTCTGCTACATTCCATTTAAAATAAATCTAATCTATTAGTGTGACGCGCTTCCATCCGTATACAATACATTGGTTGCAAACACTATAGAAGTACAGAAAGGAGCTTTTCACAGATTGTGGACAGTTGTGTTTCAGTGTTCACTTCAGTCTGTGTTTTTTACTTTTTTGAGTGCAGATCACGCTCCAGTTACTTGTTCAAGCACTGCTGCTTGTACTCTGCTGAGCGTGTCTCAGTGGCTCATCCTTTTCATTTATCTCCAATTGGTTCTGCTACATTCCATTTAAAATAAATCTAATCTATTAGTGTGACGCGCTTCCATCCGTATACAATACATTGGTTGCAAACAATATAGAAGTACACAAACGGGCCTTTCACAGCTACTGAACATGGGTTTTTAATTTTTAACTAAAATATGTATTTTTTCAAATGACACAAATATAAGTAATGTTGAAGAGGAATAGTCCTACATCCATTGTTTGCACAATATTACAGGTGTACATCATGTCCCTTAATCAACAATGTATTATTATATTTACTTGTATGCTTTTATTTAAAAGCCAAGAACACAGAAGGATAACCTTCGCACTGCAGCTGTTGTCAAAGTTCAACCCACATTATGCACTTCCAACATTGCAGCATTTGAGGCATGATGTGAGTTGGATTGGTCAAAGTTATGGAGTGAGAAGGTTCACCATCAGTACCCTATAGCATAAGTATGCTTTTGTGTTAGCATTTGTGTTAGACATGTGGATATCTGCCATAATATGTCACAATTATTTAGTTACAGATTTGTTACCAACACTAATCATTGAATGGTTTTAAATTTGACGTTTCACTTGTTTACAGCTTAGAAATAAGGGTGTAGCCTGATATCTATGTGTAGCACTAGCCACTTTAACATGTCATGTTTTTTTAAACATGTGTAGCTAGGTAGCAGTAATTTTTGCCGGACACACAGCAGGGGAACAGCAGGCGTTACTGAACCCCACTATCACTATAGCTTGTGTATTGGTCTGTGGACACGACACTTCTGAGCAGCAACTGGCAGTGTTGTAGCCCAGGGAGTATAGCTCAGGTGGTAGAAAGATGAACATAACAGGAGACATGGAAAACGTTGCCAACCAGTTACTTAATCTGAAACCGGACAGGCAAATTCAGGCGAGATCCATGCCTAGTTCATTTTCAGAAAAGTAAGCCGTTCTACATTATCGTAGGATAGTCGCATGCAACGGTCTGTTAGTACACCACCTGCAGCAGTAAAGACGCGCTCCGATAATACACTGGCAGCAGATCAAGCCAGCACCTCCAATGCATACTGGCTAAGCTCTGGCCATGTATCCAGCTTAGAGACACAAAACTTGAATGGGGAAGAGCCATCTGAGAGTACACTGAGAGGGCAAGACATGTAGTCTGTAACCATCTTACGGAAATGTTGCCTCCTGCTGACTGGAGCCGTCTCGGATGGTGTAGACATTGGTGGCGCTGCCACAAAACTTCGACACATTTGGAACATACTGTTCTTGCCCTGTGCAGAGGCGCTGCTTGTGCTCCCTCTTGTTGCAGAGCTGTCTCCACTGCCTCGACGCACAGAGCTGCTTTGTAAATCAGTAGCAGCAGCAGTGCTCTCGGCTGGAATGGAGAACATTATGGATTGCACCAGTGTGTCTTGGTACTTCCGCATTTTACGCTCCCGGTTCAACGGTGTGATGAGGCTTTGTAAGTTGTCCCGGTAGCGAGGGTCTAGGAGGGTGTACACCCAATAATCAGACGTGGTGTGAATGTGTTCGATGCGGCGGTCGTTTCTCAGCCACTGCAGCATGAAATCAACCATGTGCTGCAGACTCCCAACTGGCCAAGAAACGTTGTCCCTGCAAGAGGCGTCATCTCCGCCTGCTGTGCATCACCCCACCCTTGGTCTACATACTGACTAGAGCATTGTCTACCTCCCTCTGGAGCGATGTCTTCCTCCTCCATTGACTCCTCCTCATCCTCCTCACAAAGTCCTTCAAATACATATAAATTTACAAAATTTAAAACTCAAAATTTAAAAACTTTGTATCATAATTCTGTAACATCAGTTTATGGAAACACAATAGCATTACAAAAGGATAGACAAAAAATGTACATTATGTGCTTTGTAAATACATTAAAAGTTTGTAATGGTTATGAAAATATAGACAGCGACTCTGGAGGTTCAATTGTTGATACAGCATGGTACTTTGAAAGTCCTCCAGCCCTTTGTGAGGAACCACGTTGCGCTGACTGTCCAGAAGGTGATGGAATTTGTGACTCCTCATCCTCCACCTCTTCCAAAACCTCATGCCTTAGTGCTTGCAGTGTTTTTTGAAGCAGGCAGATAAGGGGGACAGTCAGGCTGACTAGTGCATCATCTGCACTCGCCATCCGCGTTGACTCATCAAACGCACGCAAAACGTGGCAGATATCCTTCATAGAGTTATTCGCCACTCATTACACTGGCAGTGGCTGCCCATTCATTATAGGATCCAATTCTAATTACTGGTTCTCACCAACAAAGCTCTCCACAGCGCAGCACCCCCTACATCTCCTCCCTTATTTATATTTATCGGCCTAACCGACTGCTGCACTCTGCAAACGACCTTCGACTAACCTCTGCACTAATCCGTACCTCCCACTCCCAACTCCAAGACTTCACCGCGCTGCGCCAATCCTCTGGAATGCTCTACCCCAAGAAATTAGGACTATCCGCAATTTGGATGGTTTCAGGCGCTCCCTCAAAACACATTTGTTCACAGTGGCCTATCACATTCACTAATCAAAGTCATTCTATGTGTAATTCTGTGTGTGTAGCCCATTCACTATCTCCATGCATCCCTCACTTCCTTAAAATGGCTGGACCATCATTGTAAAAACACCATTGTATATAAACACCTGTACTTTGTATCTCCCACACCTCATTGTAGATTGTAAGCTTTCACCAGCAGGGGCGGCTGATTTTGCTTTAATTATTGTATTGTTAACGTTGTTACTTATGACTCGTGTTTTGAAACTGTTAAACTGTAAAGCACTGCGGAATATTATGGCGCTATATAAATAAATAATATTATTATTCTTATTATAGAGGCCCACTCAGTAGTGGTGAAGTGTGAACGGCGCAAATTGCGAGTTGACTGCGCCTGATGCAGCTGATACTCCATTACTGTTGGCTGCTGCTCACACAACCGCTCCAACATATGTAACGAGGAATTCCACCTGGTGGGTACGTCACATATGATGCGATGTTCATAAGGTGAAATCTGCGTTGCAGAGCTGCAATCAGCGATCTGGCCATGCTGGAACGTCGCAAGTGAGCGCACTCTAGGCGGACCTTGTGCAGCAGTGCATCAAGATCCGGAAAGTCCCTCAAAAAACTCTGCACGACCAAGTTGAGCACATATGACAGACATGGTATGTGAGTGAGGTTGCCAAGGCCCAGAGCTGACACCAGATTTCGGCCATTGTCACACACTACCAAGCCTGCCTGTAGATTCTCTTCCAAAAACCACACGTCGCTCTCCTGCTTTATGGCATTACAGAGCTCCTGCGCTGTGTGGCTAAGATTCCCCATGGAAATTAATTTCAGGATGGCCTGTTGACATTTGGACACGGCTGTGCTCATATCGGTCGCAACAGGTAAACGTTCACGGGTCCATGTGGAGGTAGACCGTGACGGCTCCTGCAGCGATGATTCTGAGGAACTGGAATAGGAGGAGGAATCAATGTGTACAGACTTGATTCCTGCAATCCTTGGAGTTGGCAGAACACGTACAGCGCCACTCGCAAGATCAGTACCCGGCTGCACAACATTGACCCAATGGGCAGTGAGGGAAAGGTATTGTCCCTGGCCATGGGTGTTAGAACCCTCTTGTTAGGTTTTGTTTCAGTTTGCTGGTCACATGACCTTTTTTCCCTATTTAGTCTGGCTCCGCCCTTCTGGCTTTGCTTGACTTCATTGTATTATCTACTGTTAAGCTAGCCGGGTGCTTAGGTGCCTTAATCTGTCAGTTTTGCTTGATGTTAGGATCACAAAGTATTTATTTTTCTGTTTAATTATCCATGCTACAATTTATGTTAGGAGGTGTCCACCTTTTCTCACAGTCCCTAGATCTTGTAGGGATTACTCCCTCGCAACTATAGGTCTTCGTTCACACTAGATGAGGACTTTAGCGGGTCTGGTCGCAGGATCAGGTTCCCCGTTACATCGTAGGGATTCAGCTTAGTTGTATTGTAGGGACAGAATTCCCTTCTTTCCTTACTGGTTGTAGCAGATCATAACAATGGGTACTGGTCCACGCATCGGTGGTCAGGTGGACCTTGCTACTGAGGGCTTTTAGTAGCGCATGTTTAATTTTTCCCTCAACATGCTTTTGCAGACCAGGGACGGCTTGCCTGCTGAAATGAAATCGGCTTGGCACATTGTATTGTGGGATTGACAATGATATTCAGTTACGGAAACTGTCTGTCTCCACCAGCCTGAATCACAGCATTTCAAGGGACAGGAGTTTTGCAATGCCAGCATTCAGAGCCTGTGCTCGTGCATGGTTTGCGGAGTATGGCCGTCTTTTATCCCATGCCTGTGCTACCGATGGCTGTTTTGTGGCCTGGGAGTGTGAGGATGACAGGGAACTTGCTGCTGTGTGTGGAATAACAGTTTGTCTCTGGACAACAGTGGCCGAGGTTCTTCCATGGCGATCCTGTGAGGAAGCATAACCAGCTGTGTGTGAGCTCGATGAAGAGGCTTCAACACAACCTGAAGATGTAGGTGCTGCTGTAGGTTGGCCTACATCTCTAGTGTGTCTTTGTAACTCAACTACGTGCTTTGTCCGCACATGTTTCCACATATTTGTGGTATTGAGGTGACTGACACTTTTAGCTATTTTTAATTTTTAATTACACAGCTTGCATTTCACATAGCAAATATCATGTGCAAGTGTATGAAAAAAGGACCACGCAGTGCAAGTCCTGGGAGCCACGTTTTGACTTTTGGAAGACAACTGCTCCGAACAGGTGCCAAACTGGAGGCTACAGGCAACCGAGTCTGCAGCCTAACTCTCCCTCCTGTTTGTACCGTTGGGGCAATGTCTTCCTCTATCTTCCTTCTATCACTAACCATTTCTCTAGGCCTCTCCCAGCTTTCAACCAAAGTACTGGTTCTCACCCACAAAGCTCTCCACAGTGCAGCACCCCTCCTACATCTCCTCCCTCATTTCTATCTATCGGCCTAACCGACTGCTGCGCTCTGCAAACGACTTTCGACTAACCTCTGCACTAATACGTACCTCACACTCCCGACTCCAAGACTTCTCCTGCTCTACGCCAATCCTCTGGAATGCTGTACCCCAAGAAATTAGGACTATCCACAATTTGCATGGTTTCAGGCGCTCCCTCAAAACACATTTGTTCAGAGCGGCCTATCACATTCACTAATCAAAGTCATTCTATGTATTCTGTGTAAGTGTGTGTGTGTCTCTAGCCCATTCACTATCTCCATCCCTCAGTCCCTTAAGATGGCTGGAACATCATTGTAAATGCACCATTGTATATAAACACCTATACTTTGTATCTCCCCATCTCATTGTACATTGTAAGCTGTCACGAGCAGGGGCGACTTATTTAGCTTAAATTATTGTATTGTTAACGTTGTTACTTATGACTTGTGTTCTGAAACGGCTAAACTGTAAAGCGCTGCGGAATATGATGGCGCTATATAAATAAATATTATTATTATTCCTCTGAGCTGCTCCCACCACCTTCCTGTTCCTCATGCCATGTTGGGTCTTGGACCTCATCATCTCCACTACCCTCTTCCAACACCTGCTGTTGGGTGGTCTGGCCAGCACCATGCTCAACAGAAACTGGCACCTGGGTCTCATCATCATCAGATGCGTTCTGCGGTGTGCTGACCATCGGCACTGTCTCACCCGCCTCTTCAGATTCAGAGAGACACAGCTGTTGCGCATCACTGCATACTCCCTCTTCACATTACAGAATGCTGCTTGGCTGGGCCCCTGTTTGCAAGCCAATAGATTCTGAGAACAGAAGCAGACACTCAGCTGGCTCCTGTACAGAACTCTCTGACTGCCTGGGCAATTTGCCAGGCGGTGAAGAGACAGATGGTTGCCCAACAGTGCTGTGGTCCTGAGAGGAGGTGGAAGCAATTGAAGTCGATGCATTGGCTGACATCCAAACAACAACGGCTTCAATTTGTTCTTCCCGCAGCAGGGGGGTACTCCGAGCTCCTACAAAAGTGCGCATAAAGGAACGCTCACGGGGAAAACTGGTGGATGCTGTGTCACTGGGGGCCGCAGCAGCCACAGAATCCCCACGTCCTCTCCCTGAAGAAACTCCACGACCACGTGCCTTACTCCCTGCCTTCTTCATCTTGGTAGATTGATAAAGAAACTCTGAAAAGTTATAAGGTCTAAGTGTGGTTATTCCGCAGAGACTGCAGTGAACACTGCACACAACTGTTCACTACCCAATGCGTCTCAGCAGGAAGGCAGTCTGTGCGTCAAAACAAAGGCACAAGCATACATCCATGTACCCTGTTTATAAAGCTATATAAAAAAAATTATGTAGTAGTGACGCACACTTTATTGAGGTACAGTATTACATCGCCATTCACCATCTGTGGCTATGCAGTCTCATCTATATATACCTTATCTATCTGTTGTCATGCTTCCAAGTCGACAGTCACAGTCAGCCATAAATAGCAATTTTCACTATGCACTATGCACTTTTGAAAGGTTATGTTTGTTAATAAAAATGATTATTGCCACATATTATGAGTATTACATGATGGAAATTGTATAATTTTGTATAAAATATTTAGTGACATTATTCAGCAAATGGAACATTTTAGTAATATCACAGATAACTTGTAATGCTGATGATGTTTTGAAGTCAGACATTCATTGTCTATACAATAAAAATGGTGTACATACTGTTACTTATCCATCATTAATGGATTCAGATATGTACTTGTATGCTTTTATGTACAACCGTATAGCAGATTCCTTAACTAATTTATTTTGTGGTTTGCATTGCTGTTCAACATGTTAATGTATGTGTTTATGTTTGTCAATTCTTTATTTATCTAGATATTAGTTTAAATGAAATCATCATCTTATGGTAGTAAAGGTTATCTTTCTCTTGTTTGAAGTATAGACATTTAAAATTGACAGGTAACAAGGAAATTACTTGATCTAGTATTTAAACATCCTCCTTGACCCTGGGCTCCAACACCGCCAGTTGTTGCTCGGAAGTGCTGTTAGCACAGTCAACACTTGCTCCTGTGTTACTGGGGTTCAGTAACGTCAGCTGGTCCTCGGTTGTGCCATTGGCTCTTTTCCTTCTGCTGCCCCTCCGGGTTCCAGCACAGTCAGCTGGTCCTCGTTACTTGCATTGGCTCTTGTACCTTCTGCTACCCGTCCGGGTTCCAGTACCGTCAACTGGTTCTCCGCAGTGCCTTTGGCCTAGGTGCCTCCACTCTCGGTATCCGAGTTCCAGCAACGTCTGCTGGTCCTTGGTAGTGCTTTGGAGCACAGGTACCTCCTGCTTAGTAACCGTGTCCCAGTAACGTCAGCTGGTCCTCGGTTGTGCCATTGGCTCTTTTCCTTCTGCTGCCCCTCCGGGTTCCAGTACCGTCAACTGGTTCTCCGCAGTGCCTTTGGCCTAGGTGCCTCCATCTCGGTATCCGAGTTCCAGCAACGTCTGCTGGTCCTTGGTAGTGCTTTGGAGCACAGGTACCTCCTGCTTAGTAACCGTGTCCCAGTAACATCAGCTGGTACAAGATTGTGCTACAAATACAAGATACGGAACAAGAGACACAAGAACAATAAGCAGAAGATCTAAAAGCAGAAGAACATGAAGTATAAGACCAAAATGAAGAGCAAAATATATGCTCTAAATTCTAAGCAGAAGAAGACTAAGCAGTGTATGGGGGTGAGTCCGTTCCTCCTCGTGGTGCCCCTGGAAAATGCCTGCTGCTGCAGGCTAAACTGAACACGGACAAATACTGTTGTAATTTAAATCTTTTGTGACAGCAAGAACGGAAGGATGAAAAATTCATACTTTGACAGATTACAAGTACAGGATTCTCTGTCACAAATAAGAATATGATGAAGAAGATGAAGCAGAATATGAATAAGAATAATAGTTTAATAAGAAGAATATGAGTAATGTTAACAAAGATGAATAGCAAGAAGTTTAAGAAGAAGATAAAGAAGGTGAAGATGAAGAATAATTTGATGAAAAAGATGATGCTGCAGAAGATTATGAAGGAGAAAGTGTGTGAAAAGTTAAAAAGGTGAAGATGAAGAGCATGGAAGTTGTGTAATATACATATTTGCCTAAATATAAAAAACGTTAACATTGTCAATTTCTTCGTCAATCCGAACATCTTTAAAAAAAAAATATTTATGCTATTCCATTTGATTGGGTTAAACATCTATGCCTTTAATGTCTCCTCAACCTTCCCCAATACATTCTACATTACTCTTTCTTGTTTTCCTTCATGTACAATTAACCAACAAGGCAAGAATGTTTTTTTTTTAATTTCAATATTTTGTTCCCATAGACTTACATGGGACTTCCGGTATCGGTATCGGGTATCGCCGATATTTTAGTGATATCGGCGATACCATTCCGATTCCGATACTTTAGGATATCGGAAAGTATCGCTCAACTCTAATCCCAAACAATCGAAAAGGGGATTCATCAGAGAAAATAACTTTACCCCAGTCCTCAGCAGTCCACTGCCTGTACCTTTTGCAGAATATCAGTCTGTCCATGATGTTTTTTCTGGAGAGAAGTGGCTTCTTTGCTGCCCTCCTTGAGACCAGGCCTTGCTCCAAGAGTCTCCGCCTCACAGTGCGTGCAGATGCACTCACACCTGCCTGCTGCCATTCCTGAGCAAGCTCTGCACTGCTGGTAGCCCGATCCCGCAGCTGAAACACTTTTAAGAGACGGTCTGGTGCTTGCTGGTCTTTCTTGGGCGCCCTGGAGCCTTTTTGGCAACAATGGAACCTCTCTCCTTGAAGTTCTTGATGATGCGATAGATTGTTGACTGAGGTGCAATCTTTCTAGCTGCGATACTCTTCCCTGTTAGGCCATTTTTGTGCATTGCAATGATGACAGCACGTGTTTCTTTAGAGATAACCATGTTTAACAGAAGAGAAACAATGATGCCAAGCACCAGCCTCCTTTTAAAGTGTCCAGTGGTGTCATTCTTACTTAATCATGACAGATTGATCTCCAGCCATGTCCTCATCAACACCCACACCTGTGTTAATGGAGCAATCACTAGTGTTGAGCATTCCGATACCGCAAGTATCGGGTATCGGCCGATATTCGCGTTATCGGAATTCCGATACTTAATTCCGATACTTTTTGAATATCGTATACCGGAATCGGAAGTTCCCATAATTCTTTGAGAGGCAATGTGATTTTAGTCAGCCAATGAGGAATCCTACGAAGTGTGGGCACATCCTGTAATGCTGCGGTCATCTTAACTAATGGCATGGCTGTGATTGGCTGCTGAAATGATGTCAGAATGCACTATAAAAGGCGCCGCAGCCATTTTAGCGTCACTGTGCTGTGAACTCAGTAAGGGACAGAACGCTGCTGTGCTGACTCTGAGGGACAGTTAGATATTGCGATTTTGTGTACTACTGTGCTTGAGGCAGGCTAGTTTACCAACCGCTGTGTAAAGCTTCATTTTGCCAGTGTTGTTTTAACAGCTCTGTGCAAGGTGTGTGTGTGACAGTGCAGGTGACGCTGCAGTTTGCTCTGCATCCACCGCTGTTTGTAGGCATCTGCACGTGTCACTGACTCTTTTTTTTTTTATTTTATTTAGTGGAATTGGTGCAGCTCCATTATATTAGAAAAAAATCAAATCTATTAGTGTGACGTGCTTCCATCCGTATACAATACATTGGTTGCAAACACTATAGAAGTACAGAAAGGAGCTTTTCACAGATAGTGAATATTTGTGTTTCAGTGTTCACTGCAGTCTGTGAGGTTTTGATTTTTTGAGTGCAGATCACGCTCCAGTTAGTTCTTCAACCACTGCTGGTTGTAGTCTGCTGAGCGTGTGTCACTGCCTCATCCTTCACATTTTTCTCTAATTGGTGCTGCTCCATTTTAGTGGAAAAAAATCTAATCTATTAGTGTGACGCGCTTCCATCCGTATACAATACATTGGTTGCAAACACTATAGAAGTACACAAAGGGGCCTTTAACAGCTACAGAACAGTTGTGTTTCAGTGTTCACTGTAGTCTGTGAGCTTTTCATTTTGTGAGTGCAGATTACGCTCCAGTTTGTTCTTCAACCACTGCCGGTTGTAGTCTGCTGAGCGTGTGTCACTGCCTCATCCTTCACATTTTTCTCTAATTGGTGCTGCTCCATTTTAGTGGAAAAAAATCTAATCTATTAGTGTGACGCGCTTCCATCCGTATACAATACATTGGTTGCAAACACAATAGAAGTACACAAAGGGGCCTTTAACAGCTACAGAACAGGTGTGTTTCAGTGTTCACTGTAGTCTGTGAGCTTTTCATTTTGTGAGTGCAGATTACGCTCCAGTTTGTTCTTCAACCACTGCCGGTTGTAGTCTGCTGAGCGTGTGTCACTGCCTCATCCTTCACATTTTTCTCTAATTGGTGCTGCTCCATTTTAGTGGAAAAAAATCTAATCTATTAGTGTGACGCGCTTCCATCCGTATACAATACATTGGTTGCAAACACTATAGAAGTACACAAAGGGGCCTTTAACAGCTACAGAACAGTTGTGTTTCAGTGTTCACTGTAGTCTGTGAGCTTTTCATTTTGTGAGTGCAGATTACGCTCCAGTTTGTTCTTCAACCACTGCCGGTTGTAGTCTGCTGAGCGTGTGTCACTGCCTCATCCTTCACATTTTTCTCTAATTGGTGCTGCTCCATTTTAGTGGAAAAAAATCTAATCTATTAGTGTGACGCGCTTCCATCCGTATACAATACATTGGTTGCAAACACTATAGAAGTACACAAAGGGGCCTTTCACAGATACTGAACAGTTGTCTGCAGGGTTCACTGTAGTCTGTGAGGAATAACCACACTTAGGCCTTAACTTTTCTGACTTTCTTTATCAATCTACCAAGATGAAGAAGTCAGTGAGTAAGGCACGTGGTCGTGGTCGAGGCCGTGGATTTGCAGCAGGGAGAGGACGTGGGGATTCTGTGGCTGCTGCCGCACCAGTGACACAGCATCCACCAGTTTTCCCCGTGAGCGTTCCTTTATGCGCACTTTTGTAGGAGCTCAGCGTACCCCCCTGCTGCGTGAAGAACAAATTGAAGCCGTTGTTGGTTGGATGGCAGCCAATGCATCGACTTCAATAGCTTCCACCTCCTCTCAGGACCACAGCACTGTTGAACAACCATCAGTCTCTTCACCGCCTGCCAAATTGCCCAGGCAGTCAGAGAGCTCTGTACAGGAGCCAGCTGAGTCTCTGCTTCTGTTCTCAGAATCTGTTGGCTTGGAAACAGGGGCCCAGCCAAGCAGCATTCTGGAATGTGAAGAAGAGGCAGTATGCAGTGATGCGCAACAGCTGTGTCTCTCTGAATCTGAAGAGGCGGGTGAGCCAGTGCCGATGGTCAGCACACCGCAGAACGCATCTGATGATGATGAGACTCAGTTGCCAGTTTCTGTTGAGCATGGTGCTGGCCAGACCACCCAACAACAGCAGGTGTTGGAAGAGGGTAGTGGTGGAGATGATGAGGTCCAAGACCCAACATGGCGTGAGGAACAGGAAGGTGGTGGGAGCAGCTCTGAGGAAGAGATTGCACCAACGGTCCAAACAGTAGGGAGAGGTAGGCTGCAGACTCGCTTGCCTGTAGCCTCCAGTTTGGCACCCGTTCGGAGCAGTTCTCTTCCAACAGCCAAACCGGGCGCTCCCAGGACTTGCTCTGCGTGGTCCTTTTTTGATACAGTTGCAGATGATATTTGCTATGTCAAATGCAAGCTGTGTAATCAAAAAATTAAAAGAGGTAAAAGTGTCAGTAACCTTAATACAACAAATATGTGGAAACATGTGCGGTCAAAGCACTTTGTTGAGTTACAAAGACACACTGGAGATGTAGGCCAACCTACAGCAGCACCTACATCTTCAGCTCGTGTTGGAGCCTCTTCCTCCAGTTCACACACAGCTGGTTCGGCTTCCTCAAAGGATCGCCATGGAAGAACCTCTGTCACTGTTGTCCAGAGACACAGTGTTATTCCACCCACAGCTGCAAGTTCCCTGTCATCCTCACACACCCAGGCCACAAAACAGCCATCGGTAGCACAGGCATGGGATAAAAGACGGCCATACTCGGCAAACCATCCACGAGCACAGGCTCTGAATGCTGGCATTGCAAAACTCCTGTCCCTGAAATGCTGTCATTCAGGCTGGTGGAGACTGACAGTTTCCGTGAATTAATGGCATTGGCAGTCCCACAATACAATGTGCCAGCCGATTTTATTTCAGCAGGCAAGCCGTCCCTGGTCTGCAAAAGCATGTTGAGGCAAAAATTAAACATGCGCTACTAAACGCCGTCAGTAGCAAGGTCCACCTGACCACCGATGCGTGGACCAGTACCCATGGCCAGGGACGATACCTTTCACTCACTGCCCATTGGGTGAATGTTGTGGAGCCGGGTACAGATCTTGCGAGTGGCGCTGTACGTGTTCTGCCAACTCCAAGGATTGCCGGAATCAAGTCTGTCCACATTGACTCCTCCTCCTACTCCAGTTCCTCAGAATCATCGCTGCAGGAGCCGTCACGGTCTACCTCCACATGGACCCGTGGACGCTTACCTGATGCGACCGATATGAGCACAGCCGTGGCCAAACGGCAACAGGCCGTTCTGAAATTAATTCCCATGGGGAATCGATGCCACACAGCGCAGGAGGTCTGGAATGCCATCAAGCAGGAGAGCGACGTGTGGTTTTTGCCAGCGAATCTCCAGCCAGGCTTGGTAGTGTGTGACAATGGCCGAAATCTGGTGGCAGCTCTGGGCCTTGGCAACCTCACTCACATACCATGTCTGGCACATGTGCTCAACTTGGTCGTGCAGAGTTTTTTGAGGGACTATCCGGATCTTGATGCACTGCTGCACAAGGTCCGCCTAGAGTGCGCTCACTTGCGACGTTCCAGCATGGCCAGATCGCGCATTGCAGCTCTGCAACGCAGATTGCGCCTTCCTGAACATCGCATCATATGTGACGTATCCACCAGGTGGAATTCAACGTTACATATGTTGGAGCGGTTGTGTGAGCAGCAGCCAGCAGTTATGGAGTATCAGCTGCATCAGGCGCAATCAACACGCAATTTGCGCCGTCCACACTTCACCATTAATGAGTGGGCCAGTATGAAGGACATGTGCCACGTTTTGCGTGCGTTTGATGAGTCAACGCGGATGGCGAGTGCAGATGATGCACTAGTCAGCCTGACTGTCCCCCTTATCTGCCTGCTTCAAAAAACACTGCAAGCAATAAGGGATGAGGTTTTGGAAGAGGTGGAGGATGAGGAGTCACAAATTCCATCACCTTCTGGAAAGTCAGCGCAACGTGGTTCCTCACAAAGGGCTGGGCAGGGCTCACTTTGTGAGGAGGATGAGGAGGAGGAGTCAATGGAGGAGGAAGACATCGCTCCAGAGGGAGGTACACAACGCTCTAGTCAGTATGTAGAGCGAGGGTGGGGTGATGCAGAGCAGGCAGAGATAACGCCTCTTGCAGAGGACAGCGTTTCTTTGCCAGTTGGGAGTCTGCAGCACATGGTTGATTTCATGCTGCAGTGCCTAAGAAACGACCGCCGCATCGCCCACATTCTCACGACGTCTGATTATTGGGTGTACACCCTCCTAGACCCTCGCTACCGGGACAACGTCAAAAGCCTCATCACACCGTTGAACCGGGAGCGTAAAATGCGGGAGTACCAAGACACACTGGTGCAATCCCTAATGTTCTACCTTACTGCCGAGAGCACTGCTGCTGCTACTGCTTTACAAAGCAGCTCTGTGCGTCGAGGCAGTGTAGAGAGCTCTGCAACAAGAGGGAGCACACGCAGTGCCTCTGCACAGGGAAAGACCAGTATGTTAAAAATGTGCAAAGTTTTGTGGCAGCGCCACAATGTCTACACCATCCGAGAGGGCTCCAGTCAGCGGGAGGCAACGTATCCGTCAGATGGTGACAGACTACTTGGCTTTGCCTCTCAGTGTACTCCCAGATGGCTCTTCCCCATTCAAGTTTTGGGTCTCTAAGCTGGATACATGGCCAGAGCTTAGCCAGTATGCATTGGAGGTGCTGGCTTGCCCTGCTGCCAGTGTATTATCGGAGCGCGTCTTTAGTGCTGCAGGTGGTGTACTAACAGACCGTCGCATGCGACTATCCTCCGATAATGTAGACCGGCTTACTTTTCTGAAAATGAACAAGGCATGGATCTCGCCAGAATTTGTCTGTCCGTTTTCAGATTAAATAACTGGTTCGCAACGTTATCCATGTCTCCTGTTATGTTCATCTTTCTACCACCTGAACTCTACTCCCTGGGCTCCAACACTGCCAGTTGCTGCTCAGAAGTGTCGTGTCCACAGAACAAAACACAAGCTCTACTGTTAGTGGGGTTCAGTAACGCCAGCTGTTCCCCTGCTGTGTCAACGGCAAGAAGTCTCCTGTTCCCGACACATGGACAGAAAAACACATGACCAACATGCTCCAAATAGGGAAGAGCCGTCACCCTGCTTGTTATGCTGAAAACATGAAATTGTGAAGTTTTGCAGTCCTAGAATGATAAATTTTTATGACAAATATGGACAAATAATAATTTGTCATCACAGCGCATATCTGCACATGTCTATTAGAAATGGTAACAAAAAATAAAACATAGTCTACTCTTCACATTTTGAAATTAATGCATAAAAGTACATTTCAGACTTATGAATTAATGCTTTTAAGGAACTTTATCTGTACCTGTAAGATAATGCACTCAATGGATGTACGAATCATTAAATCCTCATCATCATCATCACGAGTTTTATTTATGACAGACATTATAAAATACACATACTGATGCCAACTGTAACTTCAAACACCATATATGAAATGGCCAGCATGTAAACATGGTAATAATGTCCAATAATAAATTATTACATCTAGAAAGTGCATCATGCATACTGACAATAGGTAGTTATACCTGCAAGTGCTGTTGAAACAACCACAAGAGATATAAATTAATACTGGTATATAGGTATCA
>JARQOD010000006.1:117651398-117699531 GCA_033576555.1 Oophaga sylvatica
TTCATAGACAGTCAAAAGAAGAGGAAAAGCTGGGTAGATGATAGCATACCAGAGAGAGATTATATGCACTTCATAGACAGTCAAAAGCAGAGATAAAACTGGGTAGATGATAGCATACCAGATAGAGATTATATGCACTTCATAGACAGTCAAAAGCAGAGGAAAAGCTGGGTAGATGATAGCATACCAGAGAGAGATTATATGCACTTTATAGACAGTCAAAAGCAGAGGAAAAGCTGGGTAGATGATAGCATACCAGAGAGAGATTATATGCACTTCACAGACAGTCAAAAGCAGAGGAAAAGCTGGGTAGATGATAGCATACCAGAGAGAGAATATATGCACTTCATAGACATTCAAAAGCAGAGGAAAAGCTGGGTAGATGATAGCATACTAGAGAGAGATTATATGCACTTCATAGATAGTCAAAAGCAGAGGAAAAGCTGTGTAGATTATAGCATACCAGAGAGAGATTATATGCACTTCATAGACAGTCAAAAGCAGAGGAAAAGATGGGTAGATGATAGCATATCAGAGAGAGATTATATGCACTTCATAAACAGTCAAAACCAGAGAAAAAGCTGTGTAGATGATAGCATATCAGAGAGAGATTATATGCACTTCATAGACAGTCAAAAGCAGAGAAAAAGCTGTGTAGATGATAGTATATCAGAGAGAGATTATATGCCCTTCATAGACAGTCAAAAGCAGAGGAAAAGCTGGGTAGATGATAGCATACCAGAGAGAGATTATATGCACTTTATAGACAGTCAAAAGCAGAGGAAAAGCTGGGTAGATGATAGCATACCAGAGAGAGATTATATGCACTTCATAGACAGTCAAAAGCAGAGGAAAAGCTGGGTAGACGATAGCACACCAGAGAGAAATTATATGCACTTCATAGACAGTCAAAAGCAGAGGAAAAGCTGGGTAGATGATAGCATACCTGTGGCTAGAGAGGACAACTTGGTTAAGATACAGATGATGATGCTAATACAGCAGTGATGAATGGCTAAATGTCACGCTGTATCACAGATATATATATAATGTCAGTAATCAATACCAAGAGGGACAACATTCAATATAACATATGAATAGGTAATATCAACATGTACATATAGTATAGTATTACCTGACATAATATCCGTTGTACTGTGGGTGAATCCTGAAGACGTATTGCGCTGTCACAGGCTAGAGATGGACCGGGGTCTATGCTGACCCTAAACTGGGGTCCTGACTAGTCCCTCTACCTGGAGGTACTGTTAATGGTACAGAGGTCCAGGCCGCCAGCGTAAACCCTGTCTCCTATAAGTCCCTGACCACTGTAATCTAGTCCTCAGAAGGACCCTGATTACCACAAAGGGAATAGGCAGGTCACTGCTTAACAAACAGTAAAGACAAACGAGACAGACAGGGGATAAAGTAAATACTGTCTTGCATACAACACTTAAACACAGAGGGAACACAAATGGTCTAGGAGATAAACTATAAGCGAGGAGAGGAGAAACTACAAAGGAACTCTTAGCTTAAGTCTTCTCATAACCTGATCCAATCTGCTGGTCTGCATGAAGCTTTCACCGGCAACTCCTAAGCAGACTGGCAGGTATATAAAGGAAGCTAATTAGTGCATAATCAAACTGCAGCCGGGAGAGGCTGGACCTAGTCTTAGCACAGAGCTAGGCAGAATTAACTCCCTCACTGCCAAACACAAAGTAACAGCAACTCAGCTGCGAGAAGTCAGAATGTGTAATCGCGACGATCTTCGTGGCGATACACCCATGACAGTACCCCCCCTTCTACGAGGGGCCTCCGGACCCTCAGGGCCAGGTCTGCCCGGGTGAGTTGTGTGGAAGGTCCGAACCAAACGATCTGCGTTAATATCAGACGCAGGAACCCACATCCTCTCCTCAGGACCATACCCCTTCCAATGAACCAAGTACTGAAGGGACCGGCGATTCAGACGTGAGTCAATGATCTTCGACACCTGAAATTCCAAGTTACCATTGACCACCACTGGAGGAGGAGGTAGAGGTGACGGTATAACTGGCGCCACATACCTCTTAAGCAACGATTTGTGGAACACATTGTGGATTTTAAACGTAGGAGGGAGGTCCAGACGAAATGCCACAGGACTAATTATAGAACTGATCCTGTACGGCCCGATGAACCTGGGACCCAGTTTCCAGGAGGGAACCTTGAGTTTTATATTCTTGGTAGACAACCATACCAGATCGTTCACACTAAGGTCCGGACCAGACACTCTCCTCCTATCCGCCATACGTTTGTAACGGTTCCCCATAGCACTCAGATTATTCAGCACTCCTCTCCACACTGAAGCAAGAGACGACAAAAATCGTTCCTCCTCCGGAACCCCAGAAGGGCCCCCCCATTGAAAGTACAAAACTGGGGATGAAAACCATATGCCCCAAAAAACGGGGACTTACCAGTGGACTCGCTCCGCCTATTGTTAAGAGCGAACTTTGCCAGAGGCAAGAAAGAAGACCAGTCCTCCTGGTTCTCTGAGACAAAACACCGAAGATATGTCTCTAGGCTCTGATTCAGACGCTCTGTCTGACCATTGGTCTGCGGATGAAAAGCCGAGGAAAATGACAATTGCATCCCCCGACGTGAACAAAATGCCCTCCAGAATTTGGACACAAACTGAGACCCCCTATCTGACACCACATCAGAAGGCAACCCGTGAAGTCTCACAATCTCCCCAATGAACACCTGCGCCAGAGTTTTAGCATTAGGAAGAGCAGGAAGAGCAATGAAATGTGCCATCTTACTGAACCTGTCAACTACAACTAGTATGACAGTTTTCCCTGACGACGGAGGGAGGTCCGTAATGAAGTCCATAGACAGATGAGTCCATGGACGCTCCGGAATTTTCAAAGGCAAGAGGGTCCCAGACGGACGGGTATGTGGGGTCTTAGAGCGAGCACAAACCCCACAGGACGCGACAAAAGTTATTACCTCTTTATTTAAGTTAGGCCACCAAAACCGGCGAGAAAGGAGATCCACAGTTGCTTTACTCCCTGGGTGTCCTGCTAAAGCAGAATTATGATATGCCTCGATAACGTTTTGTCTTAACAGATCTGGAACAAACAGTTTCCCTGGAGGTCCTACAGGGGCGTCCCCCTGAGCCTCCAATACCTCCTCCTCAAGCTCAGAGCATACAGCCGACACTACCTCTCCCTCCTGAAGGATAGGAACCGGGTCATCCGTCTTCCCGGCCCCTGGGAAACTACGAGATAAGGCATCAGCCTTAACATTTTTTGACCCAGGACGATATGTGACGACAAAATTAAACCTGGTAAAAAACAACGACCATCTAGCTTGTCTGGAATTCAGACGCTTTGCAGATTCTAAATACAGCAGGTTCTTGTGATCAGTAATAACGGTGACCGGGTGGACTGCCCCCTCCAAAAAGTGACGCCATTCCTCAAAAGCCAACTTAATGGCCAAGAGTTCCCTATTGCCGACATCATAATTCCTCTCGGCGGACGACAATTTCTTAGAGAAGAAAGCGCACGGATGCCATTTACCAGGGGACGGACCTTGGGATAATACTGCACCCACCCCTACGTCAGACGCGTCTACCTCCACAATGAACGGTTGTGATGCATCTGGTTGAATGAGTATGGGGGCCGAAGCAAAACATTTTTTCAAGGAGGAAAATGCTTGACAAGCTTTGTCAGACCATCTAGAAAAATCCGTCCCTTTTTTAGTCATGTCAGTGAGAGGTTTGACAACAGATGAGAAATTACGAATAAATTTCCGGTAGTAGTTAGCAAACCCCAGGAAACGCTGCAGTGCCTTAAGATCCGCTGGCCGATCCCATTCAAGCACTGCTCTCACTTTCTCAGGGTCCATACGGAAACCGGAAGCTGACACCAGGAAACCCAAAAACTGAAGTTCCTGTACGGCGAATACACACTTTTCCCATTTGGCGTACAGCTTATTGTCTCGCAAGATCTGCAACACCTGTCTCACATGCTCCTGATGAGACACAAGATCTGGCGAGTAAATTAAGATGTCATCTAAATAAACGACCACAAACTGCCCCACAAGGTGGCGAAAGATGTCATTAACAAAATGTTGAAACACCGCCGGGGCAGTAGTCAGACCAAAAGGCATGACAAGGTTCTCATAATGTCCCTCCGGAGTGTTAAACGCCGTCTTCCACTCATCCCCCTCCTTTATCCTAATCAGATTATACGCCCCCCTGAGATCCAACTTAGAGAACCATTTGGCGCCCACAATCTGATTGAAGAGATCAGGAATAAGTGGGAGCGGATACGGATCTCGGACCGTAATCCGATTAAGCTCACGGAAATCCAAGCAAGGGCGTAGGCCTCCATCTTTTTTCTTCACAAAGAAGAACCCCGCGGCCACTGGGGAAGATGAAGGTCTAATATGCCCCTTGGCCAGACTTTCCGAAATTTAATCCTTCATAGCCTGCCTCTCAGGACCAGAAAGGTTATATAACCTAGATTTAGGTAACTTAGCATCAGGAAGCAATTTTATTGAGCAGTCATACGCGCGATGAGGAGGTAACTCTTGACACCCCTCCTCTGCGAACACATCCTCAAAGTCCTCCAGAAAAGGAGGCAAGGTTCTAGGCACAACCGCACTGATGACCGTGTTCATGCAGTTACTCTTGCAAAATTCACCCCACTTGCTTATCTCTCTGGATTGCCAATTAATCACTGGGTTATGTTTAGCCAACCAAGGAAATCCCAACACAATAGGAGTAGGAAGACCCTCCAACACAAAACAAGACAATTGTTCTTTATGTATTGCCCCTACTCGAAGGTCTATGTTATGAACAGCTTGTACAAAGCTACCTTGACCGAGAGGCCTGGCGTCAATAGAGAATATAGGGATCGGTTTGGCCAATACACTCAGTTGCATACCTTGCACCTGGGCAAACCGAGCATCCACCAGATTAGCCCCGGACCCACTATCAAGAAGAACAGAAATCCTCTCAACTCTCGTACCAACCACCACCTCCGCAGGTACGAGAAATTGAGACGGACTTGGGGACGAAATACATACTCCCAGGTTGTCGTCCACCACACAACCTGGGATTAACAGTTTTCCGGCGACTTTTTGCTCAATGAGGCATGGGATGGACACCCCTCAACAAAATGCCCCTCTCTCCCGCAGAAGAAACACCTTCTTGTCTTGCGGCGCACCGCCGATCCCCTCCTACGAAATGATGTCCCTCCCAACTGCATAGGTTCCTCAGAACAGACCAGGGGAACCTCAATATAAGGGACTTTAGTAGTAGGTGGAGTCATAACAGGGGGCGGAGTTACCTCGCACCTCTCCCGAAGCCGTCTATCAATACGAATAGCAAGGGCCATAGCAGCCTCCAGTGACGGAGGAGAATCATACTGAGCCAAAACATCTTTTAATTTGTCAGATAACCCTTGACAAAACTGGCTCCTAAGAGCTGGGTCATTCCACTGAGTATCTGTGGCCCATCTACGGAACTCAGAAGAAAATTCCTCCGCCGGACGATCTCCCTGCTGTATCTTACGTAACTTCGTTTCAGCAAGGGAGACCCGATCCGGGTCATCATATACCAGACCCAGGGCAGTAAAAAATCGATCTACTGACTGGAGAGCCGGGAGCCCGGAGGAAGAGAGAACGCCCAGGATTGAGGGTCCCCTTGTAAGAGCGAGATGACAATTCCCACCCTCTGCTCTTCACTCCCCGATGACCGAGGCCGAAGCCGAAAATATAATTTACATGCCTCCCGGAAGGTAAAAAATTTGTCCCGCCCACCAGTGAACCTGTCCGGGAGAGCAACTTTAGGTTCAGATCTGGTTTGCTCCGGGGGAACAAAACCTTGGACTTAATGTCCGTCAGCTCCATGGATAAACTCTGCAACTGCAGGGCAAGCTGGGCAACTGGATCCATGGTAGCTGGGGAGAATCTTTAAGGCCGGTGAAAATGTCACGCTGTATCACAGATATATATATATATAATGTCAGTAATCAATACCAAGAGGGACAACATTCAATATAACATATGAATAGGTAATATCAACATGTACATATAGTATAGTATTACCTGACATAATATCCGTTGTACTGTGGGTGAATCCTGAAGACGTATTACGCTGTCACAGGCTAGAGATGGACCGGGGTCTATGCTGACCCTAAACTGGGGTCCTGACTAGTCCCTCTACCTGGAGGTACTGTTAATGGTACAGAGGTCCAGGCCGCCAGCGTAAACCCTGTCTCCTATAAGTCCCTGACCACTGTAATCTAGTCCTCAGAAGGACCCTGATTACCACAAAGGGAATAGGCAGGTCACTGCTTAACAAACAGTAAAGACAAACGAGACAGACAGGGGATAAAGTAAATACTGTCTTGCATACAACACTTAAACACAGAGGGAACACAAATGGTCTAGGAGATAAACTATAAGCGAGGAGAGGAGAAACTACAAAGGAACTCTTAGCTTAAGTCTTCTCATAACCTGATCCAATCTGCTGGTCTGCATGAAGCTTTCACCGGCAACTCCTAAGCAGACTGGCAGGTATATAAAGGAAGCTAATTAGTGCATAATCAAACTGCAGCCGGGAGAGGCTGGACCTAGTCTTAGCACAGAGCTAGGCAGAATTAACTCCCTCACTGCCAAACACAAAGTAACAGCAACTCAGCTGCGAGAAGTCAGAATGTGTAATCGCGACGATCTTCGTGGCGATACACCCATGACAGTACCCCCCCTTCTACGAGGGGCCTCCGGACCCTCAGGGCCAGGTCTGCCCGGGTGAGTTGTGTGGAAGGTCCGAACCAAACGATCTGCGTTAATATCAGACGCAGGAACCCACATCCTCTCCTCAGGACCATACCCCTTCCAATGAACCAAGTACTGAAGGGACCGGCGATTCAGACGTGAGTCAATGATCTTCGACACCTGAAATTCCAAGTTACCATTGACCACCACTGGAGGAGGAGGTAGAGGTGACGGTATAACTGGCGCCACATACCTCTTAAGCAACGATTTGTGGAACACATTGTGGATTTTAAACGTAGGAGGGAGGTCCAGACAAAATGCCACAGGACTAATTATAGAACTGATCCTGTACGGCCCGATGAACCTGGGACCCAGTTTCCAGGAGGGAACCTTGAGTTTTATATTCTTGGTAGACAACCATACCAGATCGTTCACACTAAGGTCCGGACCAGACACTCTCCTCCTATCCGCCATACGTTTGTAACGGTTCCCCATAGCACTCAGATTATTCAGCACTCCTCTCCACACTGAAGCAAGAGACGACAAAAATCGTTCCTCCTCCGGAACCCCAGAAGGGCCCCCCCATTGAAAGTACAAAACTGGGGATGAAAACCATATGCCCCAAAAAACGGGGACTTACCAGTGGACTCGCTCCGCCTATTGTTAAGAGCGAACTTTGCCAGAGGCAAGAAAGAAGACCAGTCCTCCTGGTTCTCTGAGACAAAACACCGAAGATATGTCTCTAGGCTCTGATTCAGACGCTCTGTCTGACCATTGGTCTGCGGATGAAAAGCCGAGGAAAATGACAATTGCATCCCCCGACGTGAACAAAATGCCCTCCAGAATTTGGACACAAACTGAGACCCCCTATCTGACACCACATCAGAAGGCAACCCGTGAAGTCTCACAATCTCCACAATGAACACCTGCGCCAGAGTTTTAGCATTAGGAAGAGCAGGAAGAGCAATGAAATGTGCCATCTTACTGAACCTGTCAACTACAACTAGTATGACAGTTTTCCCTGACGACGGAGGGAGGTCCGTAATGAAGTCCATAGACAGATGAGTCCATGGACGCTCCGGAATTTTCAAAGGCAAGAGGGTCCCAGACGGACGGGTATGTGGGGTCTTAGAGCGAGCACAAACCCCACAGGACGCGACAAAAGTTATTACCTCTTTATTTAAGTTAGGCCACCAAAACCGGCGAGAAAGGAGATCCACAGTTGCTTTACTCCCTGGGTGTCCTGCTAAAGCAGAATTATGATGTGCCTCGATAACCTTTTGTCTTAACAGATCTGGAACAAACAGTTTCCCTGGAGGTCCTACAGGGGCGTCCCCCTGAGCCTCCAATACCTCCTCCTCAAGCTCAGAGCATACAGCCGACACTACCACTCCCTCCTGAAGGATAGGAACCGGGTCATCCGTCTTCCCGGCCCCTGGGAAACTACGAGATAAGGCATCAGCCTTAACATTTTTTGACCCAGGACGATATGTGACGACAAAATTAAACCTGGTAAAAAACAACGACCATCTAGCTTGTCTGGAATTCAGACGCTTTGCAGATTCTAAATACAGCAGGTTCTTGTGATCAGTAATAACGGTGACCGGGTGGACTGCCCCCTCCAAAAAGTGACGCCATTCCTCAAAAGCCAACTTAATGGCCAAGAGTTCCCTATTGCCGACATCATAATTCCTCTCGGCGGACGACGATTTCTTAGAGAAGAAAGCGCACGGATGCCATTTACCAGGGGACGGACCTTGGGATAATACTGCACCCACCCCTACGTCAGACGCGTCTACCTCCACAATGAACGGTTGTGATGCATCTGGTTGAATGAGTATGGGGCCGAAGCAAAACATTTTTTCAAGGAGGAAAATGCTTGACAAGCTTTGTCAGACCATCTAGAAAAATCCGTCCCTTTTTTAGTCATGTCAGTGAGAGGTTTGACAACAGATGAGAAATTACGAATAAATTTCCGGTAGTAGTTAGCAAACCCCAGGAAACGCTGCAGTGCCTTAAGATCCGCTGGCCGATCCCATTCAAGCACTGCTCTCACTTTCTCAGGGTCCATACGGAAACCGGAAGCTGACACCAGGAAACCCAAAAACTGAAGTTCCTGTACGGCGAATACACACTTTTCCCATTTGGCGTACAGCTTATTGTCTCGCAAGATCTGCAACACCTGTCTCACATGCTCCTGATGAGACACAAGATCTGGCGAGTAAATTAAGATGTCATCTAAATAAACGACCACAAACTGCCCCACAAGGTGGCGAAAGATGTCATTAACAAAATGTTGAAACACCGCCGGGGCAGTAGTCAGACCAAAAGGCATGACAAGGTTCTCATAATGTCCCTCCGGAGTGTTAAACGCTGTCTTCCACTCATCCCCCTCCTTTATCCTAATCAGATTATACGCCCCCCTGAGATCCAACTTAGAGAACCATTTGGCGCCCACAATCTGATTGAAGAGATCAGGAATAAGTGGGAGCGGATACGGATCTCGGACCGTAATCCGATTAAGCTCACGGAAATCCAAGCAAGGGCGTAGGCCTCCATCTTTTTTCTTCACAAAGAAGAACCCCGCGGCCACTGGGGAAGATGAAGGTCTAATATGCCCCTTGGCCAGACTTTCCGAAATATAATCCTTCATAGCCTGCCTCTCAGGACCAGAAAGGTTATATAACCTAGATTTAGGTAACTTAGCATCAGGAAGCAATTTTATTGAGCAGTCATACGCGCGATGAGGAGGTAACTCTTGACACCCCTCCTCTGCGAACACATCCTCAAAGTCCTCCAGAAAAGGAGGCAAGGTTCTAGGCACAACCGCACTGATGACCGTGTTCATGCAGTTACTCTTGCAAAATTCACCCCACTTGCTTATCTCTCTGGATTGCCAATTAATCACTGGGTTATGTTTAGCCAACCAAGGAAATCCCAACACAATAGGAGTAGGAAGACCCTCCAACACAAAACAAGACAATTGTTCTTTATGTATTGCCCCTACTCGAAGGTCTATGTTATGAACAGCTTGTACAAAGCTACCTTGACCGAGAGGCCTGGCGTCAATAGAGAATATAGGGATCGGTTTGGCCAATACACTCAGTTGCATACCTTGCACCTGGGCAAACCGAGCGTCCACCAGATTAGCCCCGGACCCACTATCAAGAAGAACAGAAATCCTGTCAACTCTCGTACCAACCACCACCTCCGCAGGTACGAGAAATTGAGACGGACTTGGGGACGAAATACATACTCCCAGGTTGTCGTCCACCACACAACCTGGGATTAACAGTTTTCCGGCGACTTTTTGCTCAATGAGGCATGGGATGGACACCCCTCAACAAAATGCCCCTCTCTCCCGCAGAAGAAACACCTTCTTGTCTTGCGGCGCACCGCCGATCCCCTCCTACGAAATGATGTCCCTCCCAACTGCATAGGTTCCTCAGAACAGACCAGGGGAACCTCAATATAAGGGACTTTAGTAGTAGGTGGAGTCATAACAGGGGGCGGAGTTACCTCGCACCTCTCCCGAAGCCGTCTATCAATACGAATAGCAAGGGCCATAGCAGCCTCCAGTGACGGAGGAGAATCATACTGAGCCAAAACATCTTTTAATTTGTCAGATAACCCTTGACAAAACTGGCTCCTAAGAGCTGGGTCATTCCACTGAGTATCTGTGGCCCATCTACGGAACTCAGAAGAAAATTCCTCCGCCGGACGATCTCCCTGCTGTATCTTACGTAACTTCGTTTCAGCAAGGGAGACCCGATCCGGGTCATCATATACCAGACCCAGGGCAGTAAAAAATCGATCTACTGACTGGAGAGCCGGGGAGCCCGGAGGAAGAGAGAACGCCCAGGATTGAGGGTCCCCTTGTAAGAGCGAGATGACAATTCCCACCCTCTGCTCTTCACTCCCCGATGACCGAGGCCGAAGCCGAAAATATAATTTACATGCCTCCCGGAAGGTAAAAAATTTGTCCCGCCCACCAGTGAACCTGTCCGGGAGAGCAACTTTAGGTTCAGATCTGGTTTGCTCCGGGGGGAACAAAACCTTGGACTTAATGTCCGTCAGCTCCATGGATAAACTCTGCAACTGCAGGGCAAGCTGGGCAACTGGATCCATGGTAGCTGGGGAGAATCTTTAAGGCCGGTGAAAATGTCACGCTGTATCACAGATATATATATATATATAATGTCAGTAATCAATACCAAGAGGGACAACATTCAATATAACATATGAATAGGTAATATCAACATGTACATATAGTATAGTATTACCTGACATAATATCCGTTGTACTGTGGGTGAATCCTGAAGACGTATTACGCTGTCACAGGCTAGAGATGGACCGGGGTCTATGCTGACCCTAAACTGGGGTCCTGACTAGTCCCTCTACCTGGAGGTACTGTTAATGGTACAGAGGTCCAGGCCGCCAGCGTAAACCCTGTCTCCTATAAGTTCCTGACCACTGTAATCTAGTCCTCAGAAGGACCCTGATTACCACAAAGGGAATAGGCAGGTCACTGCTTAACAAACAGTAAAGACAAACGAGACAGACAGGGGATAAAGTAAATACTGTCTTGCATACAACACTTAAACACAGAGGGAACACAAATGGTCTAGGAGATAAACTATAAGCGAGGAGAGGAGAAACTACAAAGGAACTCTTAGCTTAAGTCTTCTCATAACCTGATCCAATCTGCTGGTCTGCATGAAGCTTTCACCGGCAACTCCTAAGCAGACTGGCAGGTATATAAAGGAAGCTGATTAGTGCATAATCAAACTGCAGCCGGGAGAGGCTGGACCTAGTCTTAGCACAGAGCTAGGCAGAATTAACTCCCTCACTGCCAAACACAAAGTAACAGCAACTCAGCTGCGAGAAGTCAGAATGTGTAATCGCGACGATTTTCGTGGCGATACACCCATGACACTAAATGCATATGGAAATCTAGTCTAATTCAGAGTATAGTAATTAGAAATCTGTAATTTGAAAGATGGAATATGAAAGATGCATGGTCAAACACGTCTGGTCAGACTCATGTCCCAGAATATATGGTTGAGTGGCTGTGTGAACAGAGGCAGGCTGTAATGCATTTATGGGAGGATACCCGGGCCAGCAGTTTGAGGGCAGACATGGAGTTGTCGGGTGTGCAGTGGTAAAAGCTGAAAGACCTCTGTAAAGTCTTTCAGTGTTTTGAGGAATGCACACGGCTGGTAAGCGCAGAAGGCGCCAGCATCCCACTTATGCGTCTGCTCATGCAAACTTTAACGCACATTAAGGATCAGGCGTCTGCAGCGGAGGAGGAAGAGGGAAGCCTTGATGACAGTCAGCCATTGTCTGCTCAGGGAACTGTCCTGGATGAGGTGGAGGAAGAAGAGGAAGAGGAGGAGGAGGAGGAGGAGGGGGGGATGATTATTTTGGGGAGCAGGATGCTTCTCAGGGGGCAAATGTTGGCTTGCCAAGTTCAGATCCAGGGTTTGTGCGTGACTGGAGGGATGTGGATTTGGCAGAAAGTGCTCCTCCACCCACCACTGGCAGTGCATCACTGACACCTGGAACATTGGCCCACATGTGTGATTATGCCTTGCGGATCCTAAATAGGGACCCCGCATTGCCAAAATGATGAAGGATGACGACTACTGGTTGGCCGGCATCCTCGATCCACGCTATAAAGGCAAATTACAGAACATAATGCCACAGGAGAACCTAGAGCTAATATTGGCCAACAAACAAGCACCTCTGGTAAACCGTTTGTTAGAGGCATTCCCAGCAAACAGTAGCGGTGCAGGTTCTACCACGAGCAGTACTGGGCCCAAATGGAAGAGGTGTTCGTGGTGCACACAGCCGAAGTGGCGTTGGAGACAGGGGTTTCAAGACCATGTTGTGGACTGATTTCTCCAGGACAGCTCACACGCCTGGTAATCAGGAATCTATAGCAACAGACAGGAGACAGCAGTTGTCAACTATGGTTACAAATTACTCCTCCCCTATCGATGTTCTCCCTCAGCGGTCATTCCCCTTTGACTACTGGGTCTGTAAACTGGACACCTAGCCTGAATTGGCACAATATGCCTTACAGGAGCTCGCTTGCCCTGCTGGTAGTGTGCTATCTGAAAGAGTCTTCAGTGCTGCAGGATCAATCCTGACAGAAAGAAGGACCCGTCTGTCGACCAAAATGTTGATGATCTAACCTTCATTAAAATGAACCATGCATGGGTTTCAAAGGATTTTGTCCCACCTTCCCCTGATGACACATAGGTTGCCAGAAAAATGGCTCGCTTTGTCCTCCTCTTCCTCGGACTTCTCAAATTCCTCCATTTGCAGCTGCTTTACGTCCATTATACACCTCAACATATGCCATTTTTGCCACCTCCCGATCTGGCCTGTCCCCCCCTCCTCCACCCCCCAACTTTTTATATTCTGGTGTGATCCATACTGAGCCTGTGAGAGACTGTATCTGACTCTGGCAAAATATACTGAGATTTTACGTTTCCCCAACCCTGTATACAGCTGTACGCTTGTAATACATTACCCTTTTCCCAGCTTTTCTATTCTGGTGTGATCAATACTGAGCCTGTGACAGCCAGTGTCTGACTCTGGCAAAATATACGGAGATTTTCTATTTCCCCAACCCTGTATACAGCTGTCCGCTTGTAATACATTACCCTTTTTCTAGTTTTATATTCTGGTGTGATCAATACTGAGCCTGTGAGAGCCAGTGTGTGACTGGCAAAATATACGGAGATTTACAATTTCTCCAACCCTGTATATAGCTGTCCGCTGGTATTCCATTACCCTTTTTCTAGTTTTTATATTCTGGTGTGAACAATACTGAGCCTGTGAGAGCCAGTGTCTGACTCTGGCAAAATATACGGAGATTTACAATTTCCCCAACCCTGTATACAGCTGTCCGCTCATAATCCTTTACCCTTTTTCTAGTTTTTATATTCTGGTGTGAATAGACTGATACTGATCCAGTATCAGTATTGATACTGAGCCTGTGAGAGCCACTGTCTGACTCTGGCAAAATATATGAAGATTTACGATTTGCCCAACCCTGTATACAGCTGTCCGCTTGTAATACATTACCCTTTTTCTAGTTTTTATATTCTGGTGTAATCCATACAGAGCCTGTGAGAGTCTGTCGGTTACTCTGGAAATAAATATGGAGATTTCCAATAACCCCTAGACTATATACATCTGTATGCTTGGGATACAGTACCCTTTTTTGCAGAAAGTCATCTTCCCCCCAACTGTAATTGCTTCATTGACACCTGGAACATTGGCCCACATGTGTGATTATTTCTTGCAGATCTTTTTATATTCTTGTGTAATCCATACTGAGCCTTTGAGCGTCAGTCTGCCTCCTGAAATATATACAGAGATTTATAATATTTTCACTATACTATATATACCTTGTATCTGGTGAAACAGTACCCTTTTTATATTATTGTGTAATACATGCTGAGCCTGAGATCATCAGTGTCTGCCTCCTGAAATATATACTGACTATACCATATATACCTGGTATCTGCTAATACAGTACCCCTTTTTCTTCTTATCATATTCTTGTGTAATCCAGACTGAGCCTTTGAGCGTCAGAGTCTGCCTCCTGAAATATATACGTAGATTTAGAATATTTTGACTATACTATATATTCCTGGTATCTGCTGATACAGTACCCCTTTTCTTATTATATTCTTGTGTAATTCAGACTGAGCCTGTGAGCGTCTGTCTGGTACTCCGTAAATATATACAGAGATTTACAATGACCCCTAGACTGTATACAGCTGTACGCTTCTGATACAGTACCCTTTTTGCCATAAAATCCTCCTCCACACACCACTCTAAGTGCATCATTGACACCTGGAACATTGGCCCACATGTGTGATTATTTCTTGAGGATCTTTTTATTCTTGTGTAATCCATACTGAGCCTTTGAGCGTCAGTCTGCCTCCTGAAATATATACGGAGATTTATAATATTTTCACTATACTATAGATACCTTATAAATCACAAAAATCTTTACCTAAATATTGGTAAAAAAAAATTAAGGATGACAAGAAATTGAAAAAGTAATAATTTTTATTGAAAATTCATAAAATCTCAATAGCATACTGAAACAACAAAAAAACAAAAAATCAGGGACATATTACCATAGACATCACTGAGACAAAAATGCGGCTACACTGTTATAGCTCAAATCCCCGGTATAAACCAGCAATCAATGGATATAACCCAACAAAAGGTGTCTCACGTTAAGACACACTTAAAAAGCCCTCATAGAAGATATCACAGATGTGTCACTGCTGAAAACAGAATATCTAATGCATGTAATGTAAACAGCCGACTTTAAG
Organism: Oophaga sylvatica; assembly: GCA_033576555.1. Classification (NCBI taxonomy): domain Eukaryota; kingdom Metazoa; phylum Chordata; class Amphibia; order Anura; family Dendrobatidae; genus Oophaga; species Oophaga sylvatica. Next base: position 117,666,518 of record JARQOD010000006.1, read on the forward strand.
TCTGAATTACCAAAAATAAGTGTATCCTGAAAACTTTGGACTGAAAGCCCATAAGTAAATCAATAAGGAGACCACAATCTGAAAGGTATTGCTGCTATAATAAAAAGTGCCTTAGTGCATGCAATGTAAACAACCGACTCTGGATGTTTAAATGTCAAAAATCAGTGTGACCTGAAACAATTGGACAAAAATCCATAGTTAAATCAATAGGGTTATCAAATGCTATTACCTGGGAGCTGCTCGTGAATGTCCTGGCGTCCCTGCTGCCCCGACGCGCGTTTCGCAAACCTTCTTCGGGAGGCATGTCAGGGTAGGGGAGACGCCAGGTTAAATACATCATAGCGGTGATTCAATTGGATGGACAATTACAACCCGTACACTCTGATTGGTGGCCAGCTCTGCTAGGGTTAAGAATACGTCACTCCCCATAATTGCGTCTTTCTATTTCCCAAAGAGTCAGCACAAATTGCAACAAAGTAAACACTGGAGGACAACGCCCTGAAGCAACGTTACAACCAATCAGAGAAATGGGCCGGGCATCGCGTCATAAGCTATCCAGCGCATGCGCAGGCCAAACAAACCCATATCGCTAAAGGGGAGCAGGGGGCGCGGTCATGGGAGGAATCGTGTAGCGTCATCAGTGACGCACACTATTCACTACACCATCAGACCGCACTTCCTACTCCAAATAGGTTTGTGACCCGCAGATGCGCACAGCCAATAACGCAAGTTGGTCTTCATCAAACCAAAAATAGACTCGTCATAGGTTCATATCCCTTACCATGCATAGTACAATTTACTGCTGAAGAGGTAAGTATCTAGTTTTTGGAAACACATCAAATGATCAATAATATAACAACCAGATAAAGGAAAACAAAGCAACTACAAAACAATTTAAATTTATATCTATAGACAAAAAGGGGCATTTATATACTCCACAATATATCTAGAGCATGGAAAAATTATTATAACATTAATCTCTTCACAAGATGTCACTCAAAATTAAATTGTCTTATAATAGATATGCTTCTTCAATCTCCCAGAGAAATGAACCAATGAGACTAAGTCCTTTAGGTCAATCCTGTTTCTTCATGGGCTTAAGTACTAGCCCCACGTGCCAGGATAGGAGACCACGATGTTTCCCATATATAGAATCACCGCCATATTAGTTCCCAACCAATGAGAAAAGTTATTATCTAGAAAAACTAGAAAAGAGAAAATCAATACACAAATAAAAAACACATAAAGATACTAAAACCATAAAAACACCCCTACCCACCCCACTTCCAATGCCTATCTACATCTAACCGGCTACGAAAACAGGGAATGCCACACATCTCAACGAATTAAAGAAATGCCCCAAAGCCAAAACTTTCATTTAGACCCTGTGGGGCTACAGTCCCCAATCGATAAATCCACTGACACTCCTTCTTTGCCAATCTCTTTTGAATATCGCCCCCCCTAAAGCCCAAATCGACCATGTCAATCCCCTTAACTGACAACAAATTGGGATTGCACGAGTGGAGTTTCCTAAAGTGCCTAGGAAGCGTTTTCAAGGAGGTAACATCTTGGGAGTTTTTAGCCTTAGCGATGTCAATGCAGTGTTCCCAAACCCTTATTTTTAACTCACGGCTTGTAAGGCCAATATAGATTTTCCGGCAAGGGCATTCAGCATAATAAATCACCCCCTTACTGGAGCAGGTGATATGAGTTCTAATCTGGAACCTCCTAGTGTCATCATGATTATTAAAAGAAAAACTCCTCTTCATATTAGAGCATCCCTTGCATAACCCACAGGGGAAGAAACCATCTCTCCCTTTACACTTCTGTTGACCTCCCTTTCTTTTTGGGTCATAAGTACTGTGAACAAGTATATCTCGAAGGTTAGGTGAACGTTTTGCTACCATTAAGGGCTGTGATGGTAAAATATTTCTTAAGGAATGGTCAGTAAATAGAATCTGCCAATGTTTTTGAACAATCCTCTTAAGACTATACCAATTATTTGAAAAGTTGGTGATAAACCTTACCTGATTATCAGGAGTCTCTGGTCTATTAGAAGATGGTTTATTTTGAAGCAGTTGATTTCGAGGGGTATTTTTAGCTCTAATATATCCTTTTTGGATTACTCTGCAGCTATATCCGCATTCCTGAAATCTTCCCCTCAAGTCCCTTGATTCTTTCTCAAATTGGGAATCCTCAGAGCAGATTCTTTTTAACCGTAAAAACTGGCCTATAGGTATTCCATCAATGTTTGCTTTGGGGTGCGATGAAGATGCATGTAGAAGTGCATTCGTAGCAGTCAGTTTTCTATATAAAGTTGTATTGATAATGCCTTCAGGAGATGCTGAAATCAATAAGTCAAGAAACTCAATACTCCTTCCAAACTTGTACGTAAGACGAATATTTTGATCATTAAAATCGGCTGTTTACATTACATGCATTAGATATTCTGTTTTCAGCAGTGACACATCTGTGATATCTTCTATGAGGGCTTTTTAAGTGTGTCTTAACGTGAGACACCTTTTGTTGGGTTATATCCATTGATTGCTGGTTTATACCGGGAATTTGAGCTATAACAGTGTAGCCGCTTTTTTGTCTCAGTAATGTCTATGGTAATATGTCCCTGATTTTTTGTTTTTTTTTGTTGTTTCAGTATGCTATTGAGATTTTATGAATTTTCAATAAAAATTATTACTTTTTCAATTTCTTGTCATCCTTAATTTTTTTACCAATATTTAGGCAAAGATTTTTGTGATTTATATGAGTTTATTAAGAATTTGACCCCATTGAATTAGGGACTTCATTATTGTTAGGACTAAATTATGAATTATACTATAGATACCTTGTATCTGGTGAAACAGTACCCTTTTTATATTATTGTGTAATACATACTGAGCCTGAGAGCGTCAGTGTCTGCCTCCTGTAATATATACTGAGATTAAGAATATTTTGACTATACTATATATACCTGGTATCTGCTGATACAGTACCCCTTTTTCTTCTTATTATATTCTCGTGTAATCCAGACTGAGCGTCAGAGTCTGCCTCCTGAAATATATACGGAGATTTAGAATATTTTCACTATACTATATATACCTTGTATCTGGTGAAACACTACCCTTTTTCAGCTTTTTATATTATTGTGTAATACATACTGAGCCTGAGAGTGTCAGTGGCTGCCTCCTGAAATATATACTGAGATTTAGAATATTTTGACTATACTATATATACCTGGTATCTGCTGATACAGTACTCCTTTTTCATATTATATTATTGTGTAATCCATACTGAGCCTGAGAGCGTCAGTGTCGGCCTCCAATAAATATATACGGAGATTTAGAATATTTTCACTATACAGGAGCTCGCTTGTCCTGCTGGTAGTGTGCTATCAGAAAGAGTCTTCTGGCTCAAGAAGGCCTGGAAGGCTCCCTTTACTGGGAGTAGGTAAACTGCTTTTAAAGCCGGAGCATCAGGAACAGATTTTGGCTTACATTGCCGAATCAGCCTCCATCTCTATCGCCTCCTCTTCTGAACTTTCAAAAAATGCAAGTACTGAGTCGTCAGTGCAGGCTCCTGGTCAGGAACAACACCTTTCCTTGTGTGCTTCACCCCTACCAAAAGTGAAGGATGCGGCAGCCCACACTTCAGATTACTCCATGGAGCTATTTTCACATAACATGCCTGGGTTATCAAGTCAAAACCTGAATTCCCCAGTCCAACATGAATCAGAGATGGAGTGCACTGATGCACAACCACTGGTAGATGATTCTGGTGGTACATTCACCCAGAGCACTACATTTCCCTCACAGTCTACTGAGCCAGAATATGACCCTGATGAAACTCAGGTGCCCCAGATGAAATTGAAGAGGAGGTGATGGATGACCCAGTTGTTGACCTGGATTGGCATTCATTGGGGGAAGAGGGTGCCCCTGGCAATAGCTCAGAAGTAGTTTTGAGCGATACGATACCGCAAGTATCGGGTATCGGCCGATATTAGCTCTATCGGCCTTTCGATAATTAGTTCCGATATTTTCGTCTTATCGGATACCGGAATCGGGATTGTCACTGTCACTGTCAGTGTCCGTCGGTCGGGTCTGTCAGGAGTCAGCGGCACTTACCTGGCAGAAGATCTCCGGGGGTCACGGGCTGGACTGCTTCATGGCCGCCATCTTCTTTCCCCGGCGGTCACATGCAGTATCTCGCGATAACTGCAGTGACTGCTGGGTAATCGCGGCCGTAAAGCAGTCAGTCCGATGACGTCACCGCCGGAGAAGCAGGTAATCAGCTGTGCTGCGCCGGATGTCAGGCTCTGCCTGTCATTGCGATGTAGCAGAGCTGGATCGCCGTGGGACAGTCGTTACTATGGACTGCGTCGGACAGGTGGTATACTGTTGGTTTGTTTTTTTTCTTTTTTTACAGGAGATCGATGGCGTTGCAGGAATGAGTGTATAATAAAATTAATGAAAACTGTGTTGTCTCTTTTATTTAATTAAAAGACTTTTTTCTTGCTTTGTCTTTTTTTTATACATTTAATAACTTTGGGATTAATAATGGATCGGTGTCTTATTGACACCTCTCCATTATTAACCTGGCTTATTGTCACCGTGCAATCAACGGTGACATTAACCCCTTATTACCCCACTTGCCACCACTACAGGGCAGTGGGAAGAGCCGGGTAAAGTGCCACAATTGGCACATCTTTTGATGCGCCAAATGTGGGGCTGCTGTAGCCTGGTATTATCAGGCTGTTGAGGGCCAAAATCCATGGGCCTTGACAGTCTTTTAATACCAGGCCGCAGCAGTCTGCATTTTACTTGGCTGGTTAACAAAAATAGGGGGACCCCTACGCCGTTTTTTTTTCGAGGGGATCCCCTATTTTTGTTAATCAGCCAAGATATGCAGACTGCTGTGGCCTGGTATTATCAGGCTTGCAAGGTCCATGGATATTGGATCCTTACCAGCCTGAAAAACCAGGCCTCAGCGGTCTGCTTCATCTGGCTGGTTAACAAAAATAGGGGGGACCCCACGCCATTTTTTATTCGAAGGGAACCCCTATTTTTGTTAATCAGTTCCCTCTGACGTCACTGATTGTGTCCCTGGCTGACCTGAAGTGAAAGTGGAAAGCAATCAATTAAGCTTTCCACTTCCTCTCCTGTCAGCCAGGAGAGGAACTCATTCATTTGGGGGTTTACTGTGAGGCTGCAGCATTAGCTGCGGTCCCTGCAGTAAACATTAACCCTTTCTGAAGGATTACACCGTGGGACCTGACTGTGCATGGGATAGGTAAGAATAATTTTGCTTTTTTATTTTATTTTTATTACAGGAAATGGTTTTTGCAGTCAAATAAAAGATGGTCAAAAACATGTGTCTTTATTTCATTAAAATGATTTTTAATTAAAGTGTGTGTGTTTTATTTTTATTTCATGCAATAGGATTAATAATTGATAGTTGTCTAATTGACAGCTCTCAATTATTAACCTGGCTTAAGGTCACCTTTCAATTGCAATGTGGCTTTAACCCCATATTAACCCATTCGCCACCGCTACAGGGCAATGGGAATAGACGGGCAAAGTGCCAGAAAGGGCGAATCTAATTATAGATTTGTCTTTTCTGGGGTGTCTGGGGGCAGATGTTAGTAGCCAGGGGGGGCCAAAAATAATGGTCCCTCTCTGGGCTATTATTATCTGCCCCCATTCGCTGTCTTTGTCTGTCTGGTTGCGAAAATAGGGCGGGAGCCCATGCATTTTTTTTAAACAATTTTACACCTCATATATATATATATATATATATATACATGTCATTGAATTTGTGACACATATATATATATATTTATATTTATAGTTCATACACTTCTACATAGTATAATAGCCGCTAATTCAATTGACGGCTTTTGTGAAAATGCAGAACCCGACATGAAATGACACTTGGTGTACATAGGGTTAACCATGTCTTTTCATGTCCTTTGCTATCTGATTTGCACAAACAATTACATCAGTCTATGTGTGCAAAATTTCACACCTGTAGGGTTAATTAAAGGTGTAAATTCGTAGCAAAAAAGTCCGTTTTTTTTACAACGAATTTACACCTTTAATTAACCCCTACAGGTGTGAAATTTTGCACACATAGACTGATGTAATTGTTTGTGCAAATCAGATTGCAAAGGACATGAAAAGACATGGTTAACCCTATGTACACCAAGTGTCATTTCATGTCGGGTGCTTCTGTCTTTTCACAGAAGCCGGCTTTACCCGGCAATTGAATCAGAGGATATTTTACTATGTAGAAGTGTATAAACTATACATATATGTATATATATATGTCACAATGACATGTATACATATATATATATGTATTCTATGTGTGTATATTTAGTGTTTACAAGGAAATAAAGTTTTTTTTTAGTTGCGATATTTTGTTCCCATAGACTTACATGGGACTTCCGGTATCGGAATCGGATATCGCCAATATTTAGTGATATCGGCGATACCATTCCGATCCGATATTTTTAGATATCGAGCAGTATCGCTCAACACTACTCAGAAGAGGAGAAGGATCCGCAGCAGGCATCAACATCGCAGCAGCGGTTAACAAGCAGGCCCGTAACAGTTCAAAAAGGTGTTAAAAAAACCAAAAAGACTTGCAGGACAGCTTGGCCAGACCGTCAAATTAGCACAGCATGCAAGCCCCGAAAATTTAAACCATAGTAGGTAGAGTCCAGTGTGGCACTTTTTTTACCTAAATCCTATTGATGAGGCAAAGGTTATCTGTAAGCAGTGTGGAAGGACCTTTAGCCGAGGGAAAAATCGCAGAAATTTGAATACCAGTTGCATGCTTAGACATTTAATGAACATGCACTTGCAAGCGTGGACAGACTACAAAACCTAAAAATCCCCCCCAGGGCCGGCGTCAGCACCTGGCACACCCGGGCAAGTGCCGGTTCCCTGACCAGGTGGGGGGGCGACTCATGGGCGACGGCAGTGGCACAGGGCCCTCATAGTACAAAATGTGTCTCTGATGGTTGGAGGGCCCACTCGCCGTCAGACACACCTGTGTACTATGAGGGGCCCTGTGCCAGTGCCGTCACCCATGAGTCGGCCCGCCCTGCTTGCTCAGGGCCCCAGCACTTGCAATACTAACCTCTCTATGCTCCACCACTCTGAAGTCTTCCACATTTCCTGACAGTGACATTCAGGTTAGAGAGCGCGATGACGTCACGTCTGTATGCCCTCTGCCTAAACAGTCCAAGTTCAGAGAGCTGTAAGATGGCGACGCTGAGGAGTTCAGAGTAGAGTAGTGCACAGCGAGGAGAGGTATTTCATTTTTTGTAATGTTTGGAGGAATATAAGTTGAGCATTATACACTGGATCATTAATAATGGGGTCCATTATATATGGAGCATGATTTTGGCCCATAAGACACTGGAGTATCATCCATGGGGCCCATCATATACTGGAGCATTGTAAATGGGGCAGATCAGACACTAGAGCAGCATTTACGGGGCCCATTATACACTGGATCATTAATAATGGGGCCAAATATATTTGGTGAATGATTTTGGCCCATAAGACACTGGAGCATCATCCAATGGGGCACAAATAATACAGGAGCATTCTAAATTTAGCAGATCAGACACAGGAGCAGCATCCATGGGGCCCATCATAATACTGGAGCATTGTAAATTGGGGACATCAGACACTGGAGCAGCATTTACGGGGTCCATTATACACTGGATCATTAATAATGGGGCCCAATATATTTGGTGCATGATTTTGGCCAATAAGACACTGGAGCATCATCCATGGGGCCCAACATATACTGGAGCATTCTAAATGGGGCAGATCAGACACTGGAGCAGCATCCATGGGGCCCATCATATACTGGAGCATTGTAAATGGGGGACAGCAGACACTGGAGCAGCATTTACCGGGCCCATTATACACTGGATCATTAATAATGGGGACCAATATATTTGGTGCATGATTTTGGCCCATAAGAAACTGGAGCATCATCCATGGGGCCCAAATAATACAGGAGCATTCTAAATGGGGCAGATCAGACCCTGGAGCAGCATCCATGGGGCCCATCATATACTGGAGCATTGTAAATGTGGGACATCAGACACTGGATCAGCACTTACCGGGCCCATTATACACTGGATCATTAATAATGGGGCCCAATATATTTGGTGCATGATTTTGGCCCAAAAGACACTGGAGCATTATCCATGGGGCCAAAATAATACAGGAGCATTCTAAATGGGGCAGATCAGAAACTGGAGCATCATCCATGAGGCCCATCATATACTGGAGCATCATATGGGTTTCATTATTTATGGGGCATCATATAGGGTATGGAGCATCATATGGAGCACATATGGGGCCTATTCTGTATGGAGCATTATATGGAGCCCATTCTGTATGGAGCAATATATGGGGCCCATCATATACTGTATGGAGCTTTATATGCGACTCATTATACTGTATGGAGCAATATGTGGGGCTCATTATACTCTATGGGGACCGTCCTATACTGTATGGCACATTATATGGGGACCATCATATACTGCAGCATTATGTGAAGCTCATCATATACTGTATGGAACAGTATATGGTACCAATTATGTATGGAGCAATATATGGGGCTCATTATTCTGTATGGTGCACTATGTGGTGGCCATAATACTGTATGGAGGAATATAGTGTCTGGTTTTTGAGCTATTATAAATTTTAAAATAGATATCAGTCTTGTCATGTAAGAAGTGAAGTATTTTTCATTGTACTATACCTATATTTTTGTGCCGTATTGGAGCAACATGAATTGTGGTATGTGTTAAAGGGGCCCACTGACACTCTTTGGCCCGGGGCACACGAAAACCGGGAGCCATCCTTACCCCCCCCACAAGTTTAGCCAAATAACCCCCAGTTTTCAATGCGTAACTATTATTATAAAGTTAATTAAGGTTGACAAGCTTAAGTAATAAGAATTTATGTTGTTGGCATTGAAATGGGCACTGTATGTATGTTTACTGTCCTCCACTCCATGGCGACTTTGCTTCCCCATTGACTTGCATTGGGTTTCGTGTTTCAGTCGGACCCCCAACTTTTCCCGATAGTCGGCCGATTTCGTTCGACCCGACTTTTGAGAAAGTCGGGTTTCATGAAACCCGACTCGACCCTAAAAAAGGGAAAGTCGCTCATCTCTATTCACCATGCTTGAGTTCAGTGGGGTTTATAACCCTATTCATGTCAGGGAACGGAATGAATGGAAGACAGCATTTAATGATAATGATGGTCAATATGTGCATCTTGGTCATGCCTTTTGGGTTAAGTAACAATTCAGCTATTTTTCAACATGTTGTTTATGTCATATTTAGAGAAACGTGGTCAATATGTGGTTGTCTATTTAGATTTCATCTTGGTTTATTCACCTGATCATGAATCACACATTTAACATGTATACACTATATCATTCTCTATGGGCTATGCAGCAAGGCCAAGGACGGCTGCCTGTAAGTGGAGAGGCATGTAGGGGTCAGCCACTGCAAAGAACTGAATAACACTGTGACTTTAAGGGACAATGCTCCCCTCTAATTTGTGTGCACTTTGACTAGTTCACCCCTGCAGCTTTGCTGTGTGTTGGTTTGAGCAGGAGGAAAATAGGGTCTTGAGCCAGCAGTTGAGCTCTTGAGCCGATGACATGGGGACAGACCTTAAAGAAAGGGTGGTCTTGACACTGACAGTTAAAAATGAACAAAGTGCACAGTTACCGCAGGATTTCCTAGCAGGACCTTGTCTGAAAGAAAGGATAGCATAGCAAAGACAAGGCGGTTTGCCCCAAGCACCAGTAACCTAGAGAGAGGAAACATCACTGTGGAACTAGTGACTCCTCGGCATTAAAAGTGAGATAACACTTACCCAGACCCGGAAGAAGACGGGACCATTCAAGGCAGTGGTTCTCAACCTTTCTAATGCCGTGACCCCGCAATACAGTTCCTCATGTTGCGGTGACCCCCAAACCAAAAAATAATTACAGTCCTCCATACAATATTATGGGCACCACATAGTCCTCCATACAGTATTATGGGCCAAATATAATGCTCCATAAAAAATACTGGTCCCCATATAATGCTCCATACAAAATATGGAGCTCTCCTCTGCACTGTGCTGTGTTCTGCACTGTTACGGCTCAGGAAAGGGCACTGTGGAAAGACTCCCCATTATCATCATCATTGCCTCCCCATCATCATCATTGCCTCCCCATCATCATTGCCTCCCCATCATCATTAACATTGCCTCCCCATCATCATCATTGTCTGCCCATCATCATTGGCTCCCCATCATCATCATTGCCTGCCCATCATCATTGGCTCCCCATAATCATCATTGCCTGCCCATCATCATTGGCTCCCCATCATCATCCCCTCCCCATCATCATCATTGCCTGCCCATCATCATTGGCTCCCCATCATCATCATCATTGGCTCCCCATCATCATCACCTCCCCATCATCATCATCATCATTGCCTGCCCATCATCATTGGCTCCTCATCATCATCATTGCCTGCCCATCATCATTGGCTCCCCATCATCATCATCATTGCCTGCCCATCATCATTGGCTCCCCATCATCATCGCCTCCCCATCATCATCATCATCATTGCCTGCCCATCATGATTGGCTCCCCATCATCATGATCATTGCCTGCTCATCATTGGCTCCCCATCATCATCATTGCCTCCCAAACATCATCATCATCATTGCCTGCCCATCATCATTGCCTCCCCATCATCATCATCATCATCTTTGCCTGCCCATCATCATTGCCTCCCCATCATCATCATTATTGTCTGCCCATCATCATTTCCTCCCTATCATCATCATCATTGCCTGCCCATCATCATCGCCTCCCCAAAATCATCATCTTTGCCTGCCCATCATCATTGGCTCCCCATCATCATCGTTGCCTCCTCACCACCATCACTGCCTCCCCCATCACCATCACACATACAGCACCACACACAGAAAGTACCGCAGCACTCTCTCACATACACACACGCAGGCAGACACACACACACACACTGATACACACAGACACATACACCTCACATCTCACCTGTCCGGCGCCCGCGCTCTCTGCCACAGCCGGCCGCTGAATGATGACGTCATCCAGCGCCGCTGCTGTGACAGGAAGCGCGGGCTCCCTGCAGGCGCCCCCTGGAGCCCAGAGCTACGGAGGCACGGGAGAGAGGTAAGTATTGCGCTGCCTTCTCAGGCCGGGTCCCCCCTCTCCCCGCACAGTGGATTCACCGACCCTGCCGCTCAGCTCCGGAGGGTCCCGGGCCGCTGCACTGTGACTCTGTGGGAGGAGGAATTGCTGCTGCTGCCACGCCGCCCCACACACGTGCTGCCTGGGGCGGACCGCCCCACACACGTGCTGCCTGGGGCGGACCGCGCGCCGCACCCTACGCCCACCCACGCTACACCCCTGCTACGCCACTGGGCTAAAGCCATCGGAAATATGTATTTTCCGATGGCTTTAAGCGACCCCTGTGTTTTGGTCGTTCGACCCCCGCCGAGGTCGTGACCCACAGGTTGAGAACCGCTGATTTAAGGGAACTTGTCAGAGACCTACAGACACTGTCAGGTTGGCGCTGTTTTATTGATTAAAATGATACCTTTGTTGATGAATCTATCTTGTGGTTGTTGTTTAATCTTTATTTTCAGTTTTAAGTTAATGATATGCTCGTGATCCGGGGCGGGCATGTGAGGGGTGGCTCTGTATGTGGTGCTCTGCGTAGCTATTCATTTGTATGGCTTCTGACAAGTCACTAATCCCACAGTGACCTGCCCCTATTTTACATAATGAATATTATATACAGTACAGACGAAAAGTTTGGACACACCTCATTTAAAGATTTTTCTGTATTTTCATGACTATGAAAATTGTAAATACACACTGAAGGCATCAAAACTATGAATTAACACATGTGGAATTATATACTTAACAAAAAAGTGTGAAACAACTGAAAATATGTCTTATATTCTAAGTTCTTCAAAGTAGCCACCTTTTTGCTTTGATGACTGCTTTGCACACTCTTGGCATTCTCTTGATGAGCTTCAAGAGGTAATCACTGGGAATGGTCTTCCAACAATCTTGAAGGAGTTCCCAGAGAAGCTTAGCACTTGTTGGCCCTTTTGCCTTCACTCTGCTGTCCAGCTCACCCCAAACCATCTCGATTGGGTTGAGGTCTGGTGACTGTGGAGGCCAGGTCATCTGGCATAGCACGCCATCACTCTCCTTCTTGGTCAAATAGCCCTTAAACAGCTGGGAGGTGTGTTTGGGGTCATTGTCCTGTTGAAAAAGAAATGATGGTCCAACTAAACGCAAACCGGATGGAATAGCATGCCGCTGCAAGATGCTGTGGTAGCCATGCTGGTTCAGTATGCCTTCAATTTTGAATAAATCGCCAACAGTGTCACCAGCAAAGCACCCCCACACCATCACACCTCCTCCTCCATGCTTCATGGTGGGAATCAGGCATGTAGAGTCAATCCTTTCACCTTTTCTGCGTCGCACAAAGACACGGTGGTTGGAACCAAAGATCTCAAATTTGGACTCATCAGACCAAAGTACAGATTTCCACTGGTCTAATGTCCATTCCTTGTGTTCTTTAGCTCAAACAAGTCTCTTCTGCTTGTTGCCTGTCCTTAGTAGTGGTTTCCTAGTCGCTATTTTACCATGAAGGCCTGCTGCACAAAGTCTCCTCTTAACAGTTGTTGAAGAGATGTGTCTGCTGCTAAAACTTTGTGTGGCATACCTCAGTGGTTGATACCTTTTAATGGCTAACTGAAAAGATGGTCACAAATTGCAAGCTTTCGAGACTACTCAGGTCTCTTCATCAGGCTAAACTAATACAAAATCTGAAGAATCACATATTTATACACCACACAGCACAGAAAAAATGCAATAGGTAAGACAAGTGCCGTAAAGCAGAACTGTCATTATGGGAGATAGAGATGAACATAAATATTGGAACAGTTCATAGATAAGGAGTGTGAAAGTTTTATTGCCCTCTGATTAGGGTCTGGTAATGTTTTGTGATGTTTTCACAGGGTCTTTGGAGTAAATTACTTAATTGATGTAAAACGTCATAAATCCGTGTGACAGGTTCATTCCAGCATTAAGAGTGTCAAAGGTCACCATCAGTTTGTATTCGCAAACTCTTCTGTGTCTTTGAGATGTGAAGCTACCTTTCAATACAAGTAATTTCATATCCCACATGCTATGACCAAGGGAAGAAAAATGTTTTGCCACAGGTAGATCCATTCTTTTTTCTCTTATTGTGTGGCGATGAGAATTCATCCTTGTTCTCAGTTTTTGCCCGGTCTCTCCCACATACAGAACCCCAGTTGGACATTTAGTACATATAATTACAGTCATGGCCAAAAGTTTTGAGAATGACACAAATATTATATTTTCACATGATCTGCTGCCCTCTGGTTTTTATGTGTGTTTGACAGATGTTTTTATCACAGACAGAAATATAATTGCAAACATATAAGTAACAAAAGCTAATATTGACAGTTAGAATGAGTTAATGCAGCAAGTCAATATTTGCAGTGTTGACCCTTCTTCTTCAGGACCTCTGCAATTCTCCCTGGCATGCTCTCAATCAACTTCTGGACCAAATCCTGACTGATAGCAGACCATTCTTGCACAATCAATGCTTTCATTTTGTCAGAATTTTTAGGTTTTTGTTTGTCCACCCGTCTCTTGATGATTGACCACAAGTTCTCAAAGGGATTAAGATCTGGGGAGTTTCCAGGCCATGGACCCAAAATCTCTATGTTTTGTTCCCTGAGCCATTTAGTTATCACCTTTGCTTTATGGCAAGGTGCTCCATCATGCTGGAAAAGGCATTGTTGATCGCCAAACTGCTCTTGGAGGGTTGGGAGAAGTTGCTCTTGGAGGACATTCTGGTACCATTCTTTATTCATGGCTGTGTTTTTAGGCAAGACTGTGAGAGAGCCGATTCCCTTGGCTGAGAAGCAACCCCACATATGAATGGTTTCAGGATGCTTAACAGTTGGCATGAGACAAGACTGGTGGTAGCGCTCACCTTGTCTTCTCCGAATGAGGCGTTTTCCTGATGTCCCAAACAATCGAAAAGGGGATTCATCAGAGAAAATAACTTTACCCCAGTCCTCAGCAGTCCACTGCCTGTATTTGCAGAATATCAGTCTGTCCATGATGTTTTTTCTGGAGAGAAGTGGCTTCTTTGCTGCCCTCCTTGAGACCAGGCCTTGCTCCAAGAGTCTCCGCCTCACAGTGCGTGCAGATGCACTCACACCTGCCTGCTGCCATTCCTGAGCAAGCTCTGCACTGCTGGTAGCCCGATCCCGCAGCTGAAACACTTTTAAGAGACGGTCCTGGCGCTTGCTGGTCTTTCTTGGGCGCCCTGGAGCCTTTTTGGCAACAGTGGAACCTCTCTCCTTGAAGTTCTTGATGATGCGATAGATTGTTGACTGAGGTGCAATCTTTCTAGTTACGATACTCTTCCCTGTTAGGCCATTTTTGTGCATTGCAATGATGACTGCACGTGTTTCTTTAGAGATAACCATGGTTAACAGAAAAGAAACAATGATGCCAAGCACCAGCCTCCTTTTAAAGTGTCCAGTGGTGTCATTCTTACTTAATCATGACAGACAGCCATGTCCTCATCAACACGCACACCTGTGTTAATGGAGCAATCACTGAAAAGAGGTTAGCTGGTCCTTTTAAGGCAGGGTTGCAATGATGTTGAAATGTGTTTTGGGGATAAAGATCATTTTCTAGCCAAATATTGACTTTGCAAGTAATTGCTGTTAAGCTGATCACTCTTTATAACATTCTGGAGTATATGCAAATTGCCATTAGAAAAAGTGAAGCAGTAGATTTTGTAAAAATTAATATTTGTGTCATTCTCAAAACTTTTGTCCATGGCTGTAGGTACACCACATTAGATGTGATGCAGCTGAAAGTACCTGGTATCTTGTAGTCCCAATGGGAGTTGGGGATCTTTATCTTGTCCGTGGTCATTATAAATGGACAGGTTTTGAATTTCTTCTGGTTGCAAGGAAAGATTCCTGCAGCTGTTGGGGAGGACAGGGAACTTCTGACAATGATGCTTCTTAGATTTGGGGGCTGCCTAAAACACAGTAGTGGGGGGTCTGGAAATATGGATTGTAATCGGGCATCTTTTTGTAGTAGAGGTTGTAGTTTCCGTGCAGCTCCCCTTAGCACCTCCAGATTTGGATTGTAGGTGACCACTAGAGGCACCCGGTTATTTTCTTCTTTAGTTTTGTAATGTAGCAGGTGATTCCTTGATATTCTGGTGGCTCTTGTAATTTGGTTTTCAATTGTTCTTGGATGGTAGCCCTGATTTAAAAAGGTCTTTCTAAGGGCTTCACAGAAGGTTATAATGTAGAGCAGTAAAATTAAAAAATCTAATTTTTTTCACAAAAATGATCTTTTCACCCCCAATTTTTATTTTCCAAAGTGTAACAGGACCTCAAAAGTTATTGTGCAATTTGTTCCGAGTATGCTGATACCCCATATGTGGGGGTAAACCACTATTTGAGTGCATGGCAGAGCTCGGAAGGGAAGGAGCGCCGTTTTGGAATGCAGACTTTGATGGAATGGTCTGCGGGTGTCATGTTGCGTTTGCAGAGCCCCTGATGTCCCTAAACAGTAGAAATCCCCCACAAGTGACCCCGTTTTGGAAACTAGACCCCCTAAGGAACTTTTCTAGATGTGTGGTGAGCACTTTGAACCCCAAGTGCTTCACAGAAGTTTATAACGTAGAGCCATGAAAATTAAAAAATCATTTTTTTCCACAAAAATGATCCTTTTGCCCCCAAATTTTTATTTTTAAAAGGGTAACAGGACAAATAGGACCCAAAAAGTTGTTGTGCAATTTGTCCTGAGTACGCCGATACCCCATATGTGGGGGTAAACCACTGTGATCGCCATACTGCGATCTTTGGGAGGCAGAATGAACAAATCCACAAAAGGTGAAGAATTGGTTTTATTTATTACGCCGTTCCTCATGCGGTATTAGAGATTGGGCGACTTTATTCTTTGTATCGGTGCAATTACAGCGATAACAGATTTACATCCTTTTTTCATGTTTAACTTCTGTCACACACTAAAAGACGCTTTTTTTTGGAAGAATTTTTTCTAAGAAATTTTTGCTTTGCCGTATTTTGAGAGCTATAATTTTTCCACAGAGACATGTGCAGGCTTATTTTTGGCGGGACGAGCGGACATTTTTAATGGTACCATATTTGGGCACATAACGTTTTTTGATCGCTTCATATTCCGATTTTTGTAGAAGCAGAATGAACAAAAACCAGCAATTCAGGAAATTGTTTTTTTTACCTCCATTCCGAGTGTGGTAAAATTGATAAAGCAGCTTTATTCTTCGAGTCACTACGATTACAGCGATACCTCATTTATTCTGCGAGCTATAACTTTTTTTTTTCGCTGATGATGCTGTATGGTGGCTTGTTTTTTGCGGGACAAGATGACGTTTTCAGTGGTACCATGTTTATTTATATCCATTCTTATGATCGCGTATTATTGCACTTTTTCCAAGCGATATGATGACACCGCTTGGAAAAAGTATAATTTGCTACTTTTTTGTGTTTTTTGTACGGCTTTCACTGAAGGGGTTAACTAGGGTTATGCTTTTATAGATGGGTTTTTGACGGACGCGGCGATACCAAACGTGTATTTTTTTTTACATAAAAATGTGTATTTTTTAGGGGAATTTTTTAAATTATTTTTTAATATTTTTTTTTACAAATTTTTTTTTCATTTTTTTTTTTACATAGTACCTTTATGGGACTTTCACTTTTTCACTTTTGATTGCAGGTATAAAACATTGCAGTGCTCCAGCATTGCAATGCATTATACCAATGGAGAAAGCTGCTGAGACCATGTTGTGAGCATAGTCTCAGCGGCTTTCCGTAGCTGGATGACCTGGAGGTTGTCATGACAACCCCGGGTCATCATGGCTAAGATCGGGCCCTGCGATTACATCGCGGGGACGCCGATCTGAGGCAGAGGGAGCCCCGGACCCTCTGCCTCCCCCCCTGAACGCTGCGATCATGCTCGATCGCAGTAGTCAGGGGGTTCACAGCCAGGGGCGGCGCGGACGTCGCTCCCGCCTGTCAGTGCAGGAAGCTCGGCCACTGCAGCGCTGAAGCTCCTGCACTGATCGGGCTGGAGATGCTGAAATTTCAGCATCTCCTGCCCGATCGCTGCTGTGTTTGGTCAGTCAGATTGATTGACCAATCACAGCTCTCTGCGTGCAGGGACCAAGAGCATGGGTCCCCGCACCTCTTGTCGTGCCTGTCAGCTGTCATAGACAGCTGTCAGCACTGAACTACCACTGCGTGTTTGCACGCAGTGGTAGTTCAAAGGCATGACGTGCACAGTCCATCCTGGTGCCAGAACTGGCATCCTGCCATGACGGACTGTGCACGTCAATGGACATTAAGAGGTTAGTCAAGAACTCATTCTGGCGCCAGTGGCAGTCCTGAGTTGGTGATTGAGAGGCTTTAAGATCTAGCACCAAAGGGCATGATCTGACCAAGTGATTGGGGCCCATCTGAACTTTTTCAAGCATCCTAAGAGTTAGAATATTTGCAAAAAAATAAATTCTTGTATAGGTATGATGGGAAGGAGAATAAAAGGAATAAGCTCTTTCTTTAGGATGGTCTATAATCCACAGATCAAATGAAGAGTTAGCCCTAATCAATTTCCTGAATTCCAGAGCTAATCTGACTATATTGTGTGAGGGGAAGCTGCCCCCACTGAGTTCCTATCGAATATTTCTGAAAAGTGAACATTAAAATCAAATACTACTAGTAAAGCTGCCTGCGGAAGTTTCAGGGGTAAGTAAAACACTTTCCGTAGAAAACGGATCTGTCCTGTATTTGGAGCATATAAATTACATAAGGTAATTTCATAAGGTTTGCCCCTTAGAGATGCCTCTAAAACAACATACCGACCCACCGGATCTATGTGTATCTTGGTCACCAGCAATGGACAGTTGAGGAAAACAAAATTGCCACACCACCTCTCATATTGTTAATAAAAGCAGAATAAGACATAAGAAAGGAATTAATAGCAAACTTAAATGTGCCTGTTTTATCATAGTGGGTCTCCAGTAAAAAGGCTATATCAGCCTTTTGAGACTTCAATTCCTGTAAGGTGAGCCTCCTCTTCCTAAGGGAGTTAAAACCCCTAATGTTAACTGATATTATGCGAGTCATGATGTGTTACTCACTTATTCAGAGCCCTGAGCTTGTCTATCTTCCAAAGCCTCCCAGTAGATGACAGTTCCCCAGATCCTTGAAGGATTCACTCAGCTCCTGTCCAAGAAGCTGCCCCAAAACAGATAGGAAGGGTGGAAACACAAGGGCAAGGGAAAGACAATAAAAAGGAAATAATACAAATATATGAACTTTAGTGAAATAAGAACCATATTTCCCAGGGAAAATCTCTTGGACTGGGGTTACTCCTGTGGAGCAAACTAAACCCACAAGGAGTATGAGAAAGACAATGTAACCCCAGGAGTATTTGTCAACCCCAGAGTTTAGCCTGTTCAAAGGTGGGGAAAAGAAAACTTCAGTAAAAAAGGAAAACAACCCCTATCCAACAGGACAGACCAGGGTTCACCCAGGCAATTATTGCTTAGAACTTGCGTCTACAACCACATGACATAAAAAACAGCATCAATTGTCTTAATTAGCGTTAAACGAGTATGCCTGCACTGGCCAGTGCTTGTATAAAGAGAAAAGTAAGTACAGTAAATCCAAATCAGGAGGTAAAGAAATGCTAAACATCAGTGTTATTCAACACTAATAGCAGCCATCTCAGCGAGGTCTAGAAAGGGGTCCCCTGGACCTTTCCGCTCCTTTCTTTTTTTATTGTTCCAAACTGGAGGTGGTGCTCCCGTCGTGATAGAAGTTTCCCAGTCTGCAATCTTGGGGTCTGCAGTCCCAAAAGCTTCACAGAAAGCTGGTAAATCCTCCAAGAAGCGCAGTGTCGTAGAGATTCCCTCCCGTCGGACTGTTAGAGCAAAATGGAACCCCATCTGTAAAGGATTGGTAGATCTTTCAGGATGAACAATAAGGATCTGAGGAGCCTTCTTTTCTGCAGGGTGAGGAGAGACAAATCTGGAAACAACTGGATTACCATACTCAAATATGCTCATCCTCCTTACCCCCTAAAAGCTCGTCCTTTCCAGCCGGGAACCGTAACTCCTCTTCATCCAGACCACCGAACGCAGCGTCCTCCTCATGCGCTGCAGCCACCTCCTCCACACGACAAGATGGTGCCAGGATCGCCGAACCTGCCTGCTCTCGCAGGAGAATGTTATCCAGGGCTGTAACGGGAACGGCCGACACCGCTCCTGTCTGCACAGGTGTCCTGATTTCCTTGGACCCATCGGGGAGATAAAAAGCTGGTGCAGGCACTGCAAGTTGTGTTAAATGTATTGCCCTGCAGGAGCTCCTAAGTCAAGCGTCTGCAAAGCACAGCATCACAGACACACCCCAATAGAAGTGTCCTTTAAATCAGGGCAGAAGAAAACATAAGAATCGGTCATTGGATTTGAAACAATTTTCATAAATCGAGATTTTGCATACCTGTGATACATTAGTGGTTACAATAATTTAATTAGAGATGGAGCTAAAAGTAATCATATTAATTTTCTGCATTTTATCTTTAGAGGACAGGGTTGGAATTCAAAACAAAGCACATACCATTTTAATGCATTAATTTTATCCCTTACAGGGCAGTTTAAAACATAAAATAAACCAGAAATTGTGTTTTGTATTGCCAGTTTTGCCTTTTGCACTTATCTTTAGTTCATATGCTAGAAGCTTAAAGTAACTGTCCACTTTCTAACATGATAGTATGACTTTTTTATGCATAATATTTTGTGAAGATTCATGTTTCTAATACAATGTAATTCAATGATCACATAACACATTCATTATGTTTTAATTGCACTAATTGTTTGCAATATAAACATAAAGCAGGGTAAATGTATCTGCATTTAGCATACCCAGTGAATACCCGTCCTGATGGTGTCACTGGCAATAATAAAACATTTTATGACTCCAAATTTTCATTTATATAAATCACATGATCGTGAAGCATGTAAAGGTGTTAATATGAATATGAATATGAAAATAAAGAAACTACGGAAACTCAGGTTCATGCTCCCAATGAATTTCAGCAGTTTTGGAAAAAAATTTCAAATCTGATATTATAAAATTGAGTCACTGCAAAACATGTTCCCAGCAATGGATTTTTAATGTAGCATTTACCTCCTACAGTAACTTTTACTAATTAGGAAACTTGTGAAGGAATTACTTCATTTGCAATAAAAATAGGTATGAAAATAAATTAAAAAGTTGCACTGATGGGAAAGATATAATAAAATATATCAAAAAAACAAATAAAATGACTGCATGAAAAAATAAAAATATACACAAATATTATACTTATACATGCCTTAGTTGTAATCAAAATTAAAAACATATGAAAAGTAAATTATTAAATGAAAACAAAGTAAATAACAATTTTTCATTTCTTTTATAAATAATCATAGGTACAAACCAAGCATAAATATGAACTTGTGTGTTTAAATAGTTTTTATTTTTTTCTAATTCGTACATGAAACATAAAGCAACAATCAATTGAACTGATTAATCGTGGAATAATTTTTTTATCTTTCAGTATAGTCATGCTAAAATCTCTGTTGGTAGAGTATTTTTCTAACATACAAGGCAACTATACTGTAGGACAAGAAAACTTACAAATATATAGAATCGCTAGCCCAAAATTATTAAAAAATATCATTTTTTATTACACAAATATAAACAAACAGTGAAGAAAAAGATTAGATATAAAATGAGAGTGTCAGACATAAACTAAAATCATACATTTGCCCCAAATGATAATCTCCATAAAAGATATTAGTTAGAATCATTAGTTAATGTAGACAAAGCTTGGATTTAGTTATACTCTAGGACATTCAGTACTGTGCGAAAGTTTTAGGCAGGTGTGAAAAATGCTGCATATCAAGAATGCTTTAAAAGTAGAGGTATTAATAGTTTATTATAGTTATTATTATTATATCAATTAACAACTTGAAGACAATTTGTTCATTTCATGGGCTGGAGAGCAGCGCAATGAGTGTCTGCAGGGAATACTATTGGATGCTGGAGGCTCCTTGCAAGTTTGGGCCTGCATTTCAGCAAATGGAGTTGGGGATTTGGTCAGGATTAATGGTGCCCTCAATGCGGAGAAATACAGACAGATACTTATCCATCATGTAATGGTATCTGAATGGCTTCAAATTTGTTCTAAAGAAGGTCAACGCTTAACACGTAGCCAATGTCATTAAGAACTAACTTCAGCAAAAAAAAGAACAAGGACTCCAAGGAGGGGATGATCTCAACATCATTGAGTTTGTGACTACATGAAGTGAGAAGGATTTGTGCAAGCCTACATCCACAGATGAGCTGTGTTAGTTATTAGTGATGAGCGAGTATGCTCGTTGCTCGGTTTTCCCGAACATGCTCGGGTGTCCTCCGAATATTTGGGCGTGCTCAGAGATTTAGTTTCTGTCGACACAGCTGCATGATTTGCGGCTACAAGACAGCCTGAATACATGTGGGGATTGCCTGTTTGTTAGGGAATCCCTGCATGTATTCAGGCTGTCTAGCAGCCACAAATCATGCAGCTATGGTGACACAAACTAAATTTCCGAGCATGACCAAATACTCGGAGGACACTCAGGCATGTTCGGGAAAACTTGAGCAACGAGTATACTTGCTCATCACTATTAGTTATCCAAGATAATGGAACAAATTAATGCTGATGTCTAATATATTCTATGAAAAAAATTGTGAGCAGTAATTGTTTTACTATATATTTGCTCAATCTTCAACACAACGAGTTTAAAAAAATATTAACAACCTAGTTTCTGAGTTACCTCGCAGACTGTGGATGGCAAGTGTACCTAGGAGAACTGATGCTGTTTTGAAGGGAAAGGGTGGTCACACCAAATATTGATTTGCTTTAGATTTCTTTTTTTCATTAACTTGAATTTTGTTAATTGGTAAAAATAATCTATTGACACTTCTATTTGTACAGCACTCTTACTTTGCAGAATTATTTCCTCACGTCTAAAACTTTTGCACAGTACTGAATATATAGAATTGCTGTTTTTGGTCCACAGCTACAGTACTGTGCAAAAGTTTGAGGCAGATGTGGAAAAATTAGGAGTGCTAATATCTTATTTTTATCCATTAACAAAATGTAAAGTGAATGAACAATAAACAAACCTAAATATAAAAAAATTTGGTGTGATCACCCTTTACCTTTTACCCCTTCCCGACCCATGACGCCACGTAGGCGTCATGAAAGTCAGTGCCAATCCGACCCATGACGCCTATGTGGCGTCATGAAAGGATCGCGTCCCTGCGGGTCGGGTGACCGGGGTCACTGAAAGGTCACCCGACCCGCTGGCACAGGACCCTTTGTGCTTCACCACAGGGGGGTTGGCTTAACCCCCCCGTGGCCACGATCGCTCTGATTGGCTGTTAAAAGTGAAACAGCCAATCAGAGCAATCTGTAATATTTCACCAATATAATTGGTGAAATATTACAATCCAGCCATGGCCGATGCTGCAATAGCATCTGCCATGGCTGGACACCGAGCCCTGACCCCCCCACACGGATTCACGGCGGCGATCGGCCGCCACCACGAAAGATGGCAGCGGTCGGTCACCGCCGTCACTAAAAGCTCCCCTCGTCCTGGCCTCCGCTGCCCCCACCTTCCGATCCCCCCCTCACTTCCGACCCCCATACTCACCTCTCCCGGTCCACCGATGTCCCTGGATCCTTCCTGGCGGCTGCCTGGGATTCTTCATGGGCGCCGCCATCTTGGAAAATGGCGGGCGCATGCGCACTGCGACCGCCGGCAGCCGCATGCGCAGTGCGCCCTGCATAGTCAAAAAATTTATTTTGATCACTGTGATAAACTGTCACAGTGATCAAAATAAAAAAAAGTAAGTGAACCCCCCCTGTCATAGGTAGGGACAAATAATAAAGAATTTTTTTTTTTTTCCTATTAGGCCCTGTGCACATGTTGCGGATTTTGCTGCGGATCCGCAGCTGATTTCGCTGCTGATCCGCAGTGGATTTCGCTGCTGATCCGCAGTGGATTTCGCTGCTGATCCGCAGCTGATTTCGCTGCTGATCCGCTGCTGATTTCGCTGCTGATTCGCTGCTGATTTCGCTGCAGATCAGCAGCGAAATCAGCAGCGAATCAGCAGCGAAATCAGCAGCAGATCAGCAGCGAAATCAGCTGCGGATCAGCAGCGAAATCAGCTGCGGATCAGCAGCGAAATCAGCTGCTGATCAGCAGCGGATTTCGCTGCTGATCCGCAGCTGATTTCGCTGCTGATCCACAGCTGATTTCGCTGCTGATCCGCAGCTGATTTCGCTGCTGATCCGCAGCGGATTTCGCTGCTGATCCGCAGCTGATATCGCTGCTGATCCGCAGCTGATTTCGCTGCGGATTCGCAGCGGATTTGGCGCTGCGGATTCACAGCAGATCCAGAAACCATGTACAGTACAATGCAAATAAATGGTAAAAAAAACCGCTGTTCACATGCTGCAGATTTTTCAGCGCAGATTTGCTGCGGTTTTAAATCCGCAGCATGTCAATTCTTTGTGCGGATTCCGCAGCGATTTTACACCTATTCCATTATAGGCGTAAAACCACAGAGAAAAACCGCAGCAAATCCGCGCTAAATACGCAGGTAAAAGGCAGGTCGTTTTACCTGCGGATTTTAGAAAAATCCGCAAGTGAATCCGCAACGTGTGCACGGGGCCTTAGGGTCAGGCTGGGTTCATATTGCATTATGGCAGTCCGTTAGATGGACTGCGTTTCACCGCGGTATAACACGGTGTAACGCAGTCCGTTAACGCTGCCATTCACCCCATTTGTGTGCGCATCGCAACGCATGCCATGAAGCGGCATGCGTTCGCGACGTGTCGTCATTCAGTGACGGAGCCTTGGACGCAGGCTGCAGCGTCTGGGCTCCATCACCGCTAGCACAGATGAATCATCGCTGATTCCTCTGCACTAGCGGGTATAGCATAACGCGATCGCGTTATGCTATACCGTTACCAGCCCGTCAACGCTACGTGTTGAACGGGCTGGTAAAACGCAATATGAACCCAGCCTTAGGGTTAGAACTAGGGTTAGGGTTAGAACTAGGGTAAGGGTTGGAATTAGGGTTAGGGTTGGAATTAGGGTTAGGGTTTGGATTAGGGTTAGGGTTGAGATAAGCGTTAGGGGTGTTTTGGGGTTAGGGTTGGGATTAGGGTTAGGCTTGTGGTTAGGTTTATGGTTAGAGTTGGGATTAGGGTTAGGGGTGTGTTGGGGTTAGGGTTATGGTTAGTGTTGTGAATGGGTTTGAGATGAGTTCTGAGCAGGGGCTCCCTCTGGTGGTTACAAGCGGTGCTAGTGAAGATTGTGAGGACTGGGAATCAGGTGTTACTGACTGGTCTTATATAAGGGAGTCATTTTCCCATCAGGGTTGCCGGTGATCAATTGTTCTGGTCTGAATCCTTCATTCCAGTTTCCCTTGTAGCCTGCTGTGTCGTGTCTGCATCTCCTGCTTACAGATAAGACTTTTGCTTCTTTTGTGTTTGTGCTATATTTTTGCATTTTGTACTGCACTTCTTTGGGGGCCTTCAGGGTCCCCTCCGGGGGCTTCTGCCCTCTCAGTTTAGTTCAGCCACTGAGTTTTGTTCTTTTGCTTTTTCCAGTTTTTTCAGTGGCTGCTGTTTTGATTTTGTTACACCAGAGAACTAATTTAGGTGGTAGAGGTCGTGTGATCTCAGGTGATTTTGAAATTAGTAGAGTTGGTGCTTTTCAGGGTTTTCTGGGATTGCAGTGGGTGCCCTTCCTATCCTTTTCTATTTGGATAGTTTGGGCCCCAGCGTTTGCTCGTGCTGTTTTCTTTCTGTGTCAGTGTTTCCTGTTGTCTAGCCGCCATTACATGTTTGGGGGCTTTCTATTATCTTTGGGGTTCTGCTCCGGGGCAGATAGCTTTCCTGTTTCTGTCTTTAGGTGTAGTTAGTTTCTCAGGCTGTGACGAGGCGTCTAGGACCAACGTAGGAACGCTCCACGGCTGCCTCTAGTTGTGGTGGTTAGTCAGGGTACTGCAATCTCATAGATTCCAACTGCTCTGGTGTATTGCCTTTTTGCCTGCTCTCCTCAGCTACTGAAACATAACAGTATCACCGGCGTAAAAAATTGAAAATTGTATGGTACTCACAGAAGGGAAAAATATTGTGAAAGAAAAAAGGTTGTCAGAGTTGTCAGAGATATTTTTCTGTTTGTTGCATTTTTTTTTTTTCCCTCTGTATCTCTGGGTGCTGGGGAGGATCTTTTCTCCCAATGGAGTTTGCACGGTTGTCTGGCCGTGTGGATCAGCTTGCCACTGAGGTTCAGAGTATTGCTGCATATCTTGCTAGGTTGCCTGTTGTGGAACCTAGGATTCCCATGCCAGATTTGTTTTTGGGGATCGAGCTAAGTTTCAGAATTTCAAAAATAATTGTAAATTGTTTTTTGCCTTAAAATCTAAGTCCTCAGGAAACGCAGCGCAGCAGGTTCAAATTATCATCTCTCTCCTGCGCGGCGATCCTCAGGATTGGGCTTTTTCCCTGATACCTGGGGATCCTGTTTTGAGTGATGTTGATGCGATTTTTCAGGCTTTGGGGTTATTGTACGATGAGCCTAATGTCACTGATCAAGCTGAAAAAACCTTGTTGGCATTAAATCAGGGGCTTGATGACGCTGAGTTATACTGTCAGAGATTCCGTAGGTGGGCAGTCCTGACCAAATGGAATGACGACGCTTTGGCGGCCCTTTTCCGGAAGGGTCTGTCTTGGGTAGTGTTCAGACTAAGTTTTTATTAACTGTCACTCTGATATGCTCTCTGTCCTCATTTTCTGCTCAGGCTTTCGTTGATTCTGGAGCAGCTATTAACCTGATGGATTATGATTTTGCTAAACGTTGTGGGTTTCCCTTGATACCCCTACAGAAGTCTATTCCCCTACTGGGGATCGATTCTACCCCTTTGGCTGAGAATAAACCCCAGTTTTCTACTCAGGTGATAATGAGGGTTGAACCTGATCACCAGGAGTGCTGCAAATTTTTGGTTCTATATAATCTGCATGACATTATCGTGCTGGGTTTCCCTTGGTTACAGTCTCATAATCCTGTTTTGGATTGGAAATCTGTGTCTGTAACCAGTTGGGGCTGCCAATGTGTTAATACCAACACTCCTGTTTTTTCTGCCTCCCCCCAGGCTCAGGATGTTCCTGACTTTTTGTTTGATTTTTCTGATGTGTTTAGCGAAAGTAAATCTGCATCCTTGCCTCCCCATAGGAGCTATGACTGCGCTATTGAATTAGTGCCGGGTAGTAAATTCCCTAAAGGTCGCCTTTTTAACTTGTCTGTACCTGAACATGACGCTATGCGGTCTTATATCAAGGAATCATTGGAGAAGGGTCATATCAGACCATCCTCTTCACCCTTAGGTGCCGGTTTTTTCTTTGTGGCCAAAAAAGATGGTTCATTAAGGCCGTGTATTGATTATCGTCTCTTGAACAATATTACTGTGAAATATCAATACCCGTTACCCTTGATTTCTGACCTGTTTTCCAGGGTGAAAAACGCTACTTGGTTTACCAAGCTTGACCTCAGGGGGGCGTATAACCTTATTCGCATTAAGCACGGGGATGAATGGAAGATGGCATTCAATACCCCTGAAGGGCATTTTGAGTACCTAGTGATGCCCTTTGGGCTCACTAATGCTCCTTCCGTCTTCCAGTCCTTCATGAATGACATTTTCAGGGATTTTGTGGATAAATTTCTGATTGTTTATTTGGATGATATCTTGATTTTTTCTAATGACTGGGACTCTCATGTGAAACATGTTCGAACTGTATTCCAGATTTTGAGAGAGAATGCTCTGTATGTGAAGGGATCAAAGTGTCTTTTTGGCGTACAGAGGATCTCATTTCTGGGATTCATTTTGTCCCCATCTGTTATTGAAATGGACCCGGTCAAGGTTCAGGCCATCTGTGATTGGGTCCAACCTACTTCATTAAAGGCTCTTCAGAGATTTTTGGGTTTTGCCAATTTTTATCGTAAATTTATTGGTAATTTCTCGGTTATTGTTAAACCATTAACTGATTTGACCAGAAAGGGTTCTGATGTGGTGAATTGGCCTCCTGAGTAGGGTTGAGCATTCCGATACTGCAAATATCGGGTATCGGCCGATATTGGCTGTATCGGAATTCCGATTCCGAGTTCCGATATTTTCGTCATATCGGATACCGGAATCGGGATTGTCACTGTCACTGTCAGTGTCCGTCGGTCGGGTCTGTCAGGAGTCAGCGGCACTTACCTGGCAGAAGATCTCCGGCGGTCACGTCGTGGACTGCTTGATGGCCGCCATCTTCTTTCCCCGGCGGTCACATGCAGTATCTCGCGATAACTGCAGTGACTGCTGGGTAATCGCGGCCGTAAAGCAGTCAGTCCGATGACGTCACCGCCGGGGAAGCAGGTAATCAGCTGTGCTGCGTTGCGATGACAGGCTCTGCCTGTCATTGCGATGTAGCAGAGTTGGATCGTCGTGGGACTGTCGTTATGGACTGCGTCGGACAGGTGGTATACTGTTGGTTTTTTTTTTTTTTTTTTTTTACAGGAGATCGATGGCATCGCAGGAATGAGAGAGTAATAAAAAAAATGAAAACTGTGTTGTCTCTTTTATTTCATTAAAATACTTTTTTCTTGCTGTGTTTTTTTTTTACACATTTAATAACTTTGGGATTAATAATGGATCGGTGTCTTATTGACACCTCTCCATTATTAACCGGGCTTATTGTCACCGTGCAATCAACGGTGACATTAACCCCTTATTACCCCGCTTGCCACCGCTACAGGGCAAGTGGGAAGAGCCGGGTAAAGTGCCACAATTGGCACATCTTTTGATGCGCCAAATGTGGGGCTGCTGTAGCCTGGTATTATCAGGCTGTTGAGGGCCAAAATCCATGGGCCTTGACAGTCTTTTAATACCAGGCCGCAGCAGTCTGCATTTTACTTGGCTGGTTAACAAAAATAGGGGGATCCCCACGCCGTTTTTTTTTCGAGGGGATCCCCTATTTTTGTTAACCAGCCAAGCTAAGCAGACTGCTGTGGCCTGGTATTATCAGGCCGGCAAGGTCCATGGATATTGGATCCTTACCAGCCTGAAAAACCAGGCCTCAGCGGTCTGCTTCATCTGGCTGGTTAACAAAAATAGGGGGGACCCCACGCCAATTTTTTTTGAGGGGATCCCCTATTTTTGTTAATCAGCCAAGATATGCAGACTGCTGTGGCCTGGTATTATCAGGCTGGCAAGGTCCATGGATCTTGGCTCCTTAACAGCCTGAAAATCCAGGCCTCAGCGGTCTGCTTCATCTGGCTGGTTAACAAAAATAGGGGGGACCCCACGCCAATTTTTTTCGAGGGGATCCCCTATTTTTGTTAATCAGCCAAGATATGCAGACTGCTGTGGCCTGGTATTATCAGGCTGGCAAGGTCCATGGATCTTGGCTCCTTAACAGCCTGAAAATCCAGGCCTCAGCGGTCTGCTTCATCTGGCTGGTTAACAAAAATAGGGGGGACCCCACGCCATTTTTTTTTCGAAGGGAACCCCTATTTTTGTTAATCAGTTCCCTCTGACGTCACTGATTGTGTCCCTGGCTGACCTGAAGTGAAAGTGGAAAGCAATCAATTAAGCTTTCCACTTAAGGGCCCGTCTCACATAGCGATATCGCTACCGAGATCGCTGCTGAGTCACTAGTTTTGTGACGCAGCAGCGAGCTCACCAGCGATATCGCTGTGTGTGACATTCAGCGACGATCAGCCCCCCTGCCGGGTATCGCTGATCGTCGCTGAAATGTCAGGACCTTTTTTTGATCGCTGGTTTCCCGCTGACAGGCACACATCGCTGCGTGTGACAGGCGGGAGACCAGCGATCCGCTGGTAACCAAGGTACACAGCGGGTTTCCAGGCGCGGGGCTGTGCCTAGAAACCCGCTGTGTACCTTGGATACCAGCGCCCTGATGCAGGGAGCTGGTATCCAAGGTACACAGCGGGTTTCCAAGCGCTGCGCGGTGCCTGGAAACCCGCTGTGTACCTTGGTTACCAGCGGATCGCTGGTCTCCCGCCTGTCACATGCAGCGATGCGTGCCTGTCAGCGGGAGACCAGCGATCAAAAAAAGGTCCTGACATTTCTGCGACGATCAGCGATACCCGGCAGGGGGGCTGATCGTCGCTGAATGTCACACACAGCGATATCGCTGGTGAGCTCGCTGCTGCGTCACAAAACTAGTGACTCAGCAGCGATCTCGGTAGCGATATCGCTATGTGAGACGGGCCCTTAAGCGATGTTACCCGCAGTGTCGCTGTCCCAGATCGCTGCCTGAGCTGCCTGTTTGGCAGCTCAGCAGCGATCATGTAGCGATACACCAGCGATCCTGACAAGTGCATATCGTTGTCGGGATCGCTGGTGTATCGTTATGTGACACCCAGCCTTTACTCTCCTGTCAGGCAGGAGAGGAACTCATTCATTTGGGGTTTACTGTGAGGCTGCAGCATTAGCTGCGGTCCCTGCAGTAAACATTAACCCTTTCTGAAGGATTACACCGTGGGACCTGACTGTGCATGGGATAGGTAAGAATAATTTTGCTTTTTTATTTTATTTTTATTACAGGAAATGGTTTTTGCAGTAAAATAAAAGATGGTCAAAAACATGTGTCTTTATTTCATTAAAATGATTTTTAATTAAAGTGTGTGTGTTTTATTTTTATTTCATGCAATAGGATTAATAATTGATAGTTGTCTAATTGACAGCTCTCAATTATTAATCTGGCTTAAGGTCACCTTTCAATAGCAAGGTGGCTATAACCCCATATTAACCCATTCGCCACCGCTACTGGGCAATGGGAATAGACGGGCAAAGTGCCAGAAAGGGCGAATCTAATTATAGATTTGTCTTTCCTGGGGTGTCTGGGGGCAGATGTTAGTAGCAGGGGGGGGCAAAAATAATGGTCCCTCTCTGGGCTATTATTATCTGCCCCCACTCACTGGCTTTGTCTGTCTGGTTGCGAAAATAGGGCGGGAGCCCACGCATTTTTTTTCAGCAATTTTACACCTCATATATATATATATATACATGTCATTGAATTTGTGACACATATATATATATATATTTATATTTGTAGTTCATACACTTCTACATAGTATAATAGCCGCTAATTCAATTGCCGGCTTTTGTGAAAATGCAGAACCCGACATGAAATGACACTTGGTGTACATAGGGTTAACCATGTCTTTTCATGTCCTTTGCTATCTAATTTGCACAAACAATTAAATCAGTCTATGTGTGCAAAATTTCACACCTGTAGGGGTTAATTAAAGGTGTAAATTCGTAGCAAAAAAGTCCGGTTTTTTTACAACGAATTTACACCTTTAATTAACCCCTACAGGTGTGAAATTTTGCACACATAGACTGATTTAATTGTTTGTGCAAATTAGATAGCAAAGGACATGAAAAGACATGGTTAACCCTATGTACACCAAGTGTCATTTCATGTCGGGTGACCCGACATGAAATGACACTTGGTGTACATAGGGTTAACCATGTCTTTTCATGTCCTTTGCTATCTAATTTGCACAAACAATTAAATCAGACTATGTGTGCAAAATTTCACACCTGTAGGGGTTAAATAAAGGTGTAAATTCGTAGCAAAAAAGTCTGTTTTTTTACAACGAATTTACACCTTTAATTAACCCCTACAGGTGTGAAATTTTGCACACATAGACTGATTTAATTGTTTGTGCAAATCAGATAGCAAACGACATGAAAAGACATGGTTAACCCTATGTACACCAAGTGTCATTTCATGTCGGGTGCTTCTGTCTTTTCACTGAAGCCGGCTTTACCCGGCAATTGAATCAGAGTATATTTTACTATGTAGAAGTGTATAAACTATACATATATGTATATATATGTCACAATGACATGTATATATATATATGTATTCTATGTGTGTATATTTAGTGTTTACAAGGAAAGAATGGGGTTTTTTTAGTTGCGATATTTTGTTCCCATAGACTTACATGGGACTTCCGGTATCGGTATCGGGTATCGCCGATATTTTAGTGATATCGGCGATACCATTCCGATTCCGATACTTTATTATATCGGAAAGTATCGCTCAACTCTACTCCTGAGGCAGTCTCTGCATTTCAGGAACTTAAGCAGAGATTCACTTCTGCTCCTGTTCTACGGCAGCCTGATGTTTCTCTGCCATTTCAGGTGGAGGTTGATGCCTCTGAAATTGGGGCAGGTGCCGTTTTGTCCCAAAAAGATCCAGAGACCTCTAAAAGTAACCCTTGTGTCTTTTTCTCTCGAAAATTTTCTCCTACTGAACGTAATTATGACGTGGGTAATCGGGAGTTGTTGGCCATGAAGTGGGCTTTTGAAGAGTGGAGACATTGGCTGGAGGGAGCCAAACATCAGGTGGTGGTCCTTACGGACCATAAGAATCTGGTCTATCTGGAATCTGCCAAGCGACTCAATCCTAGACAGGCCAGGTGGGCCTTGTTTTTCACACGTTTTAATTTTGTGGTTTCCTTTCTTCCTGGCACTAAGAATGTTAAGGCGGATGCCCTCTCGAGGAGTTTCTTTGCGGACTCTCCTGAGTTATCTGATCCTTCTGTTATTTTGAAAGAGGGTGTAGTTCTTTCCGCCATCTCGCCCAATTTGAGACTTGCTCTGGAGGGGTGTCAGGAGGATAGGCCCGAGCGCTGCCCTGTTGGAAAATTGTTTGTCCCGGACCAATGGAAAAAGAGTGTGATGTCTGAGATTCATTGTTCCGCATTGGCTGGGCATCCCGGAATTTTTGGTACCAGAGACTTGGTTAGTCGGTCCTTTTGGTGGCCTACCTTGTCTCGTGATGTCAGGGAATTTGGGCAGTCCTGCGGGACTTGCTCTCGCTCCAAGCCTTGCTCTCGCTCTAGTGGTTTGTTGATGCCATTGCCTGTGCCCAAGAGACCATGGACCCATATCTCTATGGATTTCATTTCCGATCTTCCTGTTTCTCAGAGAATGACCACCATCTGGGTAATTTGTGATAGGTTTTCCAAAATGATACATCTTGTGCCATTACCTAAGTTGCCTTCCTCCTCTGAATTGGTGCCGTTGTTCCTTCAGCACGTGGTTCGTTTACACGGCATTCCTGAGAACATTGTGTCTGACAGAGGAGTCCAGTTTGTTTCCAGATTTTGGAGGACTTTTTGTTCTAAACTGGTGTTCAATTGTCTTTCTCCTCGGCATTTCATCCTCAGACCAATGGTCAAACTGAGAGAACAAACCAGACATTGGAGACTATCTAAGATGCTTTGTTCTGCTGATCAGATGACTGGTCTCTTTTTGCCTTTGGCTGAGTTTGCTCTTAATAATAGGGCTAGCTCTGCCACTTTGATGTCTCCGTTTTTCTGTAATTCTGGGTTTTCACCCTCGATTTTCTTCAGGACAGATGGAGGCTTCTGTCTGTCCAGGTGTTGACTCTGTTGTGGAGCGTATGCAACAGATTGGGACGAGGTAGTAGAGAGGTTGTCCCTCTCTCAGGAGAAGGCCCAGCGGTTTGCTAACCGGCAGAGGACTGATGGTCCTCGGTTAAAGGGGGACTTGGTCTGTTGTCCTCAAGAATATTCCTATGAGAGTAGCATCTCCTAAAATTTAAGCCTAGGTGCATTGGACTATAAAATCAGGAGATTTTAAACCTTTTTTTTCGTTTGCTTCTCCAGGGGC
>JARQOD010000006.1:117699631-117742328 GCA_033576555.1 Oophaga sylvatica
AGAGACTTGTGGTAGCAGGAGCTACAGTGACTGTTGCAGCAAGAAGTTCTGCAGCAGCCGGAGCTGCAGTAACAGCCACAGCAGCTTAGGAGTAGCATCTGGAGGTGCTGGTTGTTGGTGGCTGCAACGGAAGCGGTGGCAGTACCAGCAGGAGCTGGTGTGGTAAAAAGGACAGTGTGAACCGAGGCACACAAACTCTTAAAGGGCCAGTACACGCCCTAAGTGAAAGTCACTGTCTAAGGGTACTGTGTGGACTGGGGTCTGTGAAAACCGTGATGTGTACCCCAGTGATGGGTGGTGTCCCTAGAGGGGGAGGAGTCCCAAAAGAGGGGCGGTAACCCAAATTGGGATGTGGCCCAAAAGGGGCGGAGTCCCAAAAGGGGGCGGTAACCCAAAGTGGGATGTGGCCCGAAAGGGGGCGGAGTCCCAAAAGGGGGTGGAAACCCAAAAGGGGATGGTGGCCCAAAAGTGGGTGGAGATTCCAAAAGGGTGTTATGCTGGTATACCACCGAACTTAGTGTACCCTATGAGAGGAAGCGGGACTTCACGTTATTTGAAAAGGCATGGGAAGCTGATAAAGTGTGTTGTTGTTCAGAGGAGGGAGCCCCATCACAGCAGGTGGCTGTAGTGGTTCCTTGTCGTGTGATGTGTGAAAAGAAGGTAACACCTAATAGCCATAGTCCAGAGTTCCAGGTGACCGGGAGAAAGTGTGGGTCAGACCAACTCGGGGACTTGGACGTGACAAGACGTGTGACCGTGAGAAACGGTATAGCTCCAGGAAAGGGGGCAGAGACCTGTCTAAGGGGGAACGTGTTGTTCCAGGATGACAGGGGGAGTGGGAGTGACTTCTATGCAGACTGTGACTCGACCGCAAGGGAAAGTGAGTGCAGTAAGCTGGAGCTCTCTGAAGTTAACGAGAGTCGTGAGACAGTGGAAACTGCGGATGCAGGAACGGGCGGAACTCTGGAGAGGCAGAGTGTGTGTAGGCAAGAGTGCCCAGCTGAAAATGTAATTAAAGAGGTGATGGTGCAACATGTGCTGGCTAAAAGAGAGCAGGACCATGAGAGAGAGCTGTTTAAAGAAACAGTGAAAGAGACAGTCGAGCGAGAAAGGGTACTGAGACGAATGATTGAGCACAGAGTGGAGGAGCTGGAGAGGGAAGTCTCTAGGCTCAGAGATCATCTGTCAGCATGTAAGAGTATGAACAAGGCTCTATGGAGAGAGACGGAGGTGCTCAGAGAGGCCCAAGAGAAACATCAGCAGGAGTGTCGCTGCTTGGCAGAAGAGCGAGATGAAGTTCTCCGAGAGCTCAAGATGGAGGAGGAGACTGGTGCCCAGCTCCAGAAATCTATGGAAGAAGAAATCCAGCAAGGGAAGTGCCATGCAGATGGAAAACTGTACCAATGCTCAGGACGAGGAGGTCCAACAGTCTGTCCAAGAAGGTGACGGGTCGGGTTTCAAGTGTGTAATAGAGATACCCGAAGACCTGCGAGACGTGTGTGCCAGTGAGGAGGTGCATGAGGCCTTTAGAAAGGCGGTAGAAGCATGTAGTGTGAACTGGGTGCGAGAGATGAAACAGTCATACTGTCGACTAAGGAAGTCACACTGAAGCGAGTGGCTGTCCTGAGAGACATGCATCTACAATGCCTCCGAACGAAACAGATGATCATGTGGGGGAATAAAGAAGCCGCTCGACGTTTGGAGCAAGCAAGAAAGGCTCAAAATCAGCTTGGATTGGTGGAAGACATCATTCAAGTGCCCAGAGGTCTGGTGAAGAAAGTCATCGGAAGACTTGGGAAAGTGATGCAGGAGATGGTGAATAAGTCCGGTGTGACGAGAGTCAGGATTCGGCTGATGACGAAGTCCAGGTCAGGGGTGAAGATGGGATGGTTCCATTCCTCGTTGTCGGATCCAGGGAGAGCCTTGGGAATATCCGGATGCTCCTGGAGTATCGTGTGTGTCATACTTGAGAGAAGTAGAGCAGCTACGACTGGAGAGGGAGCAGGTCAACAGAGAGCTGCAGGAAATGGAAAGAAGATGGCCGCCACCTTCAATCCGTAGTGTTGAGAGGCGAAGAGCGCCTGATGGAAGAGGTAGAAATAGTGATGCCTCAGTTAGCTCAGTGATGAGTGACCTAAGCAGGAGAACCTGTGGTGGATGAGCTGAAAAGGACTCAGACCAGACAGGACGTATGGGTGCAGGGGAATTGCGATGCCGTACTGACCGCTGGGGAGGCGGGTGGTCTGACAGAGGGCCCGACTTAGCCAGACGGTTTGACTGGCAGAGACGACCGAGAAGGATCTCTGGTCGGGTAACAAGTGTTCAACCCCACAAGTTTGAACAGAGGGGGGAGGTATGTGGTGTAGTGACCCCTGATGCAGCTAGGGGGCACTGTGTATGCTCCTCGAGATATGCATGGAAGCATGGTTTGTGTGTGTCTGAAGGACCTGTGATTAGGTCATGATCAGGTGACCTAACCATGTGATCCTGACCTCACCTATGGGCGGGGTTACGCCTATGTAATGGAGTTTGTTTGGCACCTGAGAGAGAGTGTTGTGGGAGTCTGCCAGTGTGGACAGACTTCCATGTGTCCCGGCGGGACATCACAGAGAGGACACTGTGTCTGAGGAGTGAGGCTCCAGGCTGGAGCTGAAGCATTGAAGATTTGTATTGTATGTTACCATGAGGTTTATGATGTAATAAACCTGATGAACTTTTGATATAAAAGTGCGTCCTGATTTACCTCTGAAGCAGCCGACGGTGAGTGAAACCTTACAGTGATTTGCTGCTGAAGGAGAGAAAAAAAAAATCTCTTTAAATCTTCTGCTTCAGCGAGTGTGAGCGAGCTGAGTGTGACCGGTGCGCAAGTGCGAACGGTGGTAAGTGTGACTTGAGATTCAGTGAAGAAGTATTTGAAAAATCTTTAATCAAATATATGTGTGAATTGGTGTGAGTGGCTGAATTGTGGATAGCTGAGTGCCTTTCTACCTGTTCTATCTTTTGGGGGCTTTTTTAACCTATTTTTTCTCTCTAAAGGATTAATCTCTTATTTTACTATCTGTGTGTTTAAAGGTTAACTATATTGCATTTAAATCTTGGTGTAGCTATATTCACAAGGGGTTAATTAAGGGTGGGGGTTCATAATTAAGGGTTTATAAGGACCAGCTGGTTGGGGCTCAAGTCTTTTTGGAAGTGCATTTGAGCAGCAGGGTGATTTGCTGCTGAAGGAGAGAAAAAAAAAAATAAAGAAATCTCTTTAAATCTTCTGCTTCAGCGAGTGTGAGCGAGCTGAGTGTGACTGGTGCTTAAGTGCGAACGGTGGTAAGTGTGACTTGAGATTCAGTGACTTTGGATTCACTGAGCAGACGCTCAATGGGACAGATGAGGGGGGGATGCTAGGGTGGAGCTGCAGGACACTGAAGTAGGAAGCTGGGTGACAGTTAGAAAGCGGGGTAGAGGGAAGAGTGCCAGGGAGGCTAGTCCTGATCTGGCACACCCAATAAGTTTGAAAAGTTGGCAGATGAGGGGGTTGTCAGTACAGGGGTAGCACTGCTGCAGCCAGGCACGTCCTCTGAAAGCCGGAGGAGTGTCTGCTCCAGTAAGGGGGGAATTAGGAGAGCAGGGCAGGCCAGACAGGTGCTGGTAGTGGGGGACTCAATTATTAGGGGAACAGATAGGGCAATCTGTCACAAAGACAGGGATCGTCGAACAGTGTGCTGCCTACCTGGCGCTCGAGTCCGACACATCGCTGATCGGGTTGACAGATTACTGGGAGGGGCTGGTGAGGTCCCAGCGGTCATGGTGCACATTGGCACAAATGACAAAGTTAGAGGTAGGTGGAAGGTCCTTAAAGACGATTTCAGGGAATTAGGCTGCAAGCTTAAAGCAAGGACCTCCAACGTGGTATTTTCTGAAATACTGCCTGTACCACGTGCCACACCAGAGAGGCAACGGGAGATTAGGGAGGTTAATAAGTGGCTCAAGAATTGGTGTAGGAAGGAGGGGTTTGGGTTCCTGGAGAACTGGGCCGACTTCTCAGTTGGCTACAGGTTCTACGCTAGGGACGGGCTGCACCTCAATGGGGAGGGTGCAGCTGTGCTGGGGGAGAAAATGGCTAGAAGGTTGGAGGAGTCTTTAAACTAGGGACTAGGGGGGAGGGTATTCATTTTATAGGAGAGGAAGGCAG
Organism: Oophaga sylvatica; assembly: GCA_033576555.1. Taxonomy (NCBI): domain Eukaryota; kingdom Metazoa; phylum Chordata; class Amphibia; order Anura; family Dendrobatidae; genus Oophaga; species Oophaga sylvatica. The sequence continues at coordinate 117,703,818 of JARQOD010000006.1, forward strand.
TGCAGATAGAGACCTGGGCACAAATAATGAAATTGGGGGTGGGGTTGGCCTGGGGGTGGGGTTAGAACAGTTAATAATTTAAGAAAGAATAGAGATTCAGAGAGATACATAATGTGCATGTATACTAATGCCAGAAGCCTCACCAACAAAATGGAGGAATTAGAATTAATTTTGTTGGAACATAATTATGACATGGTGGGGATATCTGAGACTTGGCTGGATGAGAGCCACGACTGGGTGGTTAATTTACAGGGCTATAGTCTATTTAGAAATGACGGTAAAAATAAGCGAGGTGGGGGTGTGTGTTTATATGTAAAATCATCCTTAAAACCCATCCTGCGTGATATCTGTGAATCTAATGAAGATGTAGAGTCTCTGTGGGTGGAGATTAGGGGAGGGGGGAAAAATAATAAATTACTGATAGGGGTTTGTTATAAGTCTCCTAAAATAATGGAAGCAACAGAGAATATCCTCGTAAAGCAAATAGATGAAGCAGCAACTCAAGGAGAAGTCATTATTATGGGGGACTTCAACTACACTGAAATACATTGGGGAACAGAAACCTGTAGTTCCAGCAAAGGTAATAAGTTTTTGGCAACTATGAGAGACAATTACCTTTCACAACTAGTTCAGGACCCAACAAGAGGGGGGGCACTGCTAGACCTAATATTAACCAACAGGCCAGACCGCATATCAAATATAAGGGTTGGGGGTCACTTGGGTAATAGTGATCACAAAATAATAAGCTTTCATGTATCCTTTAATAAGATGTGTAGTCGAGGGGTTACAAGGACACTAAACTTCAGGAAGACAAATTTCCAACGGATGAGAGATGATCTTGGTGCAATAAACTGGGACGATATCCTGAGACATAAAAATACACAAAGAAAATGGGAGACGTTTATTAGTATCCTGAATAGGACCTGTGCACAGTATATACCCTATGGGAATAAACATGCTAGAATTAGGAGGAAACCACTATGGCTAAATAGAGCTGTAAGGGGCGCAATAAGGGACAAAAAGAAAGCGTTTAGGGAATTAAAGCAAGTAGGATAGTGATGAGGCATTAAATAAATACAGAAGACTGATTAAATTCTGTAAAAAGCAAATCAAGACAGCAAAGATTGAGGCAGAGAGACTCATTGCCAGATAAAGTAAAAATAATCCCAAAATATTCTTTAACTACATAAATAGCAAGAAACTAAAAAATGATAGTGTTGGTCCCCTTAAAAATAGTCTGTGTGAAATGGTGGATGAGGATGAGGAAAAAGCCAATATGCTAAATGACTTTTTTCAACTGTATTTACACAAGAAAATCCCATGACAGATAACATGATCAGAATAATAAAAAATTTCTCCATTAAATGTCACCTGCTTAACCCAGCAGGAAGTACGACGACGTCTAAAAATCACTAAAGTTGACAAATCCCGGGCCCGGATGAGATACACCCCGAGTACTGCAGGAATTAAGTACAGTCATAGATAGGCCATTATTTTTAATCTTTAAAGATTCCATAATAACGGGGTCTGTACCACAGGACTGGCGTATAGCAAATGTGGTGCCAATATTCAAAAAGGGGGCAAAAACTGAACCTGGAAATTATAGGCCAGTGAGCTTAACATCTACTGTGGGTAAAATCCTGGAGGGTTTTTTAAGGGATACTATTTTGGACTATCTGAGGCTGAATAACCTCATGACACAGTATCAACAAGGGTTTACGAGGGACCGTTCTTGTCAGACTAATCTGATAAGCTTTTATGAAGGGGTAAATACAGGACTGGACCAAGGGAATGCAGTGGACGTGGTGTTCATGGACTTCTCAAAAGCTTTTGATACAGTGCCACACAAAAGGTTGATACATAAAATGAGAACAATGGGGATAGGGGAAAATATGTGTAAGTGGGTTAAGAACTGGCTCATGGATAGAAAACAAAGGGTGGTTATTAATGGAGCACACTCGGACTGGGTCACGGTTAGCAGTGGGGTACCACAGGGGTCAGTATTAGGGCCGCTTCTCTTTAACATATTTATTAATGACCTTGTAGGGGGCATACAGAGTAGTATTTCAATATTTGCAGATGACACTAAACTCTGCAGGGTAATAAATACAGAGGAGGATAATTTTATATTACAGGAGGATTTATGTAAACTAGAAGCTTGGGCTGATAAATGGCAAATGAGCTTTAATGGGGATAAATGTAAGGTCATGCACTTGGGTAGAACAAATAAGATGTATAATTATGTGCTTAATTGTAAAACACTGGGCAAAACTGTCACTGAAAAAGACCTGGGTGTATGGGTGGATGACAAACTCACATTTAGTGGCCAATGTCAGGCAGCTGCTGCCAACAAGGCAAATAAAATAATGGGATGCATTAAAAGAGGCATAGATGCTCATGAGGAGAACATAATTTTACCTCTATACAAGTCACTGGTGCGACCACACTTAGAATACTGTGTGCAGTTCTGGTTTCCGGTGTATAAGAAAGACATAGCTGAACTGGAGCGGGTGCAGAGAAGAGCGACCAAGGTTATTAGAGAACTGGGGGGTCTGCAATACCAAGACAGGTTATTACACTTGGGGTTATTTAGTTTGGAAAAACGAAGGCTTAGGGGTGATCTTATTACAATGTATAAATATATGAGGGGACAGTACAAAGACCTTTCTAATGATCTTTTTACTCTTAGACCTGTGATGGGGACAAGGGGGCATCCTCTACGTCTGGAGGAAAGAAGGTTTAGCCATAATCACAGACGCAGATTCTTTACTGTAAGAGCAGTGAGACTATGGAACTCTCTGCCGTCTAATGTTGTAATGAGTGATTCCTTACTAAAATTTAAGAAGGGACTGGATGCCTTTCTTGAAAAGTATAATATTACAGGCTATATTCACTAGTTTCCTAGATACTGCGTTGATCCAGGGAGCTAGTCTGATTGCCGTATGTGGAGTCGGGAAGGAATTTTTTTCCCCAATGTGAAGCTTACTGTTTGCCACTTGGGTTTTTTTTGCCTTCCTCTGGATCAACATGTTAGGGCAGGTTAGGATAGGATATGGGTTGAACTAGATGGACTTAAAGTCTTCCTTCAACCTTAATAACTATGTAATACAGGTCCTTCTCAAAAAATTAGCATATAGTGCTAAATTTCATTATTTAACATAATGTAATGATTACAATTAAACTTTCATATATTTTAGATTCATTACACACCAACTGAAATTTGTCAGGTCTTTTATTGTTTTAATACTGATGATTTTGGCATACAACTCCTGATAACCCAAAAAACCTGTCTCAAAAAATTAGCAGATCAAGAAAAGGTTCTCTAAACTACCTATTACCCTAATCTTCTGAATCAACTAATTAACTCTAAACACATGCAAAAGATTCCTGAGGCTTTTAAAAACTCCTTGCCTGGTTCATTACTCAAAACCCCATCATGGGTAAGACTAGCGACCTGACTGATGTCAAGAAGGCCATCATTGACACCCTCAAGCAAGAGGGTAAGACCCAGAAAGAAATTTCGCAACAAATAGACTGTTCCCAGAGTGCTGTATCAAGGCACCTCAATGGGAAGTTTGTTGGAAGGAAACAATGTGGCAGAAAACGCTGTACAACGAGAAGAGGTGACCGGACCCTGAGGAAGATTGTGGAGAAGGACCGATTCCAGACCTTGGGGGACCTGAGGAAGCAGTGGACTGAGTCTGGTGTAGAAACATCCAGAGCCACCGTGCACAGGCGTGTGCAGGAAATGGGCTACAGGTGCCGCATTCCCCAGGTAAAGCCACTTTTGAACCATAAACAGCGGCAGAAGCGCCTGACCTGGGCTACAGAGAAGCAGCACTGGACTGTTGCTAAGTGGTCCCAACTACTTTTTTCTGATGAAAGCAAATTTTGCATGTCATTCGGAAATCAAGGTGCCAGAGTCTGGAGGAAGACTGGGGAGAAGGAAATGCCAAAATGCCTGAAGTCCAGTGTCAAGTACCCACAGTCAGTGATGGTGTGGGGTGCCATGTCAGCTGCTGGTGTTTTTCATCAAGGGCAGGGTCAATGCAGCTAGCTATCAGGAGATTTTTGAGCACTTCATGCTTCCATCGGCTGAAATGCTTTATGGAGATGAAGATTTCATTTTTCAGCACGACCTGGCACCTGCTCACAGTGCCAAAACCACTGATAAATGGTTTACTGACCATGGTATTACTGTGCTCAATTGGCCTGCCAACTCTCCTGACCTGAACCTCATAGAGAATCTGTGGGATATTGTGAAGAGAAAGTTGAGAGACGCAAGACCCAACACTCTGGATGAGCTTAAGGCCGCTATCGAAGCATCCTGGGCCTCCATAACACCTCAGCAGTGTCACAGGCTGATTGCCTCCATGCCACGCCGCATTGAAGCAGTCATTTCTGCAAAAGGATTCCCGACCAAGTATTGAGTGCATAACTGAACTTTATTATTTGATGTTTTTTTTGTTTGTTTTTAAAAAACACTTTTATTTTATTGGATGGTTGAAATTTGTTAATTTTTTGAGTCAGGTTTTTTGGGTTATCAGGAGTTGTATGCCAAAATCATCAGTATTAAAACAATAAAAGACCTGACAAATTTCAGTTGGTGTGTAATGAATCTAAAATATATGAAAGTTTAATTGTAATCATTACATTATGGAAAATAATGAAATTTAGCACTATATGCTAATTTTTTGAGAAGGACCTGTATGTCTATCGATCCTATGATTTCCATAAGTCCATGACTTTTCCTCCTTGCTGTTGTAGTTTCATTGTTGAGGAGTATAACATGGAAGTTTTTCAGTTAGTGAGCAATAGTGATGAGTGAGCACTAAAATGCTTGGTTACTTGTTGCTCGGGCCGAGCAAAGTGGAATGCTTGGGTGCTCGACCCAAGCAACGAGCCCAATATAAGTATATGGGAAACTCGAGAGATACAGTTGAGGTCAGGAATAGAGATGAGCGAATATGTTCGGAAAACAATCACCAAACATAAATTCAGCACGAATATGGTACATTCAGATTCATGATCGGTAACACAAGCATTTTTCTTAAAATCGGAAAAAGTCTATAACATTCGGTAAAAGAATAAAAGCTGGCAATTCATGTACTGCGTTCAGTAAAATCACAGCGTGACAGGTTAGAATAGAATAGATAGAATAGATATAAAGACATAGAACACATAGATATATAGTGTAGAGGTCAGTGACACACATATTGTTAGGGTCTGAGGAACGCACCTAATAGATATAGCAGAGAGGTGCGTTCGCAGCCCGGGGTCCACCGTGCAGGCGAAGTCCGCTGCTAGTAAGATGGCAAAAGTAGCGAACTCTGTTATCCCACAGAGTCGCTAAAATAAACGCCGTAGCGCGCTGTGGCAGTAAGTGCATACTCTGTTAATCCCAGAGCCGCTAACGGGAATGCCACAGCGCTATATGGCGATAGGTGCAAACTCACTTAGCTTCAGTGAGCCACAAAATAAAACCCTACGGCTCTGAACCAGCATTATAAAGCGAGCCCTGTTACGTCACAGAGCCGCTGAGAAAAAGACTGTGTCCTGTTAACACCACAGGGATACACAGAAAACTGCTGGGCGGATAGCAGTCCGTGATCATGCAGACAGCAACGCAATCAAGTAATCTCCTCACTGGAGAAACCGGTATTCTAGGGGCTTATTTCAGCCAAGCCCTAACCACTTGCACTCATATCTCCTCACTGGAGGTGCCGGTATTCTAAGGGCTTATTTTAGCCGAGCACTAACCACATGCGTGCATGATCACACTGGCGCAAAGCACATAATGCAATTGATACTAGCGCATGATGGCCCAGCCATGCCACCCTTTTATAGTAACAGCTACAGGACCTGCCAGAAACAAGGACCAATGAAACTGTTCCAGAACACCAGTAGTCACAGGACCTTCCTGGCGGACCAATAGGAGCTGCTGCAGTACCTGAGCATGTGACCCCTGATCTCCAATGAGAGATCTCACCCTGGGCATGCTCAGAAGGGGAAAACAAGGACTTTGTCCTAAAGACGTCTGCTCGCCGCTAACCAGTACTGGCCACAATAGCAGAGCCCGGAGAGGCAGCAGTAATCCTCTGCACACTGTTAGACTGGGCGAGACGCTGGGACCGACATCTAAGCTGAGCAGAGTCCACTGCGGCTGGAGACGGATGGGAGACCGCAGCCGGGATGGCTCGAGATTCCCCTTGTGCAGAAGCGGAAACTCGACCCCTAACATTACCCCCCCTCCTAGGGCCCCCCTTCTCTGGGCCTCGCTATGCTCAAAGGCAGCGATGAGCTGCGGAGCATGAACATGCTCGGTAGGCTCCCAGGACCTATCCTCAGGCCCATAACCCCTCCAATCCACCCAAAAAATTTTTTTGCCCCGTACCACCTTGCACCCTACAATGGCGTTCACCTCGTAGTCGTCCAAAGACGAACCCGACGTCCCGGCAGATGACTCAGGCAACCGGGAGATGACCACGGGTTTTAGGAGGGACACATGGAAGGTGTCGGAGATACCAAGGCGAGGCGGAAGGGCCAAACGGTAAACCACAGGGTTCACCTGCTCGAGAACCTTGAAGGGACCCAAATAGCGGGGTGACAACTTAGTGGATTCCACCCGTAGCCTGATGTTTCGGGCGGAGAGCCACACTAGGCCGCCAGGAGCAAATGTCGGAGCGGGACGCCGATGGGCATCGGCAGAAGACCTCATTCTTTCCTTGGAAGCCTGAATGGCATCCTGGGTGCGGTCCCATATGTCCCGTGCCTCCACAGCCCAGTCTGCCACCCTGGAGTCGGCGTAAGCCACGGGCATGTGCACCGGTACCCGTGGATGCTGGCCGTAATTTAAGAGGAATGGGGTCTGTCTGGTGGAGTCAGCCACAGCATTGTTTAGTGCGAATTCCGCCCACGGGAGCAAGGATGCCCAGTCATCCTGCCTGGCAGAGACAAAATGTCGCAAGTAGGTGACCAAGGTCTGGTTGGCCCTCTCTACCAACCCATTCGTCTCGGGATGATATGCAGAGGAGAGGTTCAACTCAATGCAGAGTAGATGACACAACTCTCTCCAGAACCGAGATGCAAATTGGGGACCTTGATCGCTGACGATCTTGTCTGGCATACCGTGTAGACGGAAGATGTGTCTAATAAATAATGCTGCCAAGGCCCGTGCAGAAGGTAACCGTGGTAGCGGCACTAAGTGCACCATTTTGGAGAAGTGGTCGGTGATCACCCAAATGATAGTGAAACCCGAGACTTGGGTAAGCCCACCACAAAGTCCATCCCGACCATCTCCCAGGGCCTGTCTGCCACCGGCAAAGGAAAAAGTAACCCAGCTGGCCGTTGTCAAGGGGACTTGTTCCTGGCGCAGGAGACACACGCCTGAACATACTCCCTGACATCACGGACCATATGTGGCCACCAGTATGTCCTCGTCAATAACTCAGTTGTCATCTTTGCCCCAAAGTGTCCACCCACCCTGGACGAGTGTGTTTCCCAAGAGAGTACCTCCGGTCGCAAATTAGTGGGCACAAAAGTCTTGCTCGGAGGCACAGACTCTAGCGAAACCGGGGCTACAGTTCTCAGGCTCTCTTCCGGGACAATAAGCCGAGGCTCCTCATCCTCCTCCTCTGATGACACTAAGGAGCGAGAGAGAGCGTCGGCCCGAACATTCTTCTCACCAGAGAGAAAATGGAGGGTGAAGTGGAACCGAGAGAAGAATAGGGACCATCTGGCCTGGCGAGAATTTAGCCGCTGAGCTGTTTGCAAACATACAAAGTTTTTGTGGTCGGTGAAGACTTGGAAGGGAAAACGAGCCCCCTCCAGAAGATGTCTCCACTCAGAGAAGGCCAACTTCATAGCCAGCAACTCCCTGTCCCCGATGGCAAAATTCCTCTCTGCTGGTGTAAAGGTCTTAGAAAAGAAGAAGCAGGGATGCTTCCGACCTTGAGCATCCTTTTGATAAAGGACTGCTCCAGCTTCAACAGAAGAGGCGTCCACCTGTAAAATAAACGGCTTATCAACATCAGGACGATGTAATATGGGAGCACTGGCAAAATGCGACTTGATGGAAGAGAACGCCTTGGAGACCTCCTCAGACCACAACATAGGATTTGCTCCCTTCTTGGTGAGGGCTACCAAGGGAGCTACCAAAGTCGAGAAATGGGGAATGAACTGCCGATAATAATTAATGAACCCCATAAAGCGCTGCACCGCTTTAAGAGAATGGGGTTCTTGCCAGTCCATTACAGCCTGTAGTTTGGCAGGATCCATAGCCAATCCCTGGGCAGAGATGATATAGCCCAGGAAAGGTAAGGACTCCTGCTCAAACACACATTTCTCCAGCTTGGCATAGAGGGAGTTTGCCCGTAAGAGGTCGAAGACTTTGTTGACATCCCTCCGGTGAGAGTCTATATATGGTGAAAAGATGAGAAATCATCCAGATAGACTACTACAGAGGTGGAGAGCATATCCCGGAAGATATCATTGACAAAGTCTTGGAAAACAGCGGGAGCATTACAGAGCCCGAAGGGCATCATCAGGTATTCATACTGCCCATCCCTGGTATTAAAAGCTGTCTTCCACTCGTCCCCCTCACGGATGCGAATTAGGTTATAGGCACCACGTAGATCAAGCTTGGTAAATACTCTTGCTCCTCTGAGCCTATCAAAGAGCTCAGAGATTAGGGGTAACGGGTACTTATTCTTGACGGTGATGGCGTTAAGACCCCTGTAGTCAATACATGGACGTAATTCTCCGTTCTTATTTTGCACAAAGAAGAACCCCGCCGCTGCTGGTGACACCCACTTCCTAATGAACCCTCTTGCCAGATTCTTTTGAATATACTGGGTCATGGCCTCCGTCTCAGGAAGCGAGAGGGGGTAGACTCTCCCCCGAGGAGGTTCTGCTCCAGGCAAGAGATCAATAGGACAGTCGTAGGGGTGTAGGGTGGAAGAGTCTCCACCGCCTTCTTGGAGAAAACGTCTGCATATGACCAATAACACTGAGGAAGAGAAGTGAAATCTATGGGTATCTCTGTGGTGGTGACCTGAACGCACTCCCTGACACACCTGCCTCTACATGAATCACCCCAACCCAGTATCCTCCCACAGGACCACTCAATATGGAGAGAGTGGTAATGGAGCCAAGGTACTCCCAGCAACACCTCGTCTATTCCCTCGGGCAGGACAAGAAAATAAATACTCTCCTGATGGGAAGGGGACATAGATAAAGTGAGAGGGATAGTCTGGTGGCTGATTTGTGAGGGCAGAGTTGATCCATTCACTACTCGCACAGCCGCCAACCTACCCTCCAGCTGCTGGATGTCCCGCAGTAGACGCTGGTCATCCGCCATTTTACTAGCCAGACCCTGGCACTAGTATTATGTTAGGGTCTGCGGAACGCACCTAATAGATATAGTAGAGAGGTGCGTTCGTAGCCCGGGGTCCACCGTACAGGCGAAGTCTGCTGCTAGTAAGATGGCGAAAGTAGTGAACATGTTATCACGCAGAGTCACTAAAATAAACACCGTAGCGCGCTGTGGCAGTAAGTGCGAACTCTGTTTATCCCCAGAGCCGCTAACGGGAATGCCACAGCACTATGTGGCGATAGGTGCGAACTCACTTAGCTTCAGTGAGCCGCAAAGTAAAACGCTAGGGCGCTGAACCAGCGTTATAAAGCGAACCCTGTTGCGTCACAGAGCCGCTGAGAAAAAGACTGTGTCCTGTTAACACCACAGGGACACACAGATAACTGCTGTGCGGATAGCAGTCCGTGATCATGCAGACAGCAACGCAATCAAGCTATCTCCTCACCGGAGAAGCCGGTAGCCAAGCCCTAACCACTTGCACTCAAATCTCCTCACCGGAGGTGCCGGTATTCTAGGGGCTTATTTCAGCTGAGCCCTAACCACATGCGTGCATGATCACACTGGCGCAAAGCACATAATGCAATTGATACTAGCGCATGGCTGCCCAGCCATGCCACCCTTTTATAGTAACAGCTACAGGACCTGCCAGAAACAAGGACCAATGAAACTGTTCCAGAACACCAGTAGTCACAGGACCTTCCTGGTGGACCAATAGGAGCTGCTGCAGTACCTGAGCATGTGACCCCTGATCTCCAATGAGAGATCTCACCCTGGGCATGCTCAGAAGGGGAAAACAAGGACTTTGTCCTAAAGACGTCTGCTCGCCGCTAACCAGTACTGGCCACAATAGCAGAGCCTGGAGAGGCAGCAGTAATACTCTGCACACTGTTAGACTGGGCGAGACGTCTAAGCTGAGCAGAGTCCACTGCGGCCGGAGACGGATGGGAGACCGCAGCCGGGATGGCTCGAGATTCCCCTTGTGCAGAAGCAGGAACTCGACCTCTCACAAACATACTGTGTATATACAGTACAGAACAAAAGTTTGGACACACTTCATTTAAAGATTTTTCGGTATTTCATGACTATGAAAATTGTACATTCACACTGAAGGCATCAAAACTATGAATTAACACATGTGGAATTATATACTTAACAAAAAAGTGTGAAACAACTGAAAATATGTCTTATATTCTAAGATCTTCAAAGTAGCCACCTTTTGCTTTGATGACTGCTTTTGTCACGTTACTGGCGATACAGGACTGGAAGTCAGTGGCCGCAGCAGAAGTGTGCAGATGAGCGGACCAAGGAAGGACTTCTGGAAGTGCCATATATGGCGGTGGTGGTTCACTATGTCGGCAGATGCCGGAGCCCACCCGAGCACGGGTCGGCCAAGATCACACACAAGCACCAAGTCCGTTTAGGTGAATAGAGTTGGAGGTAGGAACAGCAGGGTTTCCACAAGAGACAGGAAGATGCCAGCAGAACACCTTCCAGATCAGGAGCTCAGATAATGCTTCACTCAGTTAGACTGAGCACCACAATATACTCAGCAACAGGAAGCTGCACAGGGCCAGGTATATATAGCAGGTCCAATCAGTCTTAATCAGGGTGAGAACAATCAGCAGGGCAGGTGATGATCTCTATCCAATCAGTCTCAATCAGGGAGGGAACAATCAGCAGGGAAGGTGATGATCTCTATCCCAGACAAAGTTCATATGGTTTCAGGCTGAAGTTATTCAAGTTCCAAAATAGCTCCACAGCAAGGGAACAGACCAGCAAGCCATGGTTCACAGGTTCAAATCCTAACAGCTTTGCACACTCTTGGCATTCTGTTGATGAGCTTCAAGAGGTAGCCACCGGAAATGGTCTTCCAACAATCTTGAAGGAGTTCCCAGAGATGCTTAGCACTTGTTGGCCCTTTGGCCTTCACTCTGCCGTCCAGCTCACCCCAAACCATCTCCATTGGGTTCAGGTCTGGTGACTGTGGAGGCCAGGTCATCTGGCGTAGCATCCCATCACTCTCCTTCTTGGTCAAATAGCCCTTACACAGCCTGGAGGTGTGTTTGGGGTCATTGTCCTGTTGAAAAAGAAATGATGGTCCAACTAAACGCAAACCGGATGGAATAGCATGCCGCTGCAAGATGCTGTGGTAGCCATGCTGGTTCAGTATGCCTTCAATTTTGAATAAATCCCCAACAGAGTCACCAGCAAAGCACCCCCACACCATCACACCTCCTCCTCCATGCTTCACGGTGGGAACTAGGCTTGTAGAGTCCATCCATTCACCTTTTCTGCGTCGCACAAAGACACGGTGGTTGGAACCAAAGATCTCAAATTTGGACTCATCAGACCAAAGCACAAATTTCCACTGGACTAATGTCCATTCCTTGTGTTCTTTAGCCCAAACAAGTCTCTTCTGCTTGTTGTCTGTCCTTAGCAGTGGTTTCCTAGCAGCTATTTTACCATGAAGGCTTGCTGCACAAAGTCTCCTCTTAACAGTTGTTGTAGAGATGTGTCTGCTGCTAGAACTCTGTGTGGCATTGACCTGGTCTCTAATCTGAGCTGAGTTGACTGAGAGAGACCGTCGGACTCTAATGCGAATTGTGAGAGAGGATCGCAAGACCACGGCTCCGAAAATCACTGCTGAGCTCAATGAACACCTACAGAACCCAGTTTCTACGAAAACTGTTCGTCGGGAGCTGAACAAATCTGGATTCCACGGAAGAGCTGCAATTCGAAAACCGCTGCTCTCAATGACAAATGTTTTCAAGTGTTTAGAGTGGTGAAGAAACCTCCAGAATTGGTCCCTTGAGCAGTGGAAACATGTGATATTCTCAGACGAATCATCGTTTACCCTATTTGCGACCTCCGGCTGCGTGTACGTTTGGAGACAGCTGAAAGAAGCATTCCATCCAGACTGCCTTCTCCCAACTGTAAAACATGGCGGAGGTTCTGTGATGATCTGGGGTGCTATTTCATGGAGATCCGCCGGCCCAATGATATCCCTTCATGGAAGAATTAACAGCCGCGATTATTTAGGCATTTTGGGCGACCAAGGGCATCCTATGGTTCAAGCACTGTTCCCGGAGGGGAACGCCATCTTTCAAGATGATAATGCACCAATTCATACAGTTAGAATCGTTAAAGCATGGCACGAGGAACATTCTAATGAAGTTGAGCATCTCATCTGGCCCCCACAATCCCCAGACCTCAACATTATTGAGCATTTATATTCGATGTTAGAGATTCAAGTTAGACGTCGATTTCCGCCGCCATCGTCGCTCAAAGAACTGGAGGGTGTTTTAACTGAAGAATGGGCTAAAATTCCTTTGGAAACAATTCACACCTTGTATGAATCCATACCTCGGTGTAAGGTTCTTTGTCTCTTTTGACATGTTCCTTGAAACTCAGTTTTCCGTCGGCCATTTTGCTTTCTGTCTTTCTGCAGCTCTTGCCCTCAGTTAATATGGAGTTTCCAGTTTTCATGTTCCCGCCCTGATTCTCTCCCTCTTGCTTCTTAAGCAGCCTCAGCTGAACAATCAGTGCTCCTGAATCAAGCCTCAGTCAGCCTGTGACCTGACTCCTGGAAACCTTGGATTTTGGACTCCAGCTATTTCCTACTGAGGAACTTTGGAACACTTTTGGACTCTGGAAACCTGCTGTCTGGTGAATCCATGTTTGCAGAGGAATTACGGTACAGAGAAGAGATCCTGAACCTGCTTTGGAGAGTTATTGTAGAGCTTGAAGTTACTCTGGCCTGCTGTGTCTCCTGCCTCTGTTCCTGCAAACTGTGTGACCTTTTCTGCATGCTTGTATGAAGTAATACAAGTCATTTCATATCAACCTGTGTCTCATGTGTTTTCCTCGCACCCAAGCACAAGACGCTATAGGAACTGTACACTATACATGACAAGATTCAGGAGCGAATGTTTAGTGTCTGCTGGGTCTTGGAAAGCCGTGTCTGCCGTGACTGTGGATATCAGATGTCCGTTTAATACCTTCTGTGATGACAGTGGTTGTGACTTCTCACAACCATTCCAGGTGAGCGCATTCCCTTAAATGTTACTCTGGAGTGTTACCACAGGTAAACACTATTGTTTTTTTTTTTCCTTTCCTCTTCTCCTTCCAGCACTTCTGCCTTAAAAGATCTGGAAGATGGAGGCCCGCATAAAGGAGCTTTGCGGAGTGACTGATACAATCCTTGCAGATATACAGACTATAAAGACCCGTTTTGCAAGCCTACAGGACCTCACTAATCATAATTTGCAAGTGTTTGGACAAACTACCCAGGAATTACGAGCCAGGATTGAGGCTCTAGAGGAACGAGTCCAGGCTCCTGCCATAACCCCGAGTTCTGGGATCCCCAAGTTACCTCCTTTTCGTTTTGGCGGTGAACGTGAGAAATTCAGGGGATTTATTAACCAATGCAATCTATTTTTCTCTGCACATGCTTCACAATTTCCCACTGAACGATCCAAAGTGCTTAATATAATCATGTTGCTTACCAATAAGGCTTTGATGTGGGCAAACCCTCTGATTGAGACTGAGGATGATTGTTTGAATCACCTTGATGCTTTTATTTCAGCCATGGGGCAGGTGTTTGATGAGCCCAATCGAGGTGCAACAGCTGAAGCAGCCATGTTAACTTTGCGCCAAGGTAAGCGTTCAGTAGCCGAATATGCCTTGGATTTCAGGAGATGGGCTCTTGATACCACTTGGGACACTTCCGCCAAAAAATCTATTTTTCGGAAAGGGTTGTCTCCACTGATTAAGGATGAACTTGCTCGTGCCGACCCTCCCACTGCGTTAGATGACTTTATTAACTATTGTATCCGTATTGATGCTCGTCTGACTGAACGCAGACAAGAGAGATGGTTCGAAAATAATCGCACTAACCTTTTCCTACCTCCCTCCTCAGCTAAGGAACCTTTGAGTAGGATCACAAGGGAACCAGAACCTGAACCCATGCAGGTGGACTCTTTACAAAGACGGGTTAGTGATGCACGCAAAGAACATCGTATAAAGGAAAATCTATGTTTTTACTGTGGTAAGTCAGGGCACTTCATTATAAACTGCCCCAGCCGTTCTCGTAAGACTACTGCAGCAGTCATTCACTGTGAGTGTTGCGAGAGGAGCTCTGTCATGTCCGAGCCTCAGACTCCAGAGAGATCTGCTGCAAGAGATCTTGATTTCTCGGACTTAAACTCTGTTAGTTCTGGGGACAATGACGGTATAAACGCTGCAATTTTTCAAGTTTCCTCAGCGGTGTCCCAGCTGAGTTGTAAAAGAAACAATTCTCATTGCTTCCTTTCCATCAAACTCTGGGTTGACTCAGTCTGGGTGTCTAGCTCTGCTATGATCGACTCAGGAGCAAGTGGAAATTTTATGGATATCTCCTTTGCTCTGAAACAGGGGATACGTTCAGTGAAGAAGGCTACTCCAGTACAGATGGAGACTGTGGATGGCTCCCTGCTGACCTCTGGACCAGTGGATCAGGAAACAGAGCCTTTGAGGGACCTTATGGGTAAAGATCATCAGGAGAAAATGTCTTTTATGCTTATCTCTTCTCCCCACTTTCCCATTATTCTAGGGCTACCATGGCTGCAGGCGCAGAATCCTACGATTAACTGGGAGACCAAGGAATTACACTTTCCGGAGAAACAGATGAGTCAAGGAGTTTCAGCTTGCTCTGTTCCTAAAGGAACCATGTCAGTCCCTGAACTACCAGCTGTATACCAGGACTAAGTGGATTTATGTGACAAGAAGAACGCTGATCAGCTTCCTCCTCACCGTCCATATGATTGTCCAATCGAATTATTGCCTGGAGCCGAGATACCTTTTGGTAAGATCTACCCCTAGCGGGGCCCGAGCTAAAAGCTTTGAAGGACTACATAGATGAAAATCTAGCCAAAGGCTTCATACGCCCCTCTTCATCTCCCGCAGGTGCACCCATCTTCTTTGTGAAGAAGAAAGATGGATCTCTGAGACCCTGCATAGACTATAGGGAACTCAATAAGGTTACTATTAGAAACCGTTTCCATTGCCTTTAATCCCTGAGTTGTTGGAGAGAGTGCGGCATGCCAAAATTTTCTCTAAACTGGATCTCCGTGGGGCCTATAACTTGGTCCGTATTAGACCTGGGGATGAATGGAAGACTGCATTCAGGTCACGCTATGGACACTTTGAATATCTAGTTATGCCTTTTGGTCTGAGTACCGCCCCAGCCACTTTCCAACACTTGGTGAATGACATCTTCAGGGATCTCCTAGATACATTTGTGGTGATTTATCTGGATGATATTCTAATTTTTTCTAACTCCACAGAGGAACATCATGAACATGTGAGAATGGTCTTAGAACGCCTAAGACAAAACCATCTCTACATCAAACTTGAAAAGTGTGAATTCCATAGGACCGAAATTCAATTTCTGGGGTATGTACTATCTACGCAAGGGATAAGTATGGATGGAAGCAAGACCCAAGCCATCAAGGATTGGCCAATTCCTAAAAATGTGAAGGAGGTGCAGCGCTTCATCGGGTTTGCCAACTTCTATAGACGTTTCATTAGGAATTTCTCTGAGGTAGTGTCACCTATCACCCAACTTACCCGGAAACAGTCTAGGTTCTCCTGGACCCCGCAAGCTCAGGAAGCATTTTCCTGTTTAAAGAATAAATTTACCACCGCACCTATCTTAGTACATCCCAACCCCGAGCTTGCCTTCATAATAGAGGTGGATGCTTCAGACTGTGCCGTTGGAGCTATACTCTCTCAGAGAACAGGTGAGAAGAATGTCTTGCATCCCTGTGCCTTCTTTTCCCAGCAGTTGTCTTCGGCTGAGAGGAACTACGATGTGGGCAATAGAGAATTGTTGGCCATTATTGCCGCCTTCAAGGAATGGAGACACCTTCTTCAGGGAGCTGCACAGCAAATAGTCGTCCTGACAGACCATCGTAACCTTGAATTTATCAGGTCGGCTAAGTGCCTGACTCCTCGCCAGGCTCGCTGGAATCTTTTCCTAAACCAATTTAATTTTTTAATTTCTTATAGACCAGGATCGCGCAATGGAAAGGCTGATGCACTCTCTAGGATTCATTCAGCAGAGACACGTCCACTTACTCCTCCTAAGACTATTCTTCCTGACTCTAGATTCCTGGGAGTGATTCATAATCAAGACCTACTTAAGGACATCAAGGAAGCATACCATGCGGATTCTTTGTTGGCTCAACCCCCAAGGGACGTAAGTCTTGTCTTTAAGAATGGTGTGTGGATTCAGGGACAACGTCTGTATATACCTGAAACAGTCAGATTGAGAGTATTGCAACTCATCCACGATTCCAAGATAGCTGGGCATAGGGGAATTCTAAAGACACAAGAATTTCTTTCTCGTTTCTTTTGGTGGCCCACTTACAGGAAAGATGTTTTAAACTATGTCACTTCATGTGAAGTCTGTGCAAGATGCAAAACACCTCACTCCTCACCAACTGGTCTGTTACAACCTCTTCCCACCCCGTCCCGCCCGTGGGGATCCATTTCTATGGACTTCATTGTGGAGTTACCAACCTCTCAAGGGAAGAACACCATTCTAGTGGTGGTTGATCGTCTAACAAAGGCAGCTCATTTTATCCCTTGTGTCGGCTTACCCACTGCAAAACAGACATCAGACTTGATGATTAAGAATGTGTTTCGCTTACATGGAGTACCAGATGAGGTCATTTTGGATCGAGGGGTGCAATTCACTTCAAGGTTTTGGCAAAATTTCTGTGCCGCATTGGACATTAAAGTAAACCTTTCTTCTGCTTTTCATCACCAGACTAATGGACAGACAGAACGAACCAATCAGACCCTGGAGCAGTATCTCCGCTGCTTTATCTGCCACCTACAAGATGATTGGGTGGATCTACTTCCACTGGCTGAGTTCAATTATAACAACTCTCAGAGCGCCTCCACTAAGCAGTCTCCTTTTTACTCCAATCTAGGTTATCATCCTAACATTCTTCCTCGATTTCCCATAGATACGCCCTTGCCGGCAGTGGCTGAAAGAATCACTTCTTTACAAAAGAATATGGATCTTCTAAAGGAAAATCTAGAATTGGCTCAGGAAAGGTACAAGAAAGCAGCAGATAAATTTCGTAAACCTGCACCAGCTTTCAAGGTAGGAGATCTGGTCTGGCTGTCAACCAGAAATCTTAAATTAAAGATTCCATCGTCTAAATTGGGACATAAGTACATTGGACCTTATAAGATCAGTAAGATTATAAGTGCTGTTGCTTGTCGTCTTCAACTGCCCAGAACTATGAGAATCCACCCTGTCTTTCATGTATCCCTACTAAAGGCTGCAACACCCAATACGTTTCCTGGACGCTCTTCTCCTTGCCCTGACCCAGTGCTGGTCGATGGTCAGGAAGAATTTATGGTGGAAAGGATTCTAGATTCCAGGTTGTACAGAAAACAGTTGCAATATTTGATTAAATGGCAGGGCTACCCAGTGGAGGACAACTCATGGGAACCAGTCAATAATGTAAATGCTCCTCGCCTGCTCCGCCAGTTTCATCAGAGGTACCCTGACAAGCCTGGTCTGAGGTCATCCGGAGGTTGTCCTTAAGGGGGGAGTAATGTAAGGTTCTTTGTCTCTTTTGACATGTTCCTTGAAACTCAGTTTTCCGTCGGCCATTTTGCTTTCTGTCTTTCTGCAGCTCTTGCCCTCAATTAATATGGAGTTTCCAGTTTTCATGTTCCCGCCCTGATTCTCTCCCTTTTGCTTCTTAAGCAGCCTCAGCTGAACAATCAGTGCTCCTGAATCAAGCCTCAGTCAGCCTGTGACCTGACTCCTGGAAACCTTGGATTTTGGACTCCAGCTATTTCCTACTGAGGAACTTTGGAACACTTTTGGACTCTGGAAACCTGCTGTCTGGTGAATCCATGTTTGCAGAGGAATTACGGTACAGAGAAGAGATCCTGAACCTGCTTTGGAGAGTTATTGTAGAGCTTGAAGTTACTCTGGCCTGTGTGTCTCCTGCCTCTGTTCCTGCAAACTGTGTGACTTTTTCTGCATGCTTGTATGAAGTAATACAAGTCATTTCATATCAACCTGTGTCTCATGTGTTTTCCTCGCACCCAAGCACAAGATGCTATAGGAACTGTACACTATACATGACACTCGGAGAATTGAGGCTGTAATCGCAGCAAAAGGTGGACCTACACCATATTAAACTAACTTTTGTTGATGTTTACAGGTGTTTCCATTATAATGTCCAACCCCTGTATATATACATATATATATATATATATATATATATATATGTATATATATATATATAAATATATATATATACATATATAATTTCATAGATAGATAGAAGAAAAGCTGGCAATTCGGCAGCCACATTGTGTAAAATCACAGCAGAAGCTGACAGGATAAAAGAGATGGATTACATACAGTATATACACATAGAATAGGTAGATATACAGATGTCAGTGACAAATACAATTAGTGCACTGTGTGTGTAGCCTACTGTACATGTGTTTAATTAATAAAAGATTATTTTTCTGAAAAAAATGGAGTGGGTTTCCACGTATTTTTCGTAACCAGCGGATGGAAAGCTGATGGCTGTAGGCTGATGTTTAAAGCCTGAGAAGGGGTAATACCCATGGAGCTTCCCAGGCTATTAATATCAGCTTACAACTGTATACTTAGCTTTTACTGGCTATGAAAATGGGGGACCCTAAAAAAAATAACATAGGGTCCCCCTATAATTAATAACCAGAAAAGGCTATGCAGACAGCTGGGGGATGATATTAATAGCTTACGAAGGGGCTAGGGATACTGGCCCCTAAGGCTAAAAACAACAGCTCTCAGCCACCCCAGAAAAGGCGCATCTCTAAGATGCGCCAATTCTGGCACTTAGCCTCACTCTTCCCACTTTCCCTGTAGCGGTGGCAAGTGGGGTGATAGTTGGGGGGTTGATGTCACCTTTGTATTGAATGCCCTCATCATCTGCAAAAGAGGTAAAAAAACAAAAAAAGATAGCTCCCCTTTCTGCAGAGATGCTTTTAATCCATTTGTCTCATGATGGGTCTAGCTCTGCTACATCTAGATGGCAGGCTGCATGGATGCATGATGCATCCATACAGCCTGTCATCCATCAGACATTGAGCACTGTGTGCTCAGTGTCTGCCTGTGAACTGCTATTCCGTCTGAGGGCACCACGAGCGTGAGAAAGTTCTCCTGCTCATGGTGCGTCTGACAGGTCCTGCAAGTTCATGGCCAATGAACTCACTTCCCTTTTTGATAAAAGAAATAATTAAAAAATACGGTGTGGGGACCCCTCTATTCTTGATAATCAACCTTGCTGAAGCTGACAGCTGAGGGTTGCAGCCCCCAGCTGTGAGTTTTGCCCGGCTGGTTATCATAAAATACAGGGGAACCCACGCAGTTTTTTTTTAAATTATGTATTTACAGTGCAGGAGCGGCTGATGAATACTCCGATCTGCCTCTCCTGCTCTCACTGTTATTAGCGGCAGCAGGTGGCAGCTGATGGGAGCTGTAGTCCCATCAGCTGACACCAGTAACCGGAGGTAAACTTTAAACCTCCGACCACAGCTGAGCGCTTACACTGTTTTTTGACAGTGTGGGAATCGCAGCTCTCTGACCTGCGGGGATGATTTCACCGCCAATCAGAAGAGCTACGCCGGTGTTTACCACGCTGTCACACAGAGTGTGAAACAGCAGCTTTTGTGCTTTGTATGTTCGGCTATATTTGGTGATTAAATTGATAATTAAATCGGCGAATATGGCAAATTCGACAATCGTGAGCCGAACCGAACATTGAAATGTTCGCTCATCTTTAGTCAGGGCATACTTCTGACTTTGCGGGGTCGCTGGATAATTTTCTAAATTCAAAGCATCTCAAGGTGCTATCTTCTTTTTTATCTCTTCCAGTTGCAGAATGCATTTGCTCCCTATATGGGGAAGGACCTGGTTCCAGATTGTTCAGGTCACTAAATCTTCCCCAGCTATTCGTTAGACCTGGATACCTACTCTCTCTGCTGAATGAATAATATCTAATCTAATCCTTCCCCATCACTTGTCTGAATTGGGCAAATCTAGCTGAATTAAGAATTCTGGAGATTCGCTTAACTCTGTTAAATACTATAAATAATGGCCATGAAAAACAAAGCACATGATCAAATACAATTGTGAAAATTCATAACACATATTGGGCTGGTATTACCCATATTTGTTGTATTAGATGCCCACTACTACTGTAGTCAGTTTCACAATTACATAGAATGTGACTAATGTCACACGTTACAAAAATGCTGTCGATTTTCCATCTAGATTTACAGGGAGGGAATATTTGCAGTGGGATACAGTTGCAGCAAAGTGGAAGACATTTAAAAAATTGACATGTGGCGTGGATTTTAAGTCTACAGCAGACCAAGTCCTTTACCAAATTTTCCTAGTGGATTTAATTTTTGGAGATGTATGGTGTGAAATCTGCAGCAAACTCTCAAGCAAAATCCACATTTCAATCATACAGATTTGGCGACAGGTTCGCAACAAAATTTTCAACAACATCTGGAGCAGATATCTTCTCTTCCATGCTATACTGTCCCATAAAGCACTTAGCATCCAATGTAACACATACATTTTGTTATTTTTCCGCCAAAGTAAAAATATTCCAAAACACGGCATTAGGGTCATGCAGCTCTTGTCTTCAAATATGTACAGTAGGTTCATGATTTCAGAAATGTCATAGTATTATTAAAACTTTGTAATTTATGAAAAGAGAGAACCATAGGATGGGCACTTGACCCATTTTATTACTATTAGACACTACTATCTGAATGCATTGATCTTAGAAGTTTGGCACATTTGCACTAATAGCACAAATCTCTAAATTTTTCCCCTGAATGGGGACATGTCGATATTGTGAACTTCACATTGTCATCATTTAAATAATACAAGACCTTGCAAAAAAAAAAGTCACAGGGCTTTCAGTGTATCTTTGGGTATTGCACTCAGGAATTGGAGAGGAATTTTGGAACCAAGATATGTTCTTTTCCATGTCATAAGACACCAGAATAATAACCATTCTGGGATCATAAAGTTTAATATCATCTGGCTGCCAAAAGCTATGAAATATGTGACAGAAAGTAGACAGTTTGATTAGCTTGTTCCTGGTCAGATTTTCTAAATCAAATAAAAACGGTTCTAAACGCACATGGGAAGTGAATAATGGTGTAAATATGTGAGAGGCATCAGTAGATGATTTTAAGAGACATGTAGAAATACACTGTGTGCAGAATTATTAGGTAAGTTGTATTTGAGAGGATTCTTTTTATTATTGAACAACTATGTTCTCAATCAACCCAAAAGACTCATAAATATCAAAGCTTAATATTTTTGCAAGTTGGAGTGGTTTTTTTTTTAGATTTGGTTATCTTAGGAGGATATCTGTTTGTGCAGGTAACTATTACTGTGCAGAATTATTAGGCAACTTAATAAAAATCAAATATATACCCATCTCACTTGTTTATTTTCACCAGGTAAACCAATATAACAACACAAAATTTAGAAATGAAATAAACATTTCTGACATTCAAAAACAAAAAAAAAAATCAGTGACCAATATAGCCACCTTTCTTTACAATGACACTCAAAAGCCTTCCATCCATAGATTCTGTCAGTTGCTTGATCTGTTTCCGATCAACATTGCGTGCAGCAGCCACAACAGCCTCCCAGACACTGTTCCGAGAGGTGGACTGTTTTCCCTCCCTGTAAATCTCACATTTTATGAGGGACCACAGGTTCTCTATGGGGTTCAGATCAGGTGAACAAGAGAGCCATGTCATTATTTTTTCTTCTTTTAGACCTTTACTGGCCAGCCACGCTGTGGAGTATTTGGATGCATGTGATGGTGCATTGTCCTGCATGAAAATCATGTTTTTCTTGAACGATACCGACTTCTTCCTGTACCACTGCTTGAAGAAGGTATCTTTCAGAAACAGGCAGTACGTCTGGGAGTTGAGCTTCACTCCATCCTCAACCCGAAAAGGTCCCATAAGTTCATCTTTGATGATACCAGCCCATACCAGTACCCCACCTCCACCTTGCTGGCGTCTAAGTCGGAGTGAAGCTCTCTGCCCTTTACTGACTCAGCCTCGAGCCCATCAAGAGTCACTCTCATTTCATTAGTCCATAAAACCTTACAAAAATCAGTCTTAAGAAATTTCTTGGCCCAGTCTTGACGCTTTATCTTATGTTTCTTGTTCAAAGGTGGTCGTTTTTCAGCCTTCCTTACCTTGGCCATGTCCCTGAGTATGGCACACCTTGTGCTTTTTTGATACTCCAGTAACATTGAAGCTCTGAAATATGGCAAAACTGGTGGCAAATGGCATCTTGGCAGCTTCACGCTTGATTTTCCTCAATTCATGGGCAGTTATTTTGTGCCTTTTTTTATCAACACGCTTCTTGCGACCCTGTTGGCTATTTGCCATGAAACGCTTGATTGTTTGGTGATCACGTTTCAAAAGTTTGGCAATTTCAAGACTGCTGCATCCCTCTGCAAGGCATCTCACAATTTTTGACTTTTCAGAGTTAGTCAAATCTCTCTTCTGACCCATTTTGTCAAAGGAAAGGAAGTTGCCTAATAATTAAGCACACCTTATATAGGGTGTTGATGTCATTAGACCACACCCCTCATCATTACAGAGATGGAAATCACCTGATTTACGTAATTGGAAGTTGGTTTTCAAGCCTATACAGCTTGGAGTAGGACAACATGTATAAAAAGGATGATGTGATCAAAATACTCATTTGCCTAATAATTCTGCACACAGTGTAAGTATGACAGAGGGAAACCTTTAAGTGTTAACCCATTGAATATCTTAATACCTAGTTTATGCAAGTGATAATGTAAAAAAATATCAGGGTGAGCGGTTTAAAAAAAATGTTACTTTGTTAAAGGGAATTTGTCACCAGATTTTTGATACACCATCTGAGATCAGCATGATGTGGTGGCAGAGA
The DNA here is from genome assembly GCA_033576555.1 of Oophaga sylvatica. NCBI lineage: Eukaryota > Metazoa > Chordata > Amphibia > Anura > Dendrobatidae > Oophaga > Oophaga sylvatica. Next base: position 117,727,220 of record JARQOD010000006.1, read on the forward strand.
TCCTGATTCTAATTTCATATCACTTATTTTATTGGGGACTGAAGTTTTCCCTGCTGTAGATCTACCAGTTTTCTAAATGCTGAGCTCTGTATAACCTCACCCACGTCACTGATTAACTGCTTTCTGCGTACACTGTGCATAGGCAGTAAGCTGCCAATCAGTAGTAGGGGGTGTGGTTGGACTCTCTGGCAGCAAGCCAAGTTTTCCTGTAGTATTAATTTCCTGCTGATAAAACAATGATTTTAGAAAAGCTACACTCAGCAGATTAGTAAGTTACACATCGCATGAATCAGGTTTAAGAAAAATTGTATTTTTATAAATTTTCTAGTTATCTAGTAAAGAATAACAGTCTACGTCTGAAGAAGGCAAAGAGTCTCAGATCTCCTACAGCTCTCCTAACATTGTACCATCCCTTGGCTAAAGGATTTAATATTATACAAGTATTACACTAATGAATTGCTATTGTACAGTCCCCTTATTTAGCCTATAAAGACATAGAAAATTATATGTTGATCTGTTGACTGATTCAATCTGCTTTCCAGCACTTTGACACTTGGGGCATTGTGCCAATGATATTCGGAGTATCATAATGTCAATAATGCAACTGGATAACACTTTACAGAAATCATTTGCTTTGGTATAGTTGTGAAACATTCACTTGGGCAAATGAGTAAAATAATTATTTGTAAGATAGTTTTATTAATTTATTTCTGAAGTAGTATCGCCCACATTAAAGAGAATTTCTGGGCTCAACCTATATCTCTGCAATATGCACGCAGACAGGATTCTCATCTAGTTTCAGCTTAAATTAAATTTGTATTGAAACCAGAAAAACCCTTTAATAAACAACAATTAAAAGATGTAATAAATAAATAAAATGGATAAGATTTGCCATTTTTTCATGTTTCTCCGTTACTCATCAAAAGGAAGGTTTACTTTAAAACATAATCCGACATGTCAATGTTACCTAGTATAGTTACCTTGGCCTTTTGTCTTTGAGTTGCACATTTTCAGATTTTGGAGAAGATAACTGGAATATCCTACTTACAGCTATAGGACAAAAATGCAAATATCTCTTAGTAAGTAGATGATGGAACAATGACCTTCACAGGACACATGTCCCAACAATGACAATTTTAACATGTCAGAAAATGTTCAACTGTGTAATTTTCCTCAAATTTGTAAGCTCCTATGAACTGTGACTTATCCTTTTGTATGATCGATTAGTACATTATTGTAATTAGGATAAGTGTAATCTTGTTTGTGGCGGCAATAGTACTCATGTTTTAAAACTGCATTGTTAAGTGCCACAAACTAGAATCATGGAATTTACAGATGGCAAATAAAACATGATGAGTTATAGGAGAAACTAGGCTGGAGCGAAAAGTCATAATTTTATTACTTAGTGGTCAAGAAGGTTTTTGGATGACTGAAGTTCTGCCATGAGCATGATAATTAGATTGTGTGGTAGTTTATTCTGTGTTTATCCCCAAAATTGGACAATTGTGAAGTTCTGGAATGTTTTAGCCTGAAAGTCTTAAATGTGCACTGTTTTAGCTAGTAATCTCAATTAAGCATTGTTGTTGGTCTATAGAGATAATCAGTTCATGCAAAATTTGAATTTGACAGTTTTGACATGCGAATTTACCAGAAAATTCGATTTATGGAGAATCTATTCTCCACAAAGTGAATGACTCTTATAAAGCTCAGGGATCTCTTCAGACCCCAGAGTATAAATAGCAAGAGATGTAAAAATGAAAAAAAATCCATATACTCACCTTACCGCTCACATCTCCGGCTCCTCTGCTCCTCATCGCTATCCACCCGGCAATTGTTGCAGCTTCCATTCACCATCACATGGGTAGAACTGTCTTGGGCCTCTTACATTAGACCAGAACTAGGACAAGGTCACAACAACGTGTGCCAGGAACTTATGTGCACAAGTCCTGGTCTAATGTGAGAGGCCCGGGACAGTTCTGCACATGTAATAGTGATCAGAATATGTGACAACGGCAGGGCAGGTGATGGTGAGGAGCAGATGGACCAGAGAGGTGAGTCATAAGGTCTAAGTATTTTGTTTTTATTTATGTTTCTAACTTTTTTCAGTTCAGAAAAATTGCGACCAATGCCCGCCAGATTATTATATACAAAGCAAATTACAAAAGAATTGGCCTTTGCTACAAATAAATCAGTATAGCCTTGAAATTCAGTGGTGACCATACATCTTAGATAGCTGTTGCATGAACACTTGTTCAATCACCTGCTATGCCTTCTGATGTCCTCATATGCATGAACGCTCAACTCAACCGAGCATTCATGTATTCTGAATATGAAAAGGAGAGTAAACTGCAACCTAACAACTCTGATTGTTTCCTTTACCAATGGAACAAAAATAACCAGAGAGGTCAATTTAATTACCAAAAAAACCCTTTCAAATATAACTTTATTGATTACTATAACAATGAAATATCAAACCAGAAATAGGTAGCAATATAAAGAAAAATACAAGTACTTATAGTTATTTACAGGCTCCAATAATAAATTATTTTCCCTTTTATAGGTAGGATCAGTTGTATTTATAAAAATAAATGGGATGGCCACCACAGAGATGCTTAACTGCCTATAAATTAAATTTAAAAGGTATGTGTTGCAATTTTTTTATAATAATGATTGTTAAATATGTAATCTTTTATTTTTTTAGATCAAAATGAAATGTTCCTGTTTCACATTTATTTTGTTATTTACTTTTTCGGCAGTCACTGCTGGCTGCTGTTTGCATTTGCCAATGTAAGTGTCGAATCACGACACTTACAAATCGTAAATACGGCAGCCACTGGGCATAGGAGACTATGGTCGGTGTCTGAATGCATCTCCTATACTATGGCTGCCTTAGCTGTGGACTGGGCATGTCCCATGGACTGTCATGTTCACAGCTTTGAGGGGAGGTAGGCGCCATTTTATTGTAGCTAAAAGCTGTGTTCTCATCTAAAATTTCTCCCTGTAACCACTCACATAGTGTTCAGTGGTGAGTGGTGACAGAAAATCGGGCTGCGGAGGTTAGAAGAGCATAGATCGGGCAGCGGTGGTGAGTATAGGTTGGCCAATCTGACATTGCATTACTATTACTAGGCTATCAAACTGTTCGTAATACTGTAAGAACTCGCTACTCTGAGTGGTGAAAGCTGTGCTACAGCGGCACCTTCTTCCAGGGGTGAGAACAGCTCAATAGCCTGACATTAGTAGTACAATGTCAGGCTGCTAGTGTGTTCTCAGAGCAAAGGAGAGAACAAGTGGGGTGGTGGGTAAAGGGAAAAAAACAAGACAGGGCATACAATGAGTACCAAGGAGGCATCTATTTTATTATTTACTGTAATTTTATCAGTATTAATAAAGTTACATTTGTAAAATATTTTTTTCCAATTGTTTTTGATCATCCTTTTTTTCCTTCAACAATCTGTCATGAGGGTAGTCGAAAGGCTTTAATGTTCATTTGATCAGTTGAAGGGATTGGCTGACTTTAAAGGGGTTGGTCTCATGATATTGATGACCAATCTGTAGGATAGATAATCAGTATCAGATTGTTGGGGGTCGAATACCTGACACCCCCATCAATCAGCTGTTTTCAGCTTTGACCTGATGTAAATAATGAAGAGGGTTGGAACAGCATAGCTCCATACACTGAGTATTGCTCATTGCTAAGAACTGCAGCTCAGCTCCCGATGGTGCTAAGGATAAGTTAATATCGCGAGCCTTGTCAACTCTTTTAATCTCATGTGTATAGGAGTCAGTTTATTATTAAGCCACAGTCCCAATTATTCTACTTCAAGTAATATAGTATCGATTACTTGTCTTCTTTTACTTCTCCAAAAACTTTACAATCTTTTAAAAGAAAAATATGTAACTTTTCTGGTGAAAGGCAAACAGAGACTTTTTGCAACTTTATGTTTAATGTACGAATTTAAAATAATCTACTTTGAGGTGAAACATGAAAATAATAGACACCAAGCAGAAATGGAAAGACTGAGACCTAACAACTAGGGTTGTGCTGATAACTAGAAATTTATGGCACAGCTTCAAATTGGAAAAATAAACTTTGGTTTGACATTGACCTCATGTTGCCCCACAAGGTCTAGAAAGGGTATCAGATTTTATGAATGCATGTTTTGCTGACTATGCCAACAATAATTGGTTTTGTGAAATTATCCCGGTGTATATTTTTATTTTCAATGCATCTGAATTGTAACAGTTTCCAGAGACATCTGTCATTGGCGCTAAGCTGAATGAAGATGGATAGATAAAGAAAGGATGACTTGGGACGTTCTTTAGCATGTAGGTGTGCTTTTTGTAATGTTGCTGTTTGCAGTGCGAGACTGAGTTCTTTGGAGTTTCACAAGCTGTACTATTTATGTACTCACGTCAGCAAATGTTTGAAATCCTGAAGCTGATGTTCCTCTCGTTACTGCAAGATTGCAGATCTAAGCCTGTACTTTGTCATACGCAAGCAAATGTGACCCACTATGGTTAAACACAGTAGCTACAAAATGTTTTTTGCATGTTTGTTATATATGTATTCTAAGGATTTAGAGTGGTCTATCACTCTTCATCCTCTCACATGGTCTTAAGGTAAGAACTAAGGGAACATGTTTTTAAGGTAATAATTACACAAAGTGGTATTTCTTACTATCTTTTTATTATTGCACAGAATTTGTTGTATCCGACACTGTGCAAATAATAGTAAGGAGTAAAATTCTTTTGGAATAACAGAAAGACACATCTGCTGCGTTTGGCATTATTCATGCCAAACATTACAGATCTGAAATGTTCTATTTGATTTTCAGGATTTTATTCTCACTTTTTGATGTCTAGGCCAAAGAGTTGTCTTTTATTCCCACAGTGGAGAAAGATTTAAAATACATCTGTAAATGGCAATAGCATATAACATAGTCCTCCAGTCTGAACATCAGCATTAAACAGTGTTTGTGATAAAAAAAAAAGTGTAAAAGCCATCCCGCTAGTGCCAAGGTTTACCCAGTTGGGACGGTCCTAAACTTTAGTATTAAAACGTTATTATGTGTCAAAAATGTCTTCAATGTGAATAAGGGGCTATCAAATATTGTATTTACGAAATACTCTGTTATTTATATGCACTATTGCTTCCTACATACTTATAGCAGTGTATATATTCATTTTTTTTCTATCTTAGGATTTGTCTGTTTAATGGCCAGTGTGAACATGCTCCTACACATTGCATGTATACCAACTTACACTCATTTTCATTTCTTGTTGTTTTGCTTTAGGTTTTTTCACTCAGTACACTCCAGGGGCATGGCCTCCATTTTTTGACTTGGATATTACATTTATATAGCTTCCCATCGCTTGGTGTCCACGGTTGGGCCACAGGCCTGCTCGGCCCTTATTCATTTTTGACACATCATAAGGTTTTATACTAGAGGTTAGGACCATGCCAAGTGGGGACACCTTGGCGCTGATGGGATGGCTGTTACACAATTTTTATATCTACACCAGTATTTACTAAGTACCCTATGTTTTTCATATGCACTATTGCTTTTTGCTTACTTATAGCAGGGTATATGTTCATTTTGTTTCTATCTTAGATTAATATGATTGTGTAGCATTTTAAACAATAAGTCAGTCAATTCTTTTATCACCCCAAAGCACTATTCGAACTACGAGAAATCAAGTTTTGAAGTGGTGTCTGGAAGTGCATTAGGAATCATAGAATGTTAGGAGTTGGAAGGAAGCTCCATGGTCCTCATGTCCAACCCCTGATCAATGCATGATTCACTAAGCCACCCCAGACACATGTCTACCCAGGCGCTGAAGACGTTCTGTGAAGAACTCACCACTTCTTGTGGCAGCCTGTTCCAAAGTTTTTTCTAACATCTAATCTGTATCTTCTCCCTTTCAGATTCATTTCATTGCTTCTTGTGTTTCCATGTGCAAATGGGAATAACGAGGATCCCTCTACACTGTCACATTCCTTCACATATTTTTAGACATCTATAATATCTCCTCTTAGGGTTTATTTTTTTGCAAGCTAAACAGTACCAGATTATTTAACCATTTCTCGTAGGACATAGATTGCAGTCTGCTCACCATCCTGGTAGCTCTTTCCTGAACTTGCATAAACTTTTTCAATGTTTTTTTTTTTAAATGCGGTGCCCAGAGCAGTACACAGTATTCTAGATGAGTAGATGAGGTCTGAAGCAAGGAGGAGTAGAGGGGAATAATTACTTCAGGTGATCTAGATTTATGCTTCACTTAATGCATTCCAGAAATGTTTGACTTTTTTTGCTGCTGCATTATACTGTCGACTCATACACAATCTATTAGTATACCCAAGTCTTTTTCACACGTGCTGTTAGTTCTATTCTTCCCATTCTTTAGAAGTCATTTTCATTTTTCTTGCCCAGATGTATCATCTTTCATTTCTCCCTGTTGAATACCTTTCTGTTAGTCGCTGCACATTGTTCAAGCTTATCTAGATCCTTCTGAATCCTTTCCCTGTCTTCTCTAGTGTTAGTTTACCCTCCTAGCTTTGAATCATCTGAAAATTTGATTAGTTTACCTTCAGTTCTGTTATCTAGATCATTTATAAAAATGTTTAACAACACGAGCTAGGACAGAGCTTAGTGGTACCCCACTTAAAACACTCTTCCAATTGGATGTGTAACCATTTATTACCTCTCTTTGAGTATGATCACGGAACCAATTAAGAATCCACCTAACCGTAGCCTTGTCAGTCCCACACTTGGCCATTTTTTCAATAATGATAGTTTGAGATATTTTATCAAATGCTTAGCTCAAGTAGAGATATACTGTATCTATTGCATTTCCCTGATCCACCCAGTCAGAGATTTCATGATGATACGCTTCTAGCTCCTTATGTACACACATGTATAACCTATCTAGCAGCACCGTCCACTGGCTGATTGACAAGTTGTTTGTTCTGGTACACAGCTACTGACCTGTTAAACATCCAGTAGAGGGTGCTGCTAGGTACCAAATGTAATGTAAGGGCTCATCCACATGACCAATGTGGTCCACGGAAAAAATCAGAGATATGTCTGATTTTGATCCATGTGTTGTATTAAAATTGACAATACAAGTCTATGGCTCCGTGAAAAAAATCAAGCAGCACTCGGATGACATAACAGAGTAGGGGGAGAAACCTTTTTTATCTCCATGTCCAAGAAAAACTGATGCCACTCTGATGACACTCAGATCAAACTCTGATCGAAGTCTGTTCAAAATAATTGGACCATTTTTCTCAGTTGTTAGGAAATTGGCCATGTGAACCTACTCAAAGGCTGAGAAACTAGAAGTACATAATCACAACCAGGCACTTTCAGACACAACTTTAAAATGTGATTTCTTGCTGCTGGAGCAGCACTTTGGGGGACATGAAGACATAAAGAGATTAACTGGCTTACAGTGGCATGTAAAAGTTTTGACACCCCTAGTCAAAATCACCTATTGTGAACAGTTAAGCAAGATGAAGATGAAACAATCTCTAAAAGTCCTAAAGTTAAAGATGACACAATCCCTCTGTATTTTAGTATATATATATATATATATTAACTTTTTACATTTTAAAAATTGCAAAAGTGGGGGCACCTTGCATGGTTAGTACCTAGTAGCACTCCCTTTTGAAAGTATCACAGCTTGTACATGCTTTTTGTAGTCAGCCAAGAGTCTTTCAATTCTTGCTTGAGTGATTTTCATCCATTGTTACTTGGAAAATTCTTCCGGTTCTGTGAGATTCCTGGGTCATCTTGCATGCACTGCTATTTTAGTCTAGCCACAGATTTTCAATGATGTTCAGATCAGTGGACTGTGAGGGCCATTGAAAACCTTCAGCTTGCATATATTGAGATAGTCTGTTGTGGATTTTAATGTGTGTTTATGATCATTATCTATTTGTTGAAGCCATCCTCTTTCCGTCTTCAGCTTTTTTTACAGATGGTGTTATGTTTGCAACCAGAATTTGTTGAAATTGCATTGAATCTATTAATTCCTCTACCTGTGAAATTTACCTTGTGCCAGTGACTGCAGCACAACCCCAAAGCATGATTGATCCACCCCCATGTCCAAATGTTGGCAAGATGTTCTTTTCCTGAAATTCTGTAACCTTTTTCTCCATAGATACTTGATCGTTATGGTCAAACAGTTATATTTTAACCTCATTGGTCCACAGGACTTGCTTCCAAAATGCATCAGGCTTGCTTAAATGTTTTTCTGCATACTTCTGACACTGAATTTTATAGTGAGGACGTAGGAGAGGTTTGCTTTTGATGACTCCTCCATGATGGCCATAGTTGTGCAGGTGTCTCTGAACAGTAGAAAAATGTACCACAACTCCAGAATCTACTAATTTTTTCTGAAAGTATATTGCAGTCAAGCGGGGATTCTGATTTTCCTCTCTTACAATCCCACTAGCAGCTCTCACTGAAATGTTGCTTGGTCTTCCAGGCATTATCTTGACCTCCAGTGTTCCTGTTTACTGCCATTTCTTAATTACATTTCGAACTGAGGTAGGGAAACTTGAAATTGCTTTGCTATCTTCATATAATCTTCTCCTGCTTTGTGGGCCTCCACTATTTTCATTTTCAGAGTGCTAGGCAGCTGCTTAGAATAACCCATGAATGCTGTTTTTTGGCACAAGGTTAGAGGAGGCTGGGGTTTTATGAAGCTGGGAAATTTGTGTCACTTGGCATTTCCTAAAGATGATAGTGAACAAGCCATAACCATAACAACTAGAGTTGAGCGATACTTTCCGATATCCAAAAGTATCGGAATCGGAATGGTATCGCCGATACCATTAAAATATCGGCGATACCCGATACCGATACCGGAAATCCAATGTAAGTCTATGGGAACAAAATATCGTAACTAAAAAAACCTCTTTCTTTCCTTGTAAACACTAAATATACACACATAGAATACATATATATATATATATATATATATATACATGTCATTGTGACATATATATATACATATATTTATAGTTTATACACTTCTACATAGTAAAATAGCCTCTGATTCAATTGCCGGGTAAAGCCGGCTTTTGTGAAAAGACAGAAGCACCCGACATGAAATGACACTTTGTTTACATAGAGTTAACCATGTCTTTTCATGTAGTTTGATATCTGATTTGCACAAACAATTACATGAGTGTAAAGGTACTGTCACACTTAGTGATCTCGTTAGCGATCTCAATAACGACGCAAGCTAATGAGATCGTTTGTGAGATCTCTTTTAGGTCGCTAGTAGCTGCCAAACAGGAGATCTCATAAACGACTCATCAGCGGTCAGCGATCTCTTTAACTACTTTGGCGGTCGTTAGGATGTCATTAGCATGTACTGAGCGCTTCTGATTCATAGGAATTTCCAGCATCGCTCCTGCTCTCTGCGCCCTGCTAGCCTGCTTTGCAACTGCTGTGATCCTCTCTGTGACGCAAAAGAGAACTTACAGATATTGCGATCCATTCCGTGACGCTAAACCCATATGCGTCACAAACGAGGTCGTTCGCAAAAGGTGCCAAACAGCGATATAGGCTCACCAGCAGGACGCCAACAATCAAAAAACGGTCCAGAACTCTAGTGAACGATCAACGAGATCACAGCAGGGGCCACATAGTTGCTACATGCCACACACAGCTAAGTCGCTAACGAGATCGCAAAATAGTGACGTTTTAATGATCTCGTTTGCGATCTCGTTTGCGATCTCGTTTAGTGTGGCATACCCTTGTGTGCAAAATTTCACACCTGTAAAGGTGTAAATTCGTTGTAAAAAAAACGGACTTTTTTGCTACGAATTTACACCTTTAATTAACCCCTACAGGTGTGAAATTTTGCACACTTACACTCATGTAATTGTTTGTGCAAATCAGATATCAAACTACATGAAAAGACATGGTTAACTCTATGTAAACCAAGTGTCATTTCATGTCGGGTTCTGCATTTTCACAAAAGCCGGCAATTGAATTAGCGGCTATTATACTATGTAGAAGTGTATGAACTATAAATATAAATATATATATATATATATGTGTCACAAATTCAATGACATATATATATATATATATATATATATATATATATATATATATATGAGGTGTAAAATTGCTGAAAAAAAATGCGTGGGCTCCCGCCCTATTTTCGCAACCAGACAGACAAAGCCAGTGAGTGGGGGCAGATAATAATAGCCCAGAGAGGGACCATTATTTTTGGCCCCCCCCTGGCTACTAACATCTGCCCCCAGACACCCCAGAAAAGACAAATCTATAATTAGATTCGCCCTTTCTGGCACTTTGCCCGTCTATTCCCATTGCCCTGTAGCGGTGGCGAATGGGTTAATATGGGGTTAAAGCCACCTTGCTATTGAAAGGTGACCTTAAGCCAGGTTAATAATTGAGAGCTGTCAATTAGACAACTCAATTATTAATCCTATTGCATGAAATAAAAATAAAACACACACACTTTAATTAAAAATCATTTTAATGAAATAAAGACACATGTTTTTGACCATCTTTTATTTTACTGCAAAAACCATTTCCTGTAATAAAAATAAAATAAAAAAGCAAAATTATTCTTACCAATCCGATGTACAGTCAGGTCCCACGGTGTAATCCATCAGAAAGGGTTAATGTTTACTGCAGGGACCGCAGCTAATGCTGCAGCCTCACAGTAAACCCCCAAATGAATGAGTTCCTCTCCTGGCTCACAGGAGAGGAAGTGGAAAGCTTAACTGATTGCTTTCCACTTTCACTTCAGGTCAGCCAGGGACACCATCAGTGACGTCAGAGGGAACTGATTAACAAAAATAGGGGTTCCCTTCGAAAAAAAAATGGCGTGGGGTCCCCCCTATTTTTGTTAACCAGTCTGATGAAGCAGACTGCTGAGGCATGGTATTTAAGGCTGTTAGGGAGCCAATATCCATGGACCTTGCCAGCAGCGTCGGACTGGAGTACCTTGGGCCCACCAGAGAAGAATTATTCTTGGGGCCCACCATCATACTTCCCAACCTTTGAAGAAGGGAAAGAGGGACAAAGGCTGTGGCACGCTGTGCCTGCTGCAGCAAATTTTAGGCCATGCCACGTTGCACCACAGACTGTCCAGGAGTTGGTGGATGCTTTAGTCCAGGTGTGGGAGGAGATCCCTCAGGAGACCATCCGTCGTGCTCATCAGGAGCATGCCCAGAAGTTGTAGGGAGGTCATACAGCATACCTCCCAAATTTTGAAGACAGGAAAGAGGGTTAAAGGCTGCGGTGCACTACGCGCGCCGCTGCAAATTTTAGGCCACGCCCCGACCACACCCATTTCACAGCTAATCACACCCATATCCTCGCTCCAAGCGTACCCATTTATCACTGCTGATCACACTGACTGGTAATGAGGGCACAGTGGCTGGTACTGAGGAAAAGAAAGAAAGAGCAGCGAGAGAGAAAGAACAAGCAGAGAAAGAAAGAGAGGAAAGAAAGAAAAGAGAGAGAGAATGAAAGAACAGAGAGAAAAAAGAACAGAGAGCGAGAAGGAAAGAACAGAGAGCGAGAAAGACTAGAGAGAGAAAGAAAGACTAGAGAGAGAGCCAGAGGCGTAGCTAGGGTTTTGGTTTAGTGGGGGCGAAACTTCTGAGTGGGCCCCTAATCAGAGAACCTCAACAAATGACCGCGCTGTTGCCAAAAATAATCTATATATAAAAAGACCAATATTGATATTACCGCCATATGGTCTGTGGTAAATAATACCAGTCCTACAGAACATATAATAGATTACAGCACAGGTACAGATAATGACTTACCGCTGATGTTCTTTCTAATGGAATTGTTCACTTTTCATGTCTTTTCCATCTGGCCCAGACCGACATGACGACTTCTCCAGCCAGGACTCGACTGCAGAGATTACAACAAAGACACATTTCACTTCTCATATTTTTAGCACTGTCACGGTCACCAATTGGACTATTCTCAACCTGCACAAACTCCTCATCCTGCTGATACCCCAATACTGAGCCGCTGCTGCCATATGTGTCCCTATTTCTGCACGTGATACCCCAATACTGAGCCGCTGCTGCTGTATGTGTCCCTATTACTGCACCTGATACCCCAATACTGAGCCGCTGCTGCCATATGTGTCCCTATTTTTGCACCTGATACCCCAATACTGAGCCGCTGCTGCCGTATGTGTCCCTATTACTGCACCTGATACCCCAATACTGAGCCGCTGCTGCCGTATGTGTCCCTATTACTGCACCTGCTGTGTGGTTCTGTGTGACCTCTAAATTTTAAAGCACCCCTCTAGAATATAGTAATGCCGGGTGCAAGTGCCCTAGAAAACAGTGCCCACATTTTGTCCCCTAGACTGTAATAATGCCCTGTGTGCCCCTTTGACAGTCACAGTAACCCGAGTTCCCCTATAACAATAAGTGTCCACTTTACATTTAATAATGTCCCAAGTCTCCCCCTGTACATCTCCCCTATACACAGAATAATGCCCCTCACTGGATATATACTGACCCCTTAATGTCCCCAAACTATTTAATGGGTCCAACACTGTATGATGGCCCCTAGATAGCATCCATACAGCATAATACACCAGATAGTCCTCAATATAGTATAATGCACCCCCATAGGCAGCCTCTATATTATAATAAACCCCCATAGGCAGAGTCTATAATATAATGCACCACCATAGGCAGCCGCTATATTATAATGCACCCCCATAGGCAGCCTCTGTAGTATAATGCATCCCCATAGGGAGTCTCTGTAGTATAATGCACCCCAATATGGAGCCTCTGTAGTATAATGCAGCCCCCATATACAGCCCCTGTAGTATAATGCACCCCCATATACAGCCTCTGTAGTATAATGCACCCCCATTAAAAAAAAAAAAAACAATACTCACCTCCCGGCTCCTGTGCTGCTCACTGTTCTCCCTCTCTGCGTCTGACAGCGGGTGCCGGCAGGTGATGTCATCGCACCCGCTGTCAGATGCTGAGAGGGGGATTATGGGAGAGAAGGAGCGCTCGCTCCTTCTCTCTCTATGCGGTCAGCTGTATCGGCTGGATGCCGATACAGCTGACCCTCCGATGACGGGTGGGGGGCCCACTGCTGGCACCGGGCCCCCCCACCGCCTGTTCAGGCCCCATAGCTTCCGGGCGGCAGAGCAGGGAGAGCGATTCTCCCTGCTCTGCCGCAGAATGTAACTGTATCGGCGTGCTGTGCACGCCGATACAGTTACTGTAGCGTAGCTCCAGGTGGGCCCCCTCAGAGCGCGGGGCCCGGGGCCACCGCCCCCTCTGCCCCGCGACCTATCCTTTCAAATCAGGGCCACCACGCAGGAGCTGGGGCCCACCGGAGGTTTCTCCGGTGTCCCGGTGGCTCAGTCCGACCCTGCTTGCCAGCCTGATAATACCAGGCCACAGCAGTCTGCTTATCTTTGCTGGTTAACAAAAATAGGGGATCCCCTCGAAAAAAATTGGCGTGGGGTCCCCCCTATTTTTGTTAACCAGCCAGATGAAGCAGACCGCTGAGGCCTGGATTTTCAGGCTGTTAAGGAGCCAAGATCCATGGACCTTGCCAGCCTGATAATACCAGGCCACAGCTGTCTGCATATCTTGGCTGATTAACAAAAATAGGGGATCCCCTCAAAAAAAATTGGCGTGGGGTCCCCCCTATTTTTGTTAACCAGCCAGATGAAGCAGACCGCTGAGGCCTGGTTTTTCAGGCTGGTAAGGATCCAATATCCATGGACCTTGCCAGCCTGATAATACCAGGCCACAGCAGTCTGCTTAGCTTGGCTGGTTAACAAAAATAGGGGATCCCCCGGAAAAAAAAAACGGCGTAGGGGTCCCCCTATTTTTGTTAACCAGCCAAGTAAAATGCAGACTGCTGCAGCCTGGTATTAAAAGACTGTCAAGGCCCATGGATTTTGGCCCTCAACAGCCTGATAATACCAGGCTACAGCAGCCCCACATTTGGCGCATCAAAAGATGTGCCAATTGTGGCACTTTACCCGGCTCTTCCCACTTGCCCTGTAGCGGTGGCAAGCGGGGTAATAAGGGGTTAATGTCACCGTTGATTGCACGGTGACAATAAGCCCGGTTAATAATGGAGAGGCGTCAATAAGACACCGATCCATTATTAATCCCAAAGTTTTTAAATGTTTAAAAAAAAGACACAGCCAGAAAAAAGTCTTTTAATGAAATAAAAGAGACAACACAGTTTTCATTTCTTTTATTACACTCTCATTCCTGCGACGCCATTGATCTCCTGTAAAAAAAGAAAAAAAACAAACCAACAGTATACCACCTGTCCGACGCAGTCCATAGTAGCGAGGGTCCCACGACGATCCAGCTCTGCTACATCGGAATGCCAGGCAGAGCCTGACATCCTGGCGCAGCACAGCTGATTACCTGCTTCTCCGGCGGTGACGTCATCGGACTGCTTTACGGCCGCGATTACCCAGCAGTCACTGCAGTTATCGCGAGAAACTGCATGTGACCGCCAGGGAGAAGAGGATGGCGGCTATCAAGCAGTCCAGGATGTGACCGCCGGAGATCTTCTGCCAGGTAAGTGCCGCTGACTCCTGACAGACCCGACCGACGGACACTGACAGTGACAGTGACATTCCGATTCCGGTATCCGATATGACGAAAATATCGGTACTCGGAATCGGAATTCCGATACAGCCAATGTCGGCCGATACCCGATATTTGCAGTATCGGAATGCTCAACCCTAATAACAACCTAATTAAGGTCTGAAACTTTGATCAAACTTATCTGAGCACACGAATCTCCAAAGGTGCCCAAACTTTTTAATTGGCCTATTTTCTTTTTTGTAATTTTTAAAATGTAAAAAATGACTATATATATATATATATATATATATATATATATATATAATAATATCTCAACTTTCTTAACTGTTCACAATAACAGCAATTTTGACCAGGGGTGGCCAAACGTTTACATGCCACTGTATCGTTTAAAGGGCTAGAAGCTGATATGCATGATTTCAGGAAGTTGAAGTTTCTAACATTTTGTTTTTAAATGGATAAAATGCAAGTTCCTGCAAAACTATT
>JARQOD010000006.1:117742428-117779925 GCA_033576555.1 Oophaga sylvatica
ACTGTGAAATTTGGTGGAGGATCAGTGATGATCTGGGGATGCTTCAGCAAGGCTGGAATTGGGCAGGTTAATCTTTGCGAAGGAAGTATGAATCAAGCTGCATACAAGGTTATCCTGGAAAAACAGTTGATTCCTTCTGCTCAGGCAATGTTCCCCAAGTCTGAGGACTGGTTTTTCCAGCAGGACAATGAGCCATGCCACACAGCTAGGTCAATCAATGTATGGATGAAGGACCACCACATCAAATCCTTGATATGGCCTGCCCAATCCCCAGACCTGAACCCTTTTGAAAACCTCTGGAATGTAATCAAGAGGAGAATGGATAGTCACAAGCCATCAAACAAAGAAGAAATTCTTAAATTTTTGTACCAGGAGTGGCATAAGGTCACCCAAAAGCAGTGTGAAAGACTGGTGGAAAGCATGCCAAGACGCATGAAACCTGTGATTAAAAATCAAGGTTATTCCACAAAATATTTATTTCTGAACTCTTCCTAAGTTATATCATTAGTATTGTTGTTTCTGAATAATTATAAACTGGTTTTATTAGCATTATTTGAGGTCTGAAAGCACTGCATTTTTTGTAATTCTGACCAGTTCTCATTTTCTCAAAATAAATACAAAATTTATTGCTTGGAAGTTTGGAGACATATTTTCAGTAGTTTATAGAAAAAAAGAGCAATTTACATTTTACTCAAAAACATACCTATAAAGAGAAAAATTAGACAAACTGAAAATTTTGCAGTGGTCTCTTAATTTTTGCCAGAGCTATATGTTCCTATCAGGAACCGGTGGTATATATTCATCCCGTCACATCACGTGCCACAATATTCAATATGGATTAGAGCAGCTGCGCTCATTTTCTTAACCTCTGTCAATACCCATATTGGCCAGTGGGTAAGGGGGTGCCAGAGAGTTGCAAGTTCCTGAATAAGTTTGTGACAAATATCTATTAGGGGCAGCAAGGTGGCTCAGTGGTTAGCACTGCAGCTTTACAGTGCTGGAGTCTCCTGGGTTCAAATCCCACCAAGGACAACATCTGCAAGGAGTTTGTATGTTCTCCCCATGTTTCAATGGGTTTCTTCTGGGTTCTCTGGTTTCCTCTCACATTCCAAAGACATACTGATAGGGAATTTAGATTGTGAGTCCCATTGGGGACAGCGATGATAATGTGTGCAAACTGTAAAGTGCTGCGGAATATGTTAGCGCTATATAAAAATAAAGATTCCAATTCTGGCGATTTGCCCGGCTCTTCCCACTTTCCTGGTCGCAAGTGGGGTTCATATTTGTGGAATTGATGTCACCTATGTATTGTCAGGTGACATCAAGCCCACAAATTACTAATGGAGAGGCGTCTATAAGACACCTATCTATTACTAATTCTATAGTTATATAGTAAATCAAGACACAGCCAGAAGTCTTTATTTAAAATAAAGCAAAACACTTTTACTTTTTTATTTAAAAATAACAAACACAGTAATACTCATCTAACGCCTAATTTCACAGAATACCTTGTCTCCTGTAATAAACAAAAACAAAAAAAACAATATCCCTCAACTGTCCATTATTCTGTCCCATGCCATAATCCATGTCTGGGCTCATACTCACATGCGAGGAAATCGTCCGATGCTCGCATGTGAAATCCCAGCTCTGGTGCCGGCACTCGGGAGTGGAGTGCGCGGCTGCATGTATTTATATGCAGCCGCTCGCTCCACTCCAGAGTGCCGACGCCAGAGCTGGGATATCACATGCGAGCATCGGATGCTTTCCTCACATGTGAGTATGAGCCTTCTGGGGGATAAACAGTTTTCAACCTGGACAGTGCCAAAATGTGACAGTCCAGGCTGAGAACAACTGGTGAATGAGCTGCTGCGAGTGCAGCATTAGTGACTAGTGGTGACGTCATCGAGGTTCAAATTCACTGCAGTGAAATTCTCCTGGTGAATTCGCCTCTGCACCGTGAGACTATCTCACGGTGCTAGCTGGGATCTCTTTGAGGTCACCGCATTTCAGCCTGGTTGGGAACGCAGCTCAGTGACCGGCAGTAATCTCAATGATGTCACCGCTAGTCACTGATGGATGGAGTTTTTATCTAAATGCCACTGGTGCAGAAGCCAGCTCACTGCGGTGAATTTGAATGGCGGTGAACACACATCTGCACCGTGAGACTTTCAGCAGTGATCTCATCTCTAATAGATGTGCCTTTTCTGGGCGACAGCAGGTTGCTGTTTTTAGACTAGGGGACAAATATCCATGGCCCCTTACCAGCCTGAGAATACCAGCCCCCAGCTATCTGCTTTAGCAAGGCTGGTTGTCAAAAATAGGGGACATCACGCTGTTTTTTTAAATTATTCATTTAAATAATTAAAAAATACGGCATGGGGACCCCTCTATTCTTGATAACCAGCCTTGCAGGGTTGCAGCCACCCAGCTGAGATTTTTGCCTGGCTGGTTATCAAAAATACAGGGGAACCTATGCCATTTTTTTTAAAAATTATTTCTTTACAGAACAGGCGCCGGCTGACGAATACTCCCATCAGCCGCTCCTGCTCTCACTGTTATTAGCGGCAGCAGCTGTAGGCTGATGGGAGCAGTAGTCCCATCAGCCAACACCAATGTAGAGAGGTAAACTTTATACATCCGATCATAGCTGCTTGCTCACGCTGTCATTTGACAGCATGGGAACTGTGGCTATCTGACCGGCTGTGATTATTTTACCGCAGATTAGGAGCAGTGTTAGCTGCACTATCATGCATATGACAGAGCGATAAACATCCGATGTTCGGGGGGGCCGAACCCGAACAGTAACACGGACTTCCTGGTGAAGTCCGTGTATGGTGTCCGTGCCTGAACAGTAGGTGTTCGGTACAGACGTCAAATTTTACTGTTCGGGTTCGCCCATCTATATCCATGAACCTAATTTAAGATCCAGTCCCGAATCAATGAAGTTGGCTGCAGACTCACAGCCAATGAAAGCAAATGCAGATAACCACAGGTTCTAGAAACATAGTTCCATGTTTAACAGCATTTTGTCAGAGAAATAAAAAAGTGTCTGGAAGTCTGGGAGACCTCCTTGACAATCACTCAGACTTAGGCATTCCATTAGCTTGTTTGAGCGCGTATAGGGCAGTCTCGAAGAAAATGTCCAGTACGACCACAGTAAAAGAAGAGTCCAAGATTGCGCTGACGTCTTATCTCAACAACTTGAGGGCTGGCAGCTCCAACTTCCATCTGTTCTGCCTCATGAAATTGGAAAAGTTCGGGATTAATGACTGAACCCCGCCCTCACTAGATGTCCGGTAAGAATCTCAAACTTTACCGTTCAGGTTCGGTCATCCATAGTCCTGAAACAATCAGAGATTTTATATTTAGCAATGCAGCAGGTCTGAAAAAGCTGCCTCCGCCCACACCAGGCTCTGTATGTACACTGTCTATAAACAGTTAGCTGCTTATCAGAGGAGAGGGTGGAGTCAGATAAGAGCTGGCATGCCATCTAGTCACTGCAATGATAATCACCAGTTGATTTAACCCTCAGTCTAAGTAAACAACAACGTAGTTTGACATGACACATTGTTGAATTTTGTGTTTTAAACCCTACCTCATGCTGTCTTCAGATTAGATAGCAAAAACCTGCTGACAGATTCCCTTTAAAAATTAATGCACCTTGTAGATTTGTGAATTATTTTGATTGGGCACCAGTATAGATGTGTAGAGGCCTTGAAGTCCCTAAACATGAGAGACACGCTCAAAATGATCCCTTTTGGAAATTACTGTCCTCAAAGAATATATCTAAGGGTGTAATGAGTGTTTGGTCCCACAGGTGTATCATAGAATTAGGAACAAATGGGCAGTAGAAAAACAAATATTTTATTTTTTTAAAATAATATTTTGCATTATCTCCAAATTTCACATCACAGGGGGTAATTAGAGAAAGCATCACAAAATTTTTTACTGAATTTCACCAAATAATGGCAATACACTATGGGTTTTCATAAACTGCTGTTTAGCGGCACAGCAGAGCTCAGAAGGAAAGGAGAAATACTTGACTTGTGGAGGACAGATTATGCTGGAATTCATTTCAGAGGCTTTGTTGGATTTGCAGAGCACAAGAGTCACCCAATTTTCAAATATGCACCAATCAAATAATTAATTTGGGGTGTAGTGAATATTTTAACTCCATAGATGTTTTACAGTGTTATGGCTTGCCTGATCAGGTAGATTTGCTAAGCCGAAGGTTAGGGTGAACAGCATTGTCTGGAGGTGTTGATACAGCAGCATTGGATATGTCAAACATGTGGAACAGCAGTGATATCGACACAGGAATGGGACTGTGGAGCAGGATTGTGTGGATGGCATGTTGTATTGCCAGTAACAGTAGAGCTAGATATGTGAACAAGCACCTTGGAACAGCAGAATTATGCACACAGGCAGGCTCAATGATACAAGGCAGGCTCAATGATACAATAGAGCCAAATGCTCAAACAACACCTAGGAATAGTAGAGTTGTGTAGAAAAGGCACTTGAATGCTGCAGAGCCAAGTGTGCAGCTAGCACCTCGTAATAGCTGAGTCATGTAGATGATCAGGTAGCTTGATAGAGAGTCAAAAGTGCAGACAGCACCCAGGAAACCCAGAGCTGAACTGGCAGACAGGAACCTTGGAGTAGCAAAGCCAAGTATGCAGACAGCAACCACGAACAGAAAAGTTGTGTCTGAAGGCAGGCACTTAAAATAGCAGAGTCGAGTGCACTAAGAGCACGCAAGAACACCAGAGCTGAATTGGCAGACAGGCAGGGCCGTATTTAGAGTTTATGTTGCCAAAGTCACCTTTAGTGTTGCCTCCCCCATTGGTGAGTATATGAGCAATGCAGACACTGTTGGCAGTGACTTAGGCTACTTTTACATCAGCGATTTTTGCCATTCGCGGCATATCCGGCAGTTTTTCTGCATCTGCCGCGTAACGAATCACTTACAGCAACACTGCGTCCGGCCTCATTCATTCCCTATGGGTCTTGTGGACATGTGCGGCCCTTGCAGTTTTGCGATCCGGCAAATGCGGTACTTGCAGCAACAGGAAAAAAATGCTGCTAGCAGTGTTTTTTTGTCTAACCGCAAGTGCCGCACATGTCTGCAAGTAGCCTTCACTACCTGTCCCTGCACCAATGCTAGCTCATCCCTAACCATCCCTCTCTGACCTAAAACTACACTATAAAGCTTTAGAAAAACAATTTATTAACTTAGATAATCCTATGATAATGAGGGCTCCAGGTTACGGCGTAAGTGCATTGTTTTCCCTGCGGAGGGTTACAGGAAGACGGCCGCCATAGGCGGTGCATGCGCAGACTGAGATCGCATCTGGACCAAGATCCCAATCTCCACATGCGTTGCCTTCGGTGGCTCACAGCTTCAGAAACATGGCCGCCAGGAAAGCAATGCACTCCACTTAGCTCACCGCCAACATCGGGCCCTCAGCATTGCACCGCTTGGACACCACCGCCTCCCATTCAGGGCCCGCTGCATTGCCCCATGTCTGCCACTACAGACTTCCAGAGGAAGGGACTCGGCCTCCTGTGATCCAGCTTACAAGACAAGAGACCATTATTACAGGATAGGATATGTTATTACAGGAAGGGGAATGTAATTACCATACAGGGGATGTAATTACTGGACTGGGGATGTAATTACAGGATGGGAGACTGTTATTACGGCACATGGAACTTTATTACAGGACAGGGGACGTTATTACAGGACAGGGGACGTTATTACAGGACAGAGGACGTTATTACAAGACAGGGGACGTTCTTACAAGACAAGGGACATTATTACAGGTCAGGGGTAGTGTTGAGCGATACGATACTGCAAATATCGGGTATCGGCCGATATTAGCTGTATCGGGCTTTCGATTCCGAGTACCGATATTTTCGTCATATCGAATACCGGAATCGGATTTGTCACTGTCACTGTGAGTGTCCGTCGGTCGGGTCTGTCAGGAGTCAGCGGCACTTACCTGGCAGAAGATCTCCGGCGGTCACGTCCTGGACTGCTTGATGGCCGCCATTATCTTCTCCCTGGCGGTCACATGCAGTTTTTCGCGATAACTGCAGTGACTGCAGGGTAATCCCGGCCGTAA
Source organism: Oophaga sylvatica (assembly GCA_033576555.1). NCBI lineage: Eukaryota > Metazoa > Chordata > Amphibia > Anura > Dendrobatidae > Oophaga > Oophaga sylvatica. The sequence continues at coordinate 117,748,554 of JARQOD010000006.1, forward strand.
ACCAGTCCGATGACGTCACCGCCGGGGAAGCAGGTAATCAGCCGTGCTGCGCCGGGATGACAGGCTCTGCCTGTCATTCTGATGTAGCAGAGCTGGATCGTCGTGGGACACTCGTTACTATGGACTGCGTCGGTCAGGTGGTATACTTTTTTTTTTTTCATTTTTTTACAGGAGATCGATGGCGTCGCAGGATGAGACTGTAATAAAAGTAATGAAAACTGTGTTTTGTTTTTTTTTATTAAATTTAAAAACTTTTTTATGAACATTCACCCGTCCGGGTACATCAACAATTTAACTATTTACATACAGGGACCCTGTCCGGGTTATTTATAATTCTTTGGCAGGGGTGTTCCAGGTACCACCTGGTACTCTTCTGATGCTTGCCAAACATCCGGGACACCAAGGACCACCAGGACCTGATGACGTCGTGTGGCCTGTACAGTCAAGTCGTGACCCGCTATCTGGGTCTGTGTGGCCACCTCTTTCATCTCCCTCCGGGTCTGGAACCCTATGTCCCGGACTGAACGAACCCCAGGGGGCCTAACAGGCGCCGGGTACGGGCCAGCTATACTTATCATGTCCATAGCTGGGGCTGCTGAGGAGACCACTGAGGGAGGCTGGGGAGATTTACGGCGTGGGGTGGGCACTTTTGCAGAGGCCTGGATGTGGGAGGCTGAAGGCTCCGAGGGTCTCACAGGTTCCTGACACTCTGGGGAGTAGGGGTCGCACCTGGTAACATTTAGGGCGTACCATCCATTGTAACCCCAGTGTCGGGTGTAAGTCACCAAGTCTCCTGGCAACAGGTCCCTCCCCGGGTGTCCTTCTGGGAGGTGAGCCTCCACGTCCCGCCGGTTCACAAAAACTTCTAAATAAAGTCCAGGCTCCTGGATGAAGCCCCAACCACCTTTCAATTTAAAGCTCCGTACTGCACCCTTACGCCGCGGCTCCCACAGGGTTCCTTTATCTTTTCTCATCCGGTCCTTATCTGCCCGGTCCTTCTCCAGGTTATGTTGCCGAAGCTTTTGGGTTTCTCGCTGCTCCCTTTGTCGCTCTGCTTCCCGCTCCCAACGTCTCCACTCTTCCTCCTGACGCCGGTTGAAATTCTCCTCCACCAGCAGCTCCATGTCTCCACCATCAAACTGCAGCTTACAGTGTCCGGTTTGCGGCAGCTCTCCTGGCGCCCCCCAGTCCTGGCGGCGCTCACCTGCGGAGGAAGCAGCCGGCTCTGGAACAGATGACAGTCGGGGCTCCGGTACAGGCAGGTAGTGCTCTGGTGCCTGCGCGGCCTCCTCCATGAGGACGGGTGTCGCTTCTTCTGTCTCAGCGACGGGGGCAGACAGCGGGATCTGGGGTGCTGCCGGTGCAGAGTTTTTTGCAGGAACGGGTGCCTCCACTGCGACAACGTCAACCGGATCACATTGCAAGGGCTGGGATGCCCGCACGGACTCCTCTACTAGAACGGGTGCCTCACCTTCCGGTACAGACACTTCAGGTAAGAGGGATTGGCGCCGCTCCAAGTTTAGTTTTAGGGCACGCCAGCTGGCTTCCATCCTGGCAACCTCCTCCCGGTGCCGGGCCAGGCCTCTTAGGGTATCCTCCGCTTCTTGCAGCGTAGGAGGGTTTCCAGGCCGGGTGCCCAACGGTGGTTCCGTGGCGATCGGGTCGCTTCCGTGGGGGGAGAGCTCTGACTGCTCCATCCCTTCACACTTCTGCTCGTGTCCATTAGCCATCTCTGCCAAGTCACATGTGTCATTAGCATCTGGAGAGGGCCCCTCTTTTGTAGGGAGGCGGGACCTTCGTGTTAGTTTCCGCACACTGAGGAGGATGAGGAGGCGGAACTGAAGAGCTGTGGGGCACGATCTTACATTGCAGTACCATTTACAGTGGTCGGCCATCGTTTTCGCGCCACTGAGTGAGTGTACACACCCCCGAAGAGCACGCCCTTCTTCTTCACCAGTGCCTCGTCGTGACGCAGATATGGCTGAAAAATGGCAAATACATTCTCTGATGATTTTAGCAATTCTCAAGCACAAAACCAGTTCAATTCAGGCACACAGGACTCGCTTATAGCGAGCTACAGAATCCTGTTCGTGACGCCCAAGTTGAGTCGCACAGAGCCAGAGGTTTTGGGGGTACTCGGCACCAAGCCCGTCGACTTCTATGGGGTATGTCACGGCTTTACCCGGCAATTGAATCAGAGTCTATTTTACTATGTAGAAGTGTATAAACTATAAATATATATATGTCACAATGACATGTATATATATATATATATATATATATGTATTCTATGTGTGTATATTTTGTGTTTACAACGAAAGAAAGGGTTTTTTTTGTTGCGATATTTTGTTCCCATAGACTTACATGGGACTTCCGGTATCAGAATCGGATATCGACGATATTTAGTGATATCGACGATACCATTTCGATACGATATTTTTAGATATCGAGCAGTATCGCTCACCACTAGTCAGGGGACATTATTACAAGTCAAGCGAGGTACTTACAGGACAATGGATGTTATTACAGGACTAGAAATGTTAATTCAGGATAAGGGATGTTATTACAGGACAGGAGACTTTTATTACAAAACCGGGAACGTTATTACAAGACAGGGGACGTTATTACAAGACAAAGGATGTTATTATAAGACAAGAGACGCTATTACAAGACAAGGGACATTATTACAGATCTTTGGATGGTATTACAGGTCAGGGGATATTATTACAGGACAATGGACGTTGTTACAGGACTAGAAAAGTCTTTACAGGACATGAGACTTTTATTACAAAACCGGGGAAGTTATTACAAAACCGGGGGCGTTATTACAAAACTGGGGACGTTATTACTGGCCTGAGGATGTTAATACAGGACGGGGGACAATAATACAGGATTGGGACGTTAATACAGGATGGGGACATGTATATATTTCACACATACACTCCACATTGGGCACAGTATAAAGATATGTATCACACACAGATACACTGCACAGGGGGGCACAGTATGCACACAGATACACTGCACATGGGGGCACAGTATGCACACAGATACACTGCACAGGGGGGCACAGTATACACATATACATACACCGCACATACCCATCACAGGGCAGTGACACCGGCGCTCAGCAGTCTCTGGTGAGCAGTAGAGCTGGGCTCCTCCCAGCCTCAGTGGGATGACCCTGCTACCTTAGCCGAGCACAGCACACAGGAGGGGGCCTATGTCTCCCGCCCCCCAGACAGCTGAGGCCGTGACCGCTTGGCCCGGAATGGGCGCTTCTGTGCTATGTGATTTGCCAGCATTCTCTGGACTGCGGGCCGCTGCCGCATTACTAACTCACAGCATACAGTGAGCAATGGGGGAATGGGGAGACGTCCCATCTCCCGGCCTAGTGAGGCCCACCAGATCCTCGGCCTGTCCTACATTCAGCGTCCTCCAGCAGTGTGCCACTAGTCGGCATGAGCACCTCACTGCAGGCCCAGGCCTCACTCTGGCCCAGTGTTCTCCAATTAGCTTTCCAAGCTGCTTTTTATTCTCTCCTTTCTCCCCCCTTTTTGTTTGGCTGTCAAATCCCAGGACCTCCCCAACCGGCTGTGATCTTGACCGGGGGCGCTGAGCTGCTCTGGATCTCCTCCTTCCAGCCAGGTGAGTTTAGGAGACACTGACTGCACACAGTGTGGGTGTGTCTACAGTGCAGGGATGCAGCTGCCAGACTATAACCAAAAAAAAAAAAAAAAGACCTTGCCTTGCTCAGGTGTCACACCCACCGCATCCTACCGCCCTAGGCATGTGCCCTCAAGTGCCTAGTGCCAAATACGGCCCTGCAGACAGGTATCTTGAAGTAGCAGAGCCAAGTGTGTAAACAGCACTGAGGAATAGCAAAGCTGATAGGCGACTTGTAGTAACAATGCTAAATGTCCAAACAGCTCCCAGGAATGACATGCAGCTGTGTAACTTAAAGCAAGAGACCAGCATAGCTGGTTTAGGCCGGTTTCACACGTCAGTGCCTCCTGTACATGTAGTGACAGTTTTCTCATGTACCAGAGACACTGACACACGTAGACCCATTAAAATGAATGGGTCTTTGCACATGTCAGCATGTATTCACGGACCGTGTGTCCGTGTGCAAAACACGGAGATATGTCAGTGTTTGTCGGAGCGCACGGTCCGTAAAATGTGCTGTACACGGCACACGGAGAACAGTTCACACTGTCCTCTGTGCTCACGAACAACCGCTGGGGAACAAGCGCTACTGTAATCACTGTTCCCCTGCCTGTGGTGCTGAAAGTGGCTGTGAATCACCGCTTGTCACTGAGCCTGTGCGCACTGCTTCCATTCATTCCCAAGTAGTTTACAGTCAGAGCGGCTATATTAGCAGCGCTGCGGCAGTAAACTGATTAACCCCTTGAGATGGATTGCGGCGTGGGACTTGACTGAACGGCGGACAGGTATGGGTATATTGTTGTTTTTTTATTTTGTTTTTTTTCAAGAACAATGGCTTCGATATGGGATTTGGAGTATAATAAAGATTTTAAAACTGTGTAGTGTATTCTTTCATTAAAATACTTTTTTCTTATTGTGTGTGTGTTTACTTAACCCTTTCAGACTAGTGGATTAATAATGGATAATTATGGTGCTTGAACCTTTAGGTTCAAGCAACATATTGTAATCCGATTTCTTATTATTGTGCTTTGGAAAAAGCACTATATTGTTATTCACATTATTCTTTTTCCGTGTTCTTCTTCTTCTCCAGATTTGCGCAATTAATACAGCCCGAACCGCTCGGTGTACAGACTCCGTTCAAACAAGGTTTTGAAGCTAGCTGCCGTGACAGGTGTGCTAAGTATTTTTGGAGTCGATAGGATTTTTTGCTTTTTAACCCTTTACGTTTGAAAAAAAAAATCTTCCCATTGGAATGCATTGATTTTGAACTTAAATGTACGTCTCGGGCTTGGAACTTTTTAAAATCGAAAAATGATATTTTTCCTCCGACTGTTAACCCCCTGAGGACATTTTTGTAGAAAAAAAATGTTGCCACCTCAAAACGTGCGTAAAAAAATGGCGTAAAAATAAATTGCCATAGGAATTAATGGCCCCATTGTAATCAATGGGCTCCCATATAAATCAATAATATAGCTGTGAGGTGTTTGTAAGGACCAACTACCACACCAGCTATAAATAACCCGGTTGCTAGGTGACAACCCATGAACTATAGTGACCCCGGGTAGTAGGTGGCACAGCCATGAATTTTAATGACCTGAACTGGAAACACAAACTCCCATAGGAAATTAAATAGCCATAGATTATTGCGGAGGCTGCCATGTATGCAAATCTAGCATCATCACATGACCTTATTGGCCAATAGAATCTTGTAGGTACTTCATTCACGGCCTAACTGGGATACACAAGGTCACATGACAACTACTGGCCAATGGAAGCTCCCAGGTTCTAATGTTTGCCTCACTGAACTGACAGTCAAATATTTCTTCTCCAGAACGTCCCAGGGCCCTGCAATGTTGGCCCCAAAACGTCACGGGGCCCCGCAATGTTGGCCCCAAAACGTCACGGGGCCCCGCAATGTTGGCCCCCAAACATAACGGGGCCCCGCAATGTTGGCCCCCAAACGTCATGGGGCTCCGCAATGTTGGCCCCCAAACGTCACGGGGCCCCGCAATGTTAGCCCCCAAACATAACAGGGCCCCGCAATGTTGGCCCCCAAACGTCATGGGGCACCGCAATGTTGGCCCCTAAACGTCACAGGGCCCCGCAATGTTGGCCCCCAAACGTCACAGGGCCCCGCAATGTTGGCCCCCAAACATAACGGGCCCCGCAATGTTGGCCCCCAAACGTCATGGGGCTCCGCAATGTTGGCCCCCAAACGTCACGTGGCCCTGCAATGTTGGCCCCCAAACATCACGGGCACCGCAATGTTGGCCCCCAAACGTCACAGGGCCCCGCAATGTTGACCCCCAAACGTCACGGGGCCCTGCAATGTTGGCCCCTAAACGTTACAGGGCCCCGCAATGTTGGCCCCCAAACATCACGGGGTCCCGCAATGTTGGCCCCCAAACATCACGGGGTCCCGCAATGTTGGCCCCCAAACATAACGGGGCCCCGCAATGTTGGCCCCCAAACATCACGGGCACCGCAATGTTGGCCCCCAAACGTCACAGGGCCCCGCAATGTTGGCCCCCAAACATCACGGGGCCCCGCAATGTTGGCCCCCAAACATCATGGGGCCCCGCAATGTTGGCCCCCAAACATAACGGGGCCCAACAATGTTGGCCCCCAAACGTCACAGGGCCCCGCAATGTTGGCCCCCAAACGTCACAGGGCCCCACAATGTTGGCCCCCAAACATAACGGGGCCCAACAATGTTGGCCCCCAAACGTCACAGGGCCCCGCAATGTTGGCCCCCAAACGTCACAGGGCCCCACAATGTTGGCCCCCAAACATAACGGGGCCCCACAATGTTGGCCCCCAAACGTCATGGGGCTCCGCAATGTTGGCCCCCAAACGTCACGGGGCCCTGCAATGTTGGCCCCCAAACATCACGGGCACCGCAATGTTGGCCCCTAAACATTACAGGGCCCCGCAATGTTGGCCCCCAAACATCACAGGGCCCCGCAATGTTGGCCCCCAAACATAACGGGGCCCCGCAATGTTGGCCCCCAAACATCATGGGGCCCCGCAATGTTGGCCCCCAAACATAACGGGGCCCCGCAATGTTGGCCCCCAAACATAACGGGGCACCACAATGTTGGCCCCGCAATGTTGGCCCCCAAACCTCACGGGGCCCCGCAATGTTGGCCCCCAAACGTCACAGGGCCCCGCAATGTTGGCCCCCAAACGTCACAGGGCCCCGCAATGTTGGCCCCCAAACATAACGGGGCCCCGCAATGTTGGCCCCCAAACGTCATGGGGCTCCGCAATGTTGGCCCCCAAACATCACGGGCACCGCAATGTTGGCCCCTAAATGTTACAGGGCCCCGCAATGTTGGCCCCCAAACGTCACAGGGCCCCGCAATGCTGGCCCCCAAACGTCACGGGGCCCTGCAATGTTGGCCCCAAACATCACAGGCACCGCAATGTTGGCCCCTAAACATTACAGGGCCCCGCAATGTTGGCCCCCAAACGTCACAGGGCCCCGCAATGTTGGCCCCCAAACATCACGGGGTCCCGCAATGTTGGCCCCCAAACATAACGGGCCCTGCAATGTTGGCCCCCAAACGTCACGGGGCCCCGCAATGTTGGCCCCCAAACATCACGGGGCCCCACAATGTTGGCCCCCAAATGTCACGTGGCCCCACAATGTTGGCCCCCAAACATAATGGGGCCCCGCAATGTTGGCCCCCAAACCTCATGGGGCCCCGCAATGTTGGCCCCCAAACGTCACAGGGCCCCGCAATGTTGGCCCCCAAACGTCACGGGGTCCCGCAATGTTGGCCCCCAAACGTCACGGGGCCCCGCAATGCTGGCCCCCAAACGTGTACGGGCCCCGCAATGTTAGCCCCCAAAGTTCCAGGGCCCCACAATGTTGGCCCCCCAATGTGTAGGGGCCCCGCAATAATGGCCCCCTAAACATGTATGGGTCTCGCAATGTTGGCCACCATTTGTGTAGGGGCCCCGCAATATTGGCCCCCAAATATGTAGGGGCCCCGCAATGCTGGCCCCCAAACATGTAGGGGCCACGCAATGTTGGACTATGTGGTAGGGTATTTCTACCTTGGTGCATTCCCATTGGTCAACCTTGGTGCATTCTCATTGGCCAACCTTGGTGCATTCTCATTGGCCAACCTTGGTGCATTCTCATTGGTCAACCTTGGTGCATTCTCATTGGCCAGGCCGATGTACAGACATTTTGTCAGGTGAAAATCTCCTCACAAAGCCCAGAGACAGAGCTCTGACCACTTTGCTGGGATTTCTACTTAGGCCGGAGTCACACACAACCACAAAAAATCGGTCCGTTTTAGACGGTCGACAATCGGATCAAAATAAAAACATCACACATCCTTCTGGCATCCGATTTTCCTTCAAAGATGCGATTTAATCGCATGTGTGTGTACCTTGTAACATCCGATTTTCATCCGACTTGCGAGATTTTCTCGCAGGCTTGCAAAACTGACATATAATGGATCTAAAAGAATAGTATTTCAATCACAAAAAAAAGAATAGATATATACACATAGAACACATATATATATATATATATATATATATATACATGTCATTGTGACATGTATATATACATATATTTATAGTTCCTAGACTTCTACATACTGTTATAGCCGCTAATTCAATTGCCGGGTTTTGTGAAATCACAGAAGCCGACATGAAATGATACATTGTTTCCACACATTTAACCATGTAATTTCCTGTATTTTGATATTTGTTTAGAACTTACAATTACATGACTGTATTTGTGCAAAATTTCAGTCATGTAGGGGTTAATTAAAGGTGTAATTTCGTTGAAAAAAAATGCGTGGGCTCCCGCTGTATTTTCTCCACCAGACAGACAAAGCAAGCGAGTGGGGCAGATAATAACAGCCTAGGGAGGGTACATTTTTTGTGCCCCCCCTGGCTACTAACATCTGCCCCCAGACACCCCAGAAAGGGCAAATCTATAATTAGATTCGCCCTTTCTGGCACTTTGCCCGTCTATTCCCATTGCCCTGTAGCGGTGGCGAATGGGTTAATTATCTCACCTTACTGTCACCTTGCTATTGAAAGGTGACCTTAAGGTAGGTTAATAATTGAGAGCTGTCAATTAGACAACTATCAATTATTAATCCTATTGAAGTAAATAAAAAAACACACACTTTAAGAATAAATAATTTTAATGAAATAAAAACACCTTTTTTTTACCATATTTTATTTTACACTTAATCCGTGCGAAGCCATTGATCTCCTAAAATAAATAAAAAAAATAAAACAACATTATTCTTACCTATTCCGCTGATCTGTCACGTCCCACGCTGTAATCCTTCACAAAGGGTTAACTAGCTTTGAGCCAAGCAGTGCAAGTAATCCTGCATGCTCAGCTCAAAGCTCATGAATGAATAAGTTCCTCTCCTGGCGACAGGAGAGGATGTGTTTCATGAATGAAGCTTAATTGATTGTGTCCACTTTCCCTTTAGGTCAGGTCACTACAGTTAAATTGCCAATAAATCAATTAAGCTCCATTCATGAATCTATTCCTCTACTTTCGCTGGGAGAGGAACTTATTCATTCATGGGAATACAGGTCTGAGACAGCATTATTAGCTCTCTTCGACCTGTAACCTGTTAACCCTTTCTGATGGATTACACCGTGGGACCTGACTGTATATCGGATTGGTAAGTATAATTTTGCTTTTTTATTTTATTTTTATTACAGGAAATGGTTTTAGCAGGAAAATAAAATATGGTCAAAAACTGTGTGATTATTTCATTAAACTTATTTTTTATTAAACTGTGTGTGTTTGATTTTTTCTTTCATACAATAGGATTAATAATTGATAGTTGTCTAATTGACAGCTCTCAATTATTAACCTACCTTAAGGTCACCTTTCAATAGCAAGGTGACAGTAAGGTGAGATAATTAACCCATTCGCCACCACTACAGGGCAATGGGAATAGACGGGCAAAGTGCCAGAAAGGGCGAATCTAATTATAGATTTGCCCTTTCTGGGGTGTCTGGGGCAGATGTTAGTAGCCAGGGGGGGCACAAAAAATGTACCCTCCCTAGGCTGTTATTATCTGCCCCCACTCGCTTGCTTTGTCTGTCTGGTGGAGAAAATACAGCGGGAGCCCACGCATTTTTTTTCAACGAAATTACACCTTTAATTAACCCCTACATGACTGAAATTTTGCACAAATACAGTCATGTAATTGTAAGTTCTAAACAAATATCAAAATACAGGAAATGACATGGTTAAATGTGTGGAAACAATGTATCATTTCATGTCGGCTTCTGTGATTTCACAAAACCCGGCAATTGAATTAGCGGCTATTACAGTATGTAGAAGAGTAAGAACTATAAATATATATATATATATGTCACAATTACATATATATATATATATATATGTGGATTCTATGTGTGGATATGTATTGATTCGATTCTTTATTAAAGCTGTCAGTGTGCTTTTACAGTATAGCCGGGGATGAATTGCCGGCTTTTCTAAAGGACACCGATGCGATTTAATCGCAAGTCACACATGCGGTCCGTTTGTAATCCGATTTTTCATCGCTCCCATAGACTTGCATTGGCGATTGTCGACCGACAATCGGTGACAATCGCAGCATGCTGCGATTGCAGAAGGACGTTTAAAACGGACCACAAAAAATCTGATACTGGGAGCTGCTCCATAGATTAACATAGGTCCGACTGCAATGCGATATTTCATCGCATTGCAGTCGTCCGATTTTGTCGCCAGTGTGACGCCGGCCTTATACTTTACCACACACTGTGTGAGGGAACTCTTCAGCGTGTTTTCATTCAGCATATTATACAGGTTAGAAAAATGATAATCTGTATATTAGTTGTGACACATTTTACCTCATTATTTAGATTACAGTATGTGGCATTTTATTATTTTTGTCAGCTACCTGGTACCCTCTCTGTAATCAGTGAGTTAGGCCACATTCACACGTGCTTGATTTTTGTGCATTTTTGCATAATTCTACATCCGTTTTTTAAAACAAAACCAGGAGTGGAATCTACAGAGGGTGAGCACAATGAAGACATTTGCACCTCTTCCATTTTCTGCATCAAGTCCTGGTTTTGTTTTAAAAAACTGATGTAGAATTCTGCAAAAATGCATGAAAATCATGCCTGTGTGAATGTGGCCTTTGTCATAATAAATTTTACCTCATGAATTTGAGGTAGTGTATTTGTGTCTGCTAACTGGTAGCCTCTCTGTAATCCAGTGAGTTAGTCAGGATACATTTTTACCTCATTAATTTGAGGCAGTTTATTTGTGTCAGCTAACTGGTAGCCTCTCTGTAATCCAGTGAGTTAGGATTCATTCACATGTGCTTGATTTTTGGCAATACAATAATAAAACACAATACAATACAATATAAAACCAAATGTTTTTAAACTGTGTTTTGTTCCAAAAATTGAACATCAAAACGGATTTAAAACACGTTGGGTGTATGAGCCCTTAGGGCGATGCCACACTACGTTTTTGTGGCCGTTTTGCGCAGCCGCTAAAACGGCCGCAAAGACGTGTGTGCAAAACGGCCACAATTTGCACTCTGTGTTGAGGCGGGAGTCCCCATAGGGCTCCCGAGTCTTTCCGGTGGCCAGCGAGTGGCCGCAACCCGGAAGCTGCGGTAAGCGGCCGGAAAGTGAAAACCCGCGCATGCTAGCTGACGGCCACCTCCATTGACAATCAATGGAGGCGGAGCGGCTGCTTTTAGGTCCGTTTTGGCGGTCATTTAAGTGGCGAGCGCAAATGGCCACAAAAACGTAGTTTTGCATGGCCCTAAGTCTGTTACTTGACAGGATTTTGTTTATACTGCTGTTTATGAATAGACTTTTCTAAAGAGATGTGTTATCATTGTTTACAGAATGCCACGTAAAGGAAAAAGATCTGAAGCTCAAAAAATACGCTTGCAAAGGATAAATTCTGCTGCTTGTGAAAAGACGGGTCAGCCGGTATTTGATCATAGCGCAGTAGAGAAGAAACAGGCAGAAAATATGGATGGTGCTGCTACATTGCAGACAGAACATGTCACCAGCATTACTTCTGTACAAGCGTCTCATAGTCAGGCTGATGACAGATATACTGAGTTTTCTAGAAACAAACAGTGTACTTGCAATGCACTCACATTTCTCATTGCACTACATGAACGCTCACAGTTTACAAGTAACAACCTTGATTACATTTTGAAAGTGGGTGACTTGTTGTATACAAGCGTAAAGCAAAAGCTGATTACTGAGGGCAAGTTTGTAAATGACTATTTAGCTTTTGATGAGCTTCCAGACACTGTTGCATACAATATGAATACATACAGTGTTATTAAACTTCCCTCACTGCATGGATATTTAAGAAAAAGTGGACCTGATGGTGCACCAGACTTCTTGAAACTTTCTGAAAGACTGCAGTGTCTGTCTTCAGGTATACAATATGCATTACTCACAATAAGTCCTCTGACTATTGCTGTGTTCTGCAACAGTTCAGGGCGTTTTGGCTTCTTTGATTCACACTGTAGGTCTCCTGAAGGATTGTTCTCAGGAAATAGCTTAGGTACTGCTGTGATGGTGACTTTTGAACATCTCAATGATATGATTCGAAGATTGCTTTTATGTCATGAATTACTGAAAACACCTGATGAGAGTATGTGTGAGCTTATGCCAGTTTTGGTCATGTGTACAACAGTCAGTCAGCACCAAAACAGTTATTCTAATGTACAGTGTGCTGTGAGTGAAGAGAACATAACAGACAGTCAGCAGCCAATGTGTTCCTCTGATATACAGTCTACTGTGACTGAAAAGAACATACCAGTCATTGAAAGTAGTACTTCAGATTCAAACATTTCAACCATTCTAAAGCGTAACAAAAATAGAAGACGCAGAATAGTATTGACAAAAGAACAAAAACAAATGTCACATAAAGAGGCTACCAAATTGAAAAAGCACATATATTATGAAACAAATAAGGCAAACAAGTTAAAGTACCAACGAGAAAAGTATTTAACTTCTCAACAGAAGAGTAAGAAAAAATCATATAATGCAGAACGTTATTCCTGTGATGAACAGTACAGATTGAGAAAAAAAACATATGGGAACTTACGTTATTCCTGTGATGCACATTACAGATTGAGAAAAAATTCATACAGAAACTTGCGTTATGCCTGTGATGCACAGTACAGACTGAGAAACAAATCATACGGGCACTTACGTTATGCCTGTTCTGCAGACTACAGATTACAAAAGATAACATACATGAAGCAACGTTATGCCAATAACCTGGAATTTCAATCAAAATGCAAAGCCTACATTCAATCCCGTTATGCATCTGCACTTCAATACAAACAGAATAAGATAAAAAGTTTTGTAGAAAAGTATAAAAAATGATAGTTATTTTAGAATATTTCATAAAATGTGTTGTGCTTTCCACATACGGCATAAATATAAGCAGTGTAAACTTCATCCAATTCGACAACCATTCAAAGCAGTTATATCAAATTCAGGTGACACAGTTAGTGCTATCATGCAACAAGCTATTGATTCATTTCAGATGGAAATACAGAGTGGACCAACTCACATCTGCACAAGCTGTCACCGAACCCTATTCCCTAATCAGGTGAAAGTGTGCAAACGTGATCGTTATAAAAAGAACCTAGCCATGGTATCGAATTGTCTTACAGGGAAATATGTTCATGTTTGTAGTGATGACTGTGAACTTGTAGAACTATGTGCAGTTCCTGAAAGGATGACAGAGTGGATTTGCCATAGCTGCCACGAAAACCTTATGACAGGAAACATTCCTTTGATTACTGTTTTCAATAAGTTAGAACTGGCTCCAATTCCATCCGAACTTGCTGATCTAAACATAATTGAAAGACACATGATAGCACTATATATACCGTTTGCAAAAATAATCACTCTCCCTAAAGGACAGCAGAGAGCAATACATGGGTCTGTTGTGTGTGTTCCATCAGAGGTGGAGACAACAGTTAATGCTTTACCTAGGCCTATTAGTCAATCTCAGTTGTTGAAAGTAAAACTAAAAAGAAGAATGAATTATAAAGGACATTACCAATTCCAAACAATAAATATGTGCAAAATACTAACTGCACTGTCAAAACTAAAAGACGTCCATTCTGAATATAAAAACATATCTATCATACATGATGCCTCTCATTTTGATCAGATATTTAATGACTTTACAAATGAACATGATATGATAAATAACATATCTGATATTAGCGATGATATACAACAGGCAATTGATTTAATGGAAACAGACAAATGGGATGGCATTAAAGTAAATAATGCAGCAGACTGTTCCTTAGAGAATGACAGCTTACCCAATAACCTACTTCAAGACCCCTCTGAAGAAAACGCTCATGAGGACTCGCATGCTTCTGAACAGGAGGCTAATGAACAGAATGGCGCTTGCTACTTTGATACTTGTTTACAGCCATCTGATATTGCACGAGAGCTTACAACAGTTGGTGAGGGGATCTTTTGTGTTGCACTATCAGAAGGAAACAAACCAGTGGGCTTTTTTAGTGTACCAAAACTAGAGGCTATGTCTTTTCCAGTTCAGTTCCCTACTGGTATTAACACTTTAGATGAAATTAATAGAATCAGGAATTTAACTCCAAGCAGATACTTCAATGCACGCCTCCTTTCTGTCGACAATCGTTTTGCTATGGACTCAAATTATATTTTTTTGCACAGTTTGTCACTGAAATGCATTTAGCAACTTCCAGTATGTCCATTCAGCTGCGGAAAGGAAAACCTGTGACCAGAGATGGCCGTAAAATCACAGCTAAAATGCTGCAAGATAAGAACGAAGTGGAAAGGCTAGTAAGGAATAAAGATGTAACCAGATTTATGCAGCCTTTGAGAGGCACTCCAGCCTACTGGGAGAAGACCATGAGAGATCTTTTTGCTATGCTTCGTCAGTTGGGCACTCCAACTTTCTTCTGTACATTTAGTGCGGCAGAAATGAGATGGCCAGAAGTGATACAAATAATAAAGGCACAGCAAAATGAGCAAGTGATCTTTTCAGAGATGGACTGGGCCACAAAATGTGAGGTTTTACGTAGTAACCCTGTAACAACTATGCGTCTCTTTGAAAAACGAGTAGATGCATTACTAAGACATCTACTCTTGTCACCTGCACAGCCTATTGGAGAGATCATTGACTACTTTTTTCGAGTGGAATATCAAGCTAGAGGGTCTCCACATATACATCTTTTGGCTTGGTGTCAGAATGCACCTGTATTTGAGGAAGATCCTGATGAAAAACTGTGTGAGTTTGTGGAAAGATATATAACATGTCAGCTACCTGATCAAAATGCTGACCCAGAACTTTATAAAATTGTAACTGAAGTACAAACTCACAGCAAAAAACTTTCCGAGTCATGCAAAAAAGGGAAAAAACACTGTAGATTTGGATTTCCAAAGCCACCAATAGAACATACTTGTATAATAAGGCCAGCTCCAGCACAGACCAGAGAAAAGCAGGCAGATGATTTGGGCAATGATCATTCTTTTATGTCTCTTGAAAAAGCAAAAAGGAAACTTAAACCCCTTTGGGAATTACTACATGAACCTGAGGCATCATCTGCAAGCATACTACAGCTACTCGCACAAAGCAAATTAAGTAGTGAGGAATACAAGAGTTGTATTAATTCCCTAAACAGTTCTAGTATGATGATGATGAAACGACAGCCAAAGGATGCCTGGATAAATAATTATAACAAGCATTTGTTAAGAGCATGGAATGCAAATATCGATATTCAGTACATACTTAATCCATACTCCTGTATAATGTACATTTTATCATACATTTCAAAAGGTGAACACGAGATGAGTGATTTCCTTAAAAGAATTGTTGCTGAAACAAGACAAACAAACACATCTGATCATGATGAAATGAAACTGATCATGCAGGCTTATTCAAAAAACCGAGAGGTCAGTGTTCAAGAAGCTGTTGCCCGTGTATGCAGTCTGAAGCTTAAATCCTGTTCTCGTCTTGTTGTATTCATACCCACAGATGACAATGCTTTAAAAATGAGTTTGCCCTTGAGGTCCTTGAATGATAAAATTCCTGAATCAGAAAATGTCTGGATGTCAGGAATAACTGAAAAATATAAAAACAGGCCAAACACACCAGACTTTGAAGGAATGTCCATGGCAGAATTTTCTTCCACTTATAGAATAGTCTATGGCAGACAGAGAAATCGCAGCAATGTCCTGTCGCTTCAAAATGGTTTTGGGTTCATTCAAAAACGAACACAAGGAAAACCTGCTGCCATTAGATATGCTCGATTTTCAGAGAAAAATTCTCCGGAGAAATTCTATGTCACATTACTAAAACTATACCTACCTTACCGCTCAGATACACAACTCAAACCAGGAGATTTCCCATCATACCAATCTTTCTATGATTGGGGAACTGTAAAGCTTCCTGGAAGTAATGATCTTCAGAGAGTGTTTCAAATTATCAAGAAAAATAGGTTACCATATGAAAAAAATTGTAAAGCAATAGAAAAGGCCATTGTAGAGCTTGAACAAAATGGACCGATGGAGGATGCATGGAGTACACTTGCTCCTGAGAGTGAACTTATTAGACTGGAGTGTATTTCAGAGCGTGAGGAAATAAACCCAGAGGAACTAAATGAATTAGATGATGTTCCTGAATACAGTAAAAGTCCCAAAAAGAAATGCAACACAGCAGTAAAAGTTGAAGCCCCTGTTGTAAACCCTGTGGTGTTGAGACAGATGTATCAGAATCTGAATAAAAGTCAGGCATCCATTTTCTATACAGTGCGTAAATGGTGTGAAAGACGTGTGTGCGGAGAAAATCCTGAACAGTTTTTTCTATTTGTGACTGGTGGAGCTGGGACTGGTAAATCACACCTCATTAAATGTATCTATTTAGAGGCATCAAAGATACTTCAGAGACTTCCTAGGATTTCAGAGGAAAGTGACATTTCTATGCCTACTGTCCTACTCTCAGCCTTCACTGGCACAGCAGCTCAAGGAACACTGGATTTTGGCTGTTGCAGCTGAAAGGAGGACATCAGTAAACCAGGGGAGGAGTCCCGAGGAGATAATTTGCATATTCCCAGTGCCTTCTGGGATAAGTGAAGAGTCTCCGCGAGCTCAAGGAACACTGGATTTTGGCTGTTGCAGCTGAAAGGAGGACATCAGTAAACCAGGGGAGGAGTCCCGAGGAGATAATTTGCATATTCCCAGTGCCTTCTGGGATAAGTGAAGAGTCTCCGCGAGCTCAAGGAACACTGGATTTTGGCTGTTGCAGCTGAAAGGAGGACATCAGTAAACCAGGGGAGGAGTCCCGAGGAGATAATTTGCATATTCCCAGTGCCTTCTGGGATAAGTGAAGAGTCTCCGCGAGCTCAAGGAACACTGGATTTTGGCTGTTGCAGCTGAAAGGAGGACATCAGTAAACCAGGGGAGGAGTCCCGAGGAGATAATTTGCATATTCCCAGTGCCTTCTGGGATAAGTGAAGAGTCTCCGCGAGCTCAAGGAACACTGGATTTTGGCTGTTGCAGCTGAAAGGAGGACATCAGTAAACCAGGGGAGGAGCCCCGAGGAGATAATTTGCATATTCCCAGTGCCTTCTGGGATAAGTGAAGAGTCTCCGCGAGCTCAAGGAACACTGGATTTTGGCTGTTGCAGCTGAAAGGAGGACATCAGTAAACCAGGGGAGGAGTCCCGAGGAGATAATTTGCATATTCCCAGTGCCTTCTGGGATAAGTGAAGAGTCTCCGCGAGCTCAAGGAACACTGGATTTTGGCTGTTGCAGCTGAAAGGAGGACATCAGTAAACCGCGCGCCTAGGGGCGCGCGAGTTTTGGCTTATATTTCACCGCTTGATTATCTCTTGAACAATAAGAACATGGAAGAGGCCAGGAGCCATGTGGTGAGCTGCATTTCTTGCTACATGTTCATAGACTTACCAGTGGAAAAGCCAAATTTCACATGCCACAAATGCAAGCTTGTGTCCCTGTTGGAGGAAAAGTTGCAAAATCTGGAAGAGAGGTTATCTACATTGAAGACCATTAAGGAAGGTGAAGAGTTCTTAGACAGAGCAGAATTATCTCTTCATGGTACAGAAAGAGAAGAAATTCGAAGTGCAACTGAAGAAACAGAGGAATGGAAGCATGTGACCCAGAGAAGCAGGAGGATCAGGAGGCAGTCAGCACCAATTCTGCTCAGAAACCAGTACCAGGCTCTTACACAGGAGAACGATGAAGAAATACATCAGGATAAGACTTTGCCCACAAAGAGTAACCTTGTACGCCCTCAGAGTCCTCCTGAATGGAGAAAGAAAAATGCTGTGAAGAAGAAACGGAGAGTTGTTGTCATGGGGGATTCCCTGTTGAGAGGAACAGAGGCTGCTATCTGCAGACCAGATATAACCTCAAGAGAAATGTGCTGTCTTCCAGGTGCAAAAATTAAAGATGTGTCTGACAGGATATCAGAACTCTTCAGACCTAAAGATGACTACCCATTCCTGCTAATACATGTGGGGACAAATGACACCACAAGAAGTGACCTGGAAACCATCTGCAGTGACTTTGAAAACTTAGGTAAGAAAGTGAAAGAACTGGGAGCGCAGGTGGTCTTCTCCTCCATCCTTCCAGTGGATGGCCATGGAACAAGAAGGTGGAATAAGATTCTGCAGGTGAACAACTGGCTACGTCGATGGTGCCGTCAGCAAGGATTTGGATTTCTGGATCACGGAGTGAATTACCTGTACGATGGACTACTTGCTAGAGATGGGGTGCACCTTACGAAGACTGGAAAACATGTATTTGGAAGTCGCCTTGCTACACTCATCAGGAGAGCTTTAAACTAGAACAATGTGGGAAGGGAAGCAAAACGCCAGCAAAAGCCATACACCTGACAAATGCTATTGAGAACTCTGCTATTAGAAGTGAAGGGGAAGGACAAAGACAAAAAAATCTACATAATAAAAATATTGAAGAAAGAGAAACCAATCACAAACTAAAGTGTTTCTATACGAATGCACAAAGCATGGGCAACAAACAAGGAGAACTGGAGCTACTAACGCAGGAGAAGAAATATGATGTCATTGGAATCACTGAGACTTGGTGGGACGATACACATGATTGGAATACAAGGCTAGAAGGTTACAACTTATTTGCAAGAAACAGACTTGATAAACGAGGAGGAGGTGTTGCATTGTATGTTAGAAAAGCGTATATCTGCACAGAGATTGAAGCTTCAGAGACTGGGAGTTCTGTGGAAACTGTTTGGGTAAGAATACAAGGACAGAACAATGGAAAGGACACCATTGTAGGCATTTACTACAGGCCGCCTGTGCAAGCTGAAGATATGGATGAACTCTTTATGCATCAAATGGCCAAGTTCTCCAAAAAATATGACATAGTGGTCATGGGAGATTTCAACTATCCAGACATTTGTTGGGAATCTCTCTCAGGCAAAACTAACAGGTCCAGGAAATTCTTATCCTCTCTTGCTGACAACTTTATCTTCCAAAAGGTAATGGAGAAAACAAGGGGATCTGCTACCTTGGATCTAATCCTCATAAACAGGGAGGAAATGGTGGAGGAGGTAAGAGTGGCTGGGACCCTAGGAGGTAGTGACCATGCTATTTTAGAATTTTGGATAACAAGAGGAGGAAGACCTGTGAAGACTCAGACGTCAAGGTTAGATTTCAGAAAGGCAGATTTTAAGGAACTCAGAAAGAGAATTGGAGGGATCCAATGGCTGGATATCCTTAAGGACAAAAATGTCCAGGAAGGATGGAAAATCTTGAAAAATGAGATTCTCAAAGCACAATCGTTAACAATTCCGAAAAGAGGGAAGAATGGGAAGCATTTAAGGAAACCAGGATGGATGAACACAGAACTTAAACACATGCTAAAAAGGAAGAAAGAAATGTTTATCAAATGGAAAGAGGGAGGCATATCTAAAGAAGAATATAATGCCGTCTGCAGAACCTGCAGGGCACAAATCAGATTATCTAAAGCTTACAATGAATTAAGGCTTGCAAGTGACGTCAAAAGCAACAAAAAAGGATTTTGGGGATATGTCAAAAGTAAAAGAAAAGTCAAAGATGCTATAGGATTTTTACAGGATGAAAATGATGAAATGGTAAGTCAGGATGTTGAGAAGGCTGAACTTTTAAATTCCTATTTTGCATCTGTTTTCTCTCAGAAAGGAAATGTAACATCAACTGATCTTCACTGTCCTATTAAAGGAATAGAAGAATCAAGGATATCTATAAACAGAAAGACAGTGAGGAAACACTTAGCTAACCTAAATGAATTCAAGTCTCCAGGTCCAGATGAATTACACCCCAGGGTACTGAAGGAGATAGCAGAAGAAATTCTTGAACCACTGTCCATAATCTTTGAAAATTCTTGGAGAACAGGAGAAGTCCCAGAAGACTGGAGAAGAGCAAATGTTGTTCCTATCTTCAAAAAGGGGAAGAAGGTGGACCCAGGGAACTACAGGCCGGTGAGTCTGACTTCTATACCAGGAAAGATCTTTGAACAAATTATTAAAGAACATGTATGCAAGTACCTGGATAAGAATGAAGTGATTAAACAGAGTCAGCATGGGTTTGTAACTAATAAGTCATGTCAGACTAACTTAATTTCCTTCTATGACAGAATCACTGACTGGGTGGATCAGGGAAATGCTGTAGATATAGTATATCTTGACTTCAGCAAAGCATTTGACAAAGTATCTCACACAATCCTTATTGAAAAAATGACTAAGTATGGAATGGACAAGGCAACTGTTAGGTGGATTCATAACTGGCTTAGTGATCGGACCCAAAGAGTGGTTGTAAATGGCTGCACATCCAGTTGGAAGAATGTCTCAAGTGGGGTACCACAAGGCTCTGTTTTGGGCCCTGTATTGTTCAACATCTTTATCAATGATTTAGATGAAGGAATTGAGGGTAAACTGATCAAATTTGCTGATGACACAAAGCTAGGAGGGGTAGCTAATACTAGAGAAGAGAGAGAGAGGATTCAAAAAGATATACATAAACTGGAGCAGTGGGCAGCAACTAACAGAATGGATTTTAACAGGGAAAAATGCAAAGTAC
This sequence comes from Oophaga sylvatica, assembly GCA_033576555.1. Lineage (NCBI taxonomy): Eukaryota > Metazoa > Chordata > Amphibia > Anura > Dendrobatidae > Oophaga > Oophaga sylvatica. Next base: position 117,769,357 of record JARQOD010000006.1, read on the forward strand.
TACATCTGGGCAATAAAAATGAAAAAAGCATATACAAAATGGGAGGAATAGGGCTAAGTAACAGCACATGTGAAAAAGACTTGGGTATACTAATTGATCACAGACTTAACATGAGTCAACAGTGTGATGCAGCAGCAAAAAAGGCAAATGCAATTCTAGGATGTATCAACAGAAGCATACAGTCTAGATCACGTGAGGTCATTATTGCCCTCTACTCCTCTTTGGTCAGACCTCATCTGGAATACTGTGTCCAGTTTTGGGCACCACATTTTAAAAAAGACATCAACAAACTGGAGCAAGTTCAGAGAAGAGCCACCAGAATGGTGACCGGTCTGCAAACCATGTCCTATGAGGAACGGTTGCAGGATTTGGGAATGTTTAGCTTGCAAAAAAGAAGACTGAGAGGAGACTTAATAGCTGTCTACAAATATCTCAAGGGCTGTCACATTGTAGAAGGATCATCTTTATTCTCATTTGCGCAAGGAAAGACTAGAAGCAATGGGATGAAACTGAATGGGAGGAGACACAGATTAGATATTAGAAAAAACTTTTTGACAGTTAGGGTGATTAATGAGTGGAACAGGCTGCCACAAGAGGTGGTGAGTTCTCCTTCAATGGAAGTCTTCAAACAGAGGCTGGATAGACATCTGTCTGGGATGATTTAGAGAATCCTGCTTTGAGCAGGGGGTTGGACCAGATGACCCAGGAGGTCCCTTCCAACTCTACCATTCTATGATTCTATGAACATTTCAGGTAAAACCTTACACTCTATCTTGAAACTACCAAGAAGCCTTAAACCACCATACCAGGGGCTGGGAAACTGTCTTGATGAAGTGAGAGTAACACTATCAAATGCAGAAATAATTATTATTGATGATGTGTCCATGGTCTCTAAACCACTGTTTACTTATATACATTGGAGGCTACAAGACTTAAAAGGTAGCAAAAAACCTTTTGGAGGCATGTCTGTTCTAGCAGTGGGAGACTTCTACCAGTTGCCACCTCCAGGGAAAGCTAAGCCTCTGTGTGTATTTGAAGACCATGTGCTTGATTTCTGGCAAGACTTGTTCAAGGTTGTTACCCTCACAGAAATAATGCGGCAAAAGGAGGATATAGCATTTGCCGAACTCCTAAACAGAATTCGATTAAAAGGCAAGGGAGAGGCATTATCTGAATCTGACAGAGCCTTACTTTCTCAGTCTGTGACTCAACTGACAGACTGTCCAAAGGATGTCCTTCATGTGTTTGCCAGAAATAAAGATGTAGATCAGCATAACACAACCATCATATCTGCTTTGCATTCTGAAGTAATTAACATTGATGCACATGACTATAAAAAAGATCTTCAAACAGGGCGGATGGAAAAACAGAAAACACCTTTTGAAAGTTGTAAAGGGGATTTGCCAGACAGGCTGCAGGTTGCTGAGGGTGCTCGTGTGATGCTCATTAGAAACATAGATGTGGAGGATGGACTAGTAAATGGCTCATTTGGAAAAATTGTCACCATTGTTTCCCAGTGTAAGGATGATAAAATAGTAATAAATAAGCTTGGTGTGGAATTAGATAATCCACATGCTGGACAGAGGAATCACAACAGAACATCAGCAAATAACTTGGTGTATATAGAAAGAATAGAAGAGCCCCTGAGCAGAAAAGGAGTAGTTCGTCATCAGTTTCCCATTAAACTTGCTTTTGCCTGCACAGTCCATAAGGTGCAAGGCATGACTACAACTTCTGCAGTAGTTTCACTACAGCATATTTTTGAGCCAGGTGTGGCATATGTTGCTCTCACACACACAAAGCTATATCACAAAAAATAATAATAATATATTGTTTTAATAAAAAATTCTTTAAAGGAGATGATTACATAAAAAATAAATAAATATTAATAAAGGATATAGCCAAGAAAATGGGATGGCAAACCATCCGGGTAATTACAAAAACAACACTGAGAAATGTCGAGATGGACAAATTGAGGGCTGCAAGTGTATGAAAAAAATATATATAATATTTTAATTGATGTAAAAAAATATAATATTAAAATATATATATGCGTATATTCAAAATTAAATTTAACTAAAAATATGATAAAAAATAAAAATGAATAATAAAGTAATACTCAAAAAATAAATAAAAAGAATTTTATTGACATATAATATAATACAGATACAACAATAGTACATATAAAAGAGAATATATTTTATAATACAATTGGAACACTCCACTAGAAAAATAATTAACCAGGGTAGAAATAGATATAACCAGGAGATTTGTTCAGGGGTATGTCCCCCTGAAGAAGGATATAATATCCGAAACGTGCGTAGGGGCACGCTTTTTGTGGCACTCCTCTGGTTCTCGGTCTCCAGGTATTATAGGCACTTTTTACAAATAGTGATTTGGCTTTTTCACTATTGTTTTTGGGCACTTACTCTGACACACCATGTTTCTTATGTGATTTTGCCTCAATTTTATCAGCCCACATTTGTTATGTGCTTGGATTTGTTTTTCTGCACTTTCTTTCACTTTTGTTATACTTTGCACATATTGGCACTATTATTATTACACATATTTTCTTTGTTATACAATTCACAGCCTTTTGTGCACTATTTTCATTAGTGGTTGTGCTATTTCATTTGTGTTTTTCACATTTGTATTCTATTCACTCTTTATTAGTGCCTTTTAAACAAATCTCCTGGTTATATCTATTTCTACCCTGGTTAATTATTTTTCTAGTGGAGTGTTCCAATTGTATTATAAAATATATTCTCTTTTATATGTACTATTGTTGTATCTGTATTATATTATATGTCAATAAAATTCTTTTTATTTATTTTTTGAGTATTACTTTATTATTAATTTTTATTATATTTTTAGTTAAATTTAATTTTGAATATACGCATATATATATTTTAATATTATATTTTTTTACATCAATTAAAATATTATATATATTTTTTTCATACACTTGCAGCCCTCCATTTGTCCATCTCAACATTTCTCAGTGTTGTTTTTATATGTTGCTCTCAGTAGAACTACTTCACTTTCTCGACTGCACATTATTGACTTCAATGAAGATAAAATATATGCTGATCCACAAATCACAAGATCTTTGGAAAACATGAAAGAAGCAGCAGTCAATAATGCAATGCCCTTACTCAATAGTCTCCCATGGCCAATTTCTCCTTTATTAACAATTATTCACCACAACATACAAGGACTGTCAGCCCACATGGATGATGTGAGGCGTCATCATGAAATGTGTCTTGCAGACATTTTATGTTTCACTGAATCTCATCTCTCAGGTCAATATGTCACTAACCATCTACAATTACAAAACTATCAATTGTATAAACGCAACAGGCAGGTTTCATATTCTACCCATTCTAATCTGTCTAATAAGAATGGCGGTGGAGTAGCCATCTATGTGAAACATGACATACAGGCAAGTCCAATGCAGTATATACATGGCGTGACTGACCTTGAGTTCCTAGTTTTAAAAGTTGAGGCACCAATTCAAGCATTAATTTCAGTAATTTACAGGCCTCCAGATTACAGCACTAATCTGTTTTTACCACAACTTTGTAACTTGTTGAATTCGTTAGAAGTCATTGAACATGGTCCACTAATTATTTGTGGTGATTTCAATGAGGATCTATTGTCAGATAGAAAAAAGCCCATATTTGAAATCATGCAGTCGAGAGGATACAAACAGCTAATTACAGCAGCCACTACAGAGAAGAATACACTTTTGGACCATTTGTACATTTCCAACCAGCAGTATTGTGCCAATTCAGGTGTTCTGCAGACATATTACAGTTATCATAATCCTGTTTATTGCATTTTAACCTAATTTGCATTCCCTCATGATGCACAGAGTTCAGGTCACGAGACTCTCGGTCAGTCTGAGACCGGGGCCGCAGCTCAGGTGAGTGGCAGAGTTCAGGTCAGGAGACCTGCGGTTACACCGGTATTCACCTCCACTATTCGCAGGCAAAAGCGCAGGTGAATTTCGCCTGTGTCGGAGCCCAATGGCGATTAGCTGTCGGGCGTAGTACTATGTGGATCCCACAGTCCAGGTATATCATTGGCGGCTTACCTGAATTTCCTGGCATGGGCTTAAGGTTTTCACAGGCACTTACAGGGACGATACGGATATTTTATTCAAAGCGATTCTTGATTGGGGTCACCTATGCGAGGTGGCTCCAGTGAAGTTAGTGCATTACCCCTGTCATGGGCATTGTTGGTGGAGTTCTTGAGCGCACTGTACTCATTTTCATCATTCCTGACCCAGTTAGTAACACAAGCATGACTCCCATGTACAGTAACAGCCAGTTGCCTAGCAACCTTTTATAAGGTCAGGTGGTGGCTCAAAACTTTATGCATGCAGCCTTGCCACCTAGTGACTTTATCAATTTTCCTGGAGCATTCGCCATTCAGTCTAGCTCGCTTAACCCCTCTCAGGCTGGCCTTGCTTCAGTTAACCCCATGCAGCTGGCGACAACCACAATGGTGTTTGCTTCCCAGATTGCGTGCAGCAACAGCATGATACCATCCCATTCTCAGGCAGTTAATTTTACTGAGAACAGAGTTGATGAACGCAGCTACCGCCCCGTGGATTATTCAGATTCGGACGACTCATTCAGCGATGGCGAGGTCAGGGATAGTGAACCCCTAGCTTTACTCAAAGCACCCCTGCAAATCCCAGTTAACTTAACGCAGTGCCTAGCTTCAGGTGCGTTAGGGCAGGCTTTTGTTTTACAGGACTACGCGTCGGATCATCCATCTTCTGGGAAAGGTAAAAGACCACAGCCGCGCTCTTCTTTGGGCCACCGGGCAGCTAACAAGATCAAGCACACCTCCAGACGCAATTTGCTGTGGGATTTATCACTTTATCTCCTATAAGTTCCGTGTCACGGCTGGCGGGTTTGTCGTACCCCCGGGACAGGCATGGCCCTCTCATGTCGTCACCGTGGCTTTCGGGGTCCCATGACTGTTCTGGGGGTGCGACGATCTCGTTTTTAACATAGCATTGCCGTGGCCGACCATTGTTTTCAATGGACCTGCCAATCACATCGCGAGCAGTTCCAACAGGAGCAGCAGCTTTTCCCACCCGCCCTCCCTTAAGGTGATTTTGTTTCCTTATTGGCTAGTTTGGCCTTCTGTACAATATACCTGATGTTTTGATTTTATTTGTTTTAAAAAAAAAAAAAAGGAAAAAGAGACAAAAGAGCATTTATACGAATTACAAATTACCACAATTATTCTAACTAAAAATGATCAAAGAACAGCTTTGGGATTTATCACTTTATCTCCTATAAGTTCCGTGTCACGGCCGGTGGGTTTGTCGTACCCCCGGGACAGGCATAGCCCTCTCATGTCGTCGCCGTGGCATTCGGGGTCCCATGACTGTTCTGTGGGTGCAACGATCTCATTTTTAACATAGCGTTGCCGTGGCCGACCGTTGTTTTTCAATAGTCCCCCCATCATGATTCACTACGTTTTCAACATTACTATCCCTTCAATAAAGCTGTGTTTTAAAATTACAGTCGGTTGTCTGAGTCTTATTGCCCAAGGTCTTTTAGGTCGTTTCTTATCCAAATAGTCTGGCAGTAGCCTTAAAGGGTCTTTGCAAGTTTTTTTTTAACACCTCCTACACTCTCCCCCCCCTCTCCGCTACTGACCTCAATGAACCTTTTCACGCTGATCTCCGGTGCCCAGACCCGGAGATTCAGCGACTTCCTGGGTTCTGCAGCCTGCTCCCCAGTGCTGCGCCTGCCTCCGGAGTAGAGAGCGCGCCTCCATTGATTTCAATGGAGGCGCGCTCTCGACTTCCTGGGTTCTACAGCCTGCTCCCCAGTACTGCGCCTGCCTCCAGAGTAAAGAGCGCGTCTCCATTGATCTCAATGGAGGCGCGCTCTCGCTCCGTGCCTGCGCTCTGATCAATCCGTCCAGATTTGGATGGATTGTTCAGAGTGAGAGCGTGCCTCCATTGAGATCAATGGAGGCGCGCTTTCTGCCTCACAGGCACACGCAGCGCTGGAGATGCAGGCGGCAGAACCAGGAAGTCGCTGAATCTCTGGTTCTGGGCACCGGAGATCAGCGTGAAAAGGTTCATTGAGGTCAGTAGTGGGGGTGTCAGGCCAGTTTGCGGGAATAGGGGTGACGCCAGGTGCCCCATCCTGTGGCCATATTGTATATACTTGATATCCAGTTTAGCCAAATTTCTGGAATTAACACAGCCCGAACCACTCGGCGTACAGACTCCATTCAAACAGCGTTTCGTAGCTAGTGACCATGACAGCTGTGCTAAGTATTTTTGAAGTCGATCGGATTTGTTACTTTTTAACCATTTGCGATTGAAATTTGAACAAAATTGCCATAGGAATGCATTGCTTTTTGAACTTGAATATCAATGTTAGGCTCGAGACTGTCGGATTTTTAAAAATCAAATTACCTCTCTGGCTTCTGATCCCCTGAGGCCATATTTGTCTCTAAAACCTGAAATACGTTTTTCTTTAAAAACACGATTTTGGATTTCGCTGTGTGTAATTTGGGGTATAGAAGCATTCCACGTCAAAATGGCTGATTGTGCGGAAGGCCTTCATGCCTCTGAGATGCTCTGTGGCAAAACAATTCCAAAAAATTACTTTTTTGCCACCCCGCTAAGTGCGTGAAAAAAATTACGTAAAAGTAAGAAATCCCCATAGAAATCAATGGGACTTCATAGAAATCAATAGGACAGTGTTCAAAAAATTCAAATTTATGCTCCCAAGTGTATTGAAAGACTAATTAACACACGAGGCCCGCATGCAAAGTCGCTCTTAAAGGGCCGGGCACTAGTGTTGAGCGAGCACCACAGTGCTCGAATGCTCGATACTCGTACCGAGCAGGTCAGATGGTCAGAAATGCTCGGTTTGAGTAACGAGCACAACTGTAGTTAATAGGAGACCCGAACATTTTTCAGGAGAGCATAGGAGGGTGTCTGGTACACCCATAAATCTCTGAAAACATTGTAACAAGCATTGGAATGCATGGCAATAATATGGGAAATGCCCCTGGATGCATCTGTGACTGAAAGTTTTCTACTGGGATCAGTGTTGTCAGAGCATTGCGCCATTTTTTTCAGCACGAAGAAAAAAACATTTTTTAAAAGGTTTTTTTTTATGCGTGTAATGGAATATGTGTTCAGAAACATTATTTACTATACAATGAATTGTATAGCAAGGCTGAGGCCCGATTCACACTGGCGTGACGGATCCACGGTAGGACTCCCGCTGCGTATCCCATTCAAAACCAGCATTTTTCCCACCGGTTTTTGACTGCGGGAGGATTGCGATTCCATACGCAATACATTGCGTATGGGATCGCAGCTGCTAGCGCGGACATGCGCAGTGGCAGCCGGTGACAAATAATTGCGGTACATCCGCGTATGTACCGCAATTGGACAACGTTTTTTACCCGCACCCGTTGACTCCTGTGGGAGCCTGCGGGTGCGCGTAAAAAACCGAAAACACAAAAGAATGGACATGCTGCGATATTTTATTTTTTTTATTTATTTTTTTTCCTCGCGTGTAACAAAATCGCAGCTGTCCCCACAAGTGTGAATTGGCCCATTGAAAACAATGGGACCAATTCAATTGCGTATTCCACGGCTAAAAACAACTACGGAAAACGTTTTCAAATCCTGACGTGTGAATCTGGCCTTATTCGTTTTTCTAATAAAATATAGCATCCCAGAAATATTAGCAGGTGTGGCTATATACATATTGTAAGCTTTTCAGGGGATATAGCTCTGGGATCGCCGTCTGGGTAGACAGAGTGGCACGGAAACAGTTCATTCACAGCGGTACTGGTGCAACTGGCCGCAACCAGTTTTATTTAAAGTCAAAAGCAAACAAGACATAAAACAAATCATAAACAGAAGACCTGGGCTTGTCTAGCCACTTACTACACTTAGACAGATTTCCCTATCTATCCGGGTCCCGACTCTAACAGCCGGGGCCAAAACAACACATATGTTCAGCATTTACCAGCATGGAGGTTCACAGAGTCTCCTCCTTGTGTCTGAAGGCACCTTCAACGTCCAGACTTGAGAGAGCTCCCCTCCTATTCAGCAGCTATCCGCATGGATTCTCACAGAGACTACTCCTGTGTCCGGGTACATCGAGCACCCAGACTGAGATAGCTCAAACTCCTGGAGACACCTTCTGTGCCTGGACCCCTCCTGTGTCCAGACTAAGCTAGCTCCCCTCCTATTCAGCAGCTATCCGCATGGATTCTCACAGAGACTACTCCTGTGTCCGGGGGACATCGAGCACCCAGACTGAGATAGCTCAAACTCCTGGAGACACCTTCTGTGCCTGGACCCCTCCTGTGTCCAGACTAAGCGAGCTCCCCTCCTATTCAGCAGCTATCCGCATGGATTCTCATAGAGACTACTCCTGTGTCCGGGTACATCGAGCACCCAGACTGAGATAGCTCAAACTCCTGGAGACATCTTCTGTGCCTGGACCCCTCCTGTGTCCAGACTAAGCGAGCTCTCTGACTGTGTTCGCAGACACCTACTTCTGGTCTCCTAATCAACACCTGAGTAGTTTCAGGCCTGAGCTGCAAGTGTGCAATGAATGTAAGGTGTAGTGACCTTTCTCTACCACTAGGCTTACAAAGCCATACATTCCCCCATACCCATCAGCAAAGTACCTAGGTGAAATGTACACCCATTCAACACACATACCCTCACTGTCTCACATATCCCCCCCCTCTTCTCCAGACCGGAGGGCTGGTCATCCAGACCGGAGGGCTGGTCAACAATTCTAAAGAGACAGTGAACTCCGGACCAGTCATAGTCATCATCAACTTCATCTTCACTACCGTCCATTTACCTTCCAAGGCCACTAGCATCCACACAGGATCCAGTCTCCGACCTCTCAGGCAGTCAGGCCCCACTCGGCCTCACACAAACGGTGTCCCCCACACCAGGGAACAGGAAACAGGCCTGACGCCTATCACTGACACACCTGTCTCCAATTAAGCAGGGTCCATACACCCTTACACACACCCACACACGGGACCTGAGCTGATGTCATAGTCATGTGTTCAGACTTGTGTGTGTGTAAAAGGACCTGTGTGATGTCACAGTCATGTGACTAGTCAGCTGGGGGAAGGAACATGGACAGTCAAAACACACACACTGAGCCATTACAGGAACGCCAGCCCAGGGCTGCATTACCTATTCCCCCCCCTTCCAAACTTGTAGGTTTGAACACAAAAATACATCCAATCACCTCAACCCACAGTTCACACAGAGACCATGTACTTGTCCATTGCTCTGTTCAGCCCCCCGGAATATTAGTCAATGACATTCGTTCCTTCCTTAGGACCTACTGTCTGTCATTGTCACAGACTTCGTCCAGTCACATTTCCGGGTCGTAACCTTGTCAGGTCTCACCTCCGTTCCCAGCGGTCAATCGTAACCTTGTCAGGTCTTGCCTGGGTATCTAAGGTCCGGTTAGACTTCGTACTGTCCTGTACTCTATCGGGTCGTCTGTATGGGCCTCCCAAACCTGAGTTACTGGAGGTCTCACTACCTCTAAACCCACGCCCACTACCCTCAGTAGACGGCTGCCATCTTCTGCTGCTCAGATGATGCTGTCTATCTACTCGCTGTCTAGCGAGATTCAATTGTTCTACCTCTCGCAGGTAGGTCACACGGTACGCCACCAGCATGCGCACATATTCCAGACTTTCTTCCGTTCCTATAGCGTAGAATGACACCATGCCGTCTTCATCTGGTATCCAGTCCCGACAATCACGTGGACTGCTTACTTTCACCACACCAGACCTCTTCACCATCATCTGCATGGCTCGGCCATTTCTCCCAATTAGCTTTCTCACCAGAACATGAGGCACCCGATACCTTTTCCCGCAGACTGTAGCATTTCTCATAGCTTCAGTTGTCTAACGGCTTGTTCGTCTTTTAACCGGAGAAACCGCTTTGTGCGAACACATCGCCAGTGCATGTCACTTAGGATTGCCACCCTCTTCACTGTAACTTCGGTCGTGGACAAGACCACCAGCTTTTACTCCTGAGTCGAGTACACCTTACAGGCTCCCACGCCTTCCTAAACCTTTATGCACAGACTCACGGTGCATTTTTCTCTCAAGTCCTCGGGTACATCTACGAGGCACTTGTACGACACTTTTGGTCTCACCAGTGGTTTCCAGACGATCAACCAGCTCAGGGTTCAGGACAAATGACTTTCAGCTTCTTCCCCCTTTAAGCTTTCTTCTGAGCTGACTCACAGCTACAAATTCGTGAATTCCGTCCTGACCACTTTCCCTTTCACATTTATCTTCCGTTACCACACTCTAGCTCTCCTCAGGTCTATCTTCTCTGGCCAAAGGAGCGAGTGCAACGTGTTTGCCCTTTTCCCTTTTTCCAAGGAGGCCTTGTTCACCGAGTGACCTGTATCAGGCGACTTTTTAGCCCGAGGGAAATTCTTCCTCTAGTTCCGCCCTTCGCCTCTCAGCTGCCCATCTCTGAAGCTTCTCTTGCGTCCACTGGGGTTG
>JARQOD010000006.1:117780025-117837230 GCA_033576555.1 Oophaga sylvatica
GCTTCCCCAAATCTCGTGGGGTGTACCATCTATGGGTTATCACCGATCACTTCTCTAAAAATGGTGCACTTGGTGCCGCTACCCCGGTTACCTTCTGCACGGGCCTTGGCGACACTGTTTATCAAACATATCTTCCGCTTACACGGTATGCCGGACAAAATTGTCAGCGATCGGGGTCCCAGTTTACGTCTCGGTTCTGGAGAGAGCTTTGTCGCCTTCTCAGTGTTGAGTTAAATCTCTCCTCTGCTTATCATCCCGAGACTAATGGGTTGGTTAGAGAGGGCCAACCAGACCTTGATCACATATCTGCGACATTTTTGTTTCAGCTAGGCAGGATGACTGGGCATCCTTGTTACCATGGGCGGAGTTTGCATTAAACAATGCTGTGGCTGATTCCACTGGACAAACCTCATTTCTCCTTAATTACGGTCAGCACCCGCGGGTTCCTGTACCTATGCCCGTGTCTTCCGCCGACTCCAGGGTGGCAGACTGGGCTGTGGAGGCACGGGACATTTGGGGACGCACTCAGGATGCCATTCAGGCCTCCAAGGAGAGAATGAGGTCATTCGCCGATGCACATCGGCACCCCGCTCCGACTTTTGCCCCTGGCGATTTAGTGTGGCTCTCCGCCCGTAACATCAGGCTGCATGTAGAGTCCACTAAGTTCGCACCTCACTTCTTGGGTCCCTTACAGGTCCTTGAACAGGTCAATCCTGTGGTCTACGGTTAGCCCTTCCGCCAGCCTGGGTATCACCGACACATTCCATGTCTCCCTCCTGATACCCGTATACTTGTCCCGGTTTTCCGAGTCATCTGCCGGGACATCGGGTTCGTCTACGGACGATTATGAGGTGAATGCTATTCTGGGGTGCAAGGTGGTACGTGGCAAAATGTTTTTATTTGGTGGATTGGAGGGGGTTATGGGCCTGAGATAGGTCATAGGAGCCTGCTGAGCGTGTTCAGGCTCGCAGCTCATCGCTGCCTTTGAGCGCAGCGAGGCCCAAAGAAGGGGGGGCCCTAGGAGGGTGGGTAATGTTAGGGTTCCAGTTCCCGCTGCTGCACAAGGGGAGTCTCGAACCAGTCCCACTGCGGTCTCCCATTTCATCTCCGGCCGCAGTGGAGCCTGCTCAGCAGAGACGTAGGTACCCAGCGTCTTGCCCATTCCAGTACTGTGCAGTGACTTGCTGCTGCCTCTCTGGATCTGCTATTATAGCCAGTGCTGGAGCAGACGTCTTTGGGACAAAGTCCTGCGTTTCCCCTTCTGAGCATGCCCAGGGTGAGATCTCTCATTGGAGATTGGGGGTCACGTGCTCAGGTACTTCAGAGCTCCTATTGGTCTGCCAGGAAATGCCTGTGACTACTGGAGTTTCTGGAACAAGTTTCATTGGTCCTTGTTTCTGGCAGGTCCTGTAGCTGTTATTATCAAAGGGTGGCAATGCTGAGCCGCCATGCGCTAATATCAACCATTATATGCTTTGCGCCAGTGTGGTCATGCGTGTGTGTGGTTAGGGACCCGGCTGAAATAAGCCCCTAGAATACCGACTTAATCGGTGAGGAGTTTGGTATGCTTACTGGTCAGGGTCGGTGTCCTAGATGCCCTAGATTACCGGCATAACCGGTGAGGAGTTTGATTGCCGTATTTAGGGTCTGGCGTTCAGACGCCATAGATTGCGGGTGACTCCGGCGAGGACATTAGCGCATGATCACGTTCTATGTTCGCTTAGCATTTAACTGTGTACCTGGATGCCTAACAGGACACAGAACTTTTTCTCAGCGGCTCTGTGATGTAACAGGGTTCGCTTTCAACGCTAGACAGCGCCCTAGCGTGTTTACTTTGCCACTCAGTTGTGTTTAGTGAGTTCGCACACATCGCCATATAGTGCTGCAGCACTCCTTCTAGCGGCTCTGTGGAATAAAAGAGTTCGCACTTATTGCCACAGCGCGTTACGTCGTTTATTTTGGCGACTCTGCGGGATAACAGAGTTCGCTTCTCGCGCCATTTTACCAGCAGCAGGCTCCGCCTGCACGGTGGATCCCGGGCTGTGAACGCACCTCTCTACATCAAATATTTGGTGCGTTCCGCAGACCCTTACAATTAGTTGCCTAACTACTAGAAGAACATGTACCACAAAGGGAATAGAGGAATGAGCAATGCCCTCCGAGTCTAAGGATAAAAGAGCTAGTTGCGGAGATAGAGTATTGGATTTTGTGAGTAATGAATTAATTAGAGACGTACTATTTTTCCAAAGAGGCCTAATATGGGGACAGTACCAGAGTATATGAAGCAAGCTGCCATATTGGCCACAACCTCTCCAGCAGGACGAGGAGTGTTCTGAATTAATCCGAGAGAGTCGGGCTGGAGTATAATACCAACACGTTAGTATTTTAATAGTGAGTTTCTTGGAGCGACATAGAGATAGAAACGGAGTAGGAAATAAAACAAGCCTGTTCCCATTCTTGCGGAGTTGGGGATATATGTTACTTTTGTTCCCATTTCCGAAAGTTATAGGCCTTGATGAATATATGACTTTTATTGAGCCACATATAAATGTAAGAGGTGCTCCAAAAATTTTATGATTAACGTTGTTAATAAGGTTGGCGGCAGGCTCAGATAGGCTTGGTTTAGAGGCAAGAAATAGCTCAATCAAATCCTTCAACATGAGATACTGGAGGAATGAAGAAGAGGAGACTTTAAATTTATCTTTGATCTGGGAGAAAGGGATAAGACTAGATTCACTGACCAAATCCTTGATTTTTTTAACGTCATGTTCAGCCAAAATGGGATCGATGGCTGTATGGTATAAACAGACAAAAAAAGGACCAGCACATCAAAGCTAGTGGGAACAGGCGCCAACCAAAGAAAGTATACAAATCAAAAATATTAAGGTTTGCACCATAACTTACCAAGAATGATTACTCTAGAGCATAGAAACTGCATTGCTGCATAGAAAAAATTGAAAAAGCGCTATATGATGTATATATGAAATATGTATCTGCAAAAATTGCTATGAAAAAAATGAAGGCTCTTAGCGCATAGATTGGCCAATATATGTATGGTATAGGAAGCAGATTAAGTGGAGAGGGAGATTTTTAAGGAGGGTTAATTTATTAGTACCTCTTTTCTGTTTAGCAAATGTTTTCCAGGCAGCCAGAGTAGCGTCAAATATGGGATGAGAAGAAGGGAGGGATTTTCGCTTTCCAATGGGTGACTATTCAGTTTCCTCCCGCTGAGAATCTTTAGAATCTTCCTCTCCTGCGGATTCATATGCCTGTAGTATACTCTTATGTATATTTTCTTCTTTGATTAAATGTACCTTTCTTTTCTTTTTCTGTTGCTTCTTTTCCTTCTCTTTCAAATGCAGTCATTACTTTGAAGACAGTACCTCTTGACACGACAAGCATTCGGGCACTTTTGGTTACACTAGCGCCGGTCATCCGAGCACCAACAATTTGGCCTCTTTGAAAATCCGAGAGGTCTGCCATTGGTATCAGTTTCTCATCAATGTTCTTACAATTATGCAAATCTACCACTGAGGACTCTCAACTCTAAATATTTTGCAAAACAAACAGTTAATTGACATACACATATGACATAACACAACTAATCAACTACAAAACATTACCATATGTTACAGTTTGCATGTTTATAACATGTTCCAAGATGATGGTGCCAAAACGTTAGGTGTTTCCATTATTTTGTATATCGCCTCCTCTTCTGAAGTTTCAAAAAATGCAAGGACTGAGTCAGTGCTGGCTCCTGGTCAGGAACAACACCTTTCCTTGTGTGCTTCACCCTAACCGAAGGTGAAGGATGCGGCAGCCGACACTTCAGATTACTCCATGGAGCTCTTTTCACATACAATGCCTGGATTATGAAGTCAAATTCTCAATTCCCCAGTCCAACATGAATCAGAGATGGAGTGCACATCATGATGCACAGCCACTGCTAGATGATTCTGCTTGTACATTCACCAAGCTTGTACATTCACCAAGAGCACTACATTTCCCTCGCAGTCTACTGAGCCAGAATCTGACCCTGATGAAACTCAGGTGCCCCAGATTACATTGAAAAGGAGGTGATGGATGACCCTATTGTTGTTGACCCGGATTGGCATCCATTTGAGGAAGAGGGTGCCGCTGACAATAGCTCAGAAGACGAGAAGGATCCGCAGCAGGCATCGACATCGCAGCAGCGGTTATCTGGCAGGCCCGTAGCAGTCCAAAAAGGTGTTAAAAAACAACTAGAGAGTTGCAGGACAGCTTGGCCAGACAGTCAAATTTGCACAGCGTGCAAGCCCTGAAAATTGATACCATAGTCGGAAGAGTGCAGTGTGGCACTTTTTGGACCGAAATCCTATCCTTTAGCCGAGGGAAAAATCTCAGAAATTTGAAAAACAGTTGCATGCTTAAACATTTCATGAACATGCACTTGCAAGTGTGGACGGACTACAAAACCTACAAATCCCCCCCCCAGGGCCGACGTCAGCACCTGGCGCACCCGGGCAAGGGCCGGTTCCCTGAGCGGGTAGGGGGGCCAACTCGTGGGCGACGGCACTGGCACAGGGCCCCTCATAGTACAAAAATTTGTCTCTGACAGTGGGATGGGAAGGGGAGCTACCTCAAAATTTTTCCTTATACTCTAAAGTTGTATTGCTATTCAAAATTTCATGTATTCCATATTGTCATGCTTTGGTATGTTAGAGTGCAGCCTTTTTTCATATATTGTTTCACATTGATGACAAAAACTTCTATTTTGGTTTCATCTGACCAGAGCACCTTCTTCCACATTTGGTGTGTCTCCCAGGTGGCTTGTTGCAAACTTTAAACGACACTTTTTATGGATATCTTTGAGAAATGGCTTTCTTCGTGCCACTCTTCCATAAAGGCCAGATTTGTGCAGTGTATGACTGATTGTTGTCCTATGGACAGACTGTCCCACCTCAGCTGTAGATCTTTGCAGTTCATCCAGAGTGATCATGGGCCTCCTGGCTGCATCTCTGATCAGTCTTCTCCTTGTTTGTGATGAAAGTTTAGAGGGACGGCCGGGTCTTGGTAGATTTGCAGTGGTATGATACTCCTTCCATTTAAATATGATCACTTGCACAGTGCTCCTTGGGATGTTTAAAGTTTTGGAAATCATTTTGTATCCAAATCCGGCTTAAACTTCTCCACAACAGTATCACGGACCGCCTGTTGTGTTCCTTGGTCTTCGTGATGCTCACTGTGCTTCAAACAGAACCCTGAGACTATCACAGAGCAGGTGCATTTATACGGAGACTTGATTACACACAGGTGGATTATAATTATCATCATTAGTCATTTAGGACAACATTGGATCATTCAGAGATACACAATGAACTTCTGGAGTGAGTTTGCTGCCCTGAAAGTAAAGGGGCCGAATAATATTGCACACCCCATTTTTCAGTTTTTGTATTCACACAAAAATTTAGAATAACCAATAAATTTCGTTCAAATTCACAATTGTGTCCCACTTGTTGATTCTTCACCAAAAATTAACATTTGGTATCTATGTTTGAAGCATGATATGCGGGAAAAGGTTGAAAAGTTCCAGGGAGCCGAATACTTTCGCAAGGCACTGTATATATATATATATATATATATATATATATATATATATATATATATATATATAAAAACTTCCTTCTCACCCCCACTGGGGCTGGTCTTTGTTGTCCTTTCTCATTCTTGGGTCCTCTGCCAGAGACCTGGGAGTTTGAGGGTTCTGCGCAGGATCTTACCTGTTCCCAGCATTGCGGTTTTCTGGACAGAGAGCTCAGATGGTGCTCCTGGGATCTGTTGTAGCCAATCTTCCTACTTCGGGGTCACTGCTCCAAGTGCTCCTATCACCACTGGAATCACTGTTGCCTTCACCTTCCACATCTTCTCCAGTTCTCCTTTGAGGCCCTGGTATTTCTCCATCTTCTCATATTCCTTCTTTCTGATGTTGCTGTCACTTGGCACTGCCACATCTATTATCATTGTAGTCTTCTGATCCTTGTCTACTATGACACTGTCTGGTTGGTTAGCCAACACCTGCTTATCTGTCTGGATCTTGAAGTCCCACAGGATTTTAACCCTTTCATTCTCCACCACTTTTTCTGATGTCTCCTACCTGAACTTAGGAGGACTTAGCCCATATGCTGTGCAGATGTTCCTGTATACAATTCTCTCTACTTGGTTGTAGCGTTCAGTATACCCTGTTCCTGCTTGCATTTTGCATCCTGCCACTATATGTTGGACCGTTTCTGAGGCTTCTTTGCATAGTCTGCACCTTGGGTCTTGTCTTATGTGGTATATTCCTGCTTCTATGGATCTGGTACTTAGTGCTTGCTCTTGTGCTGCTATGATTAGTGCCTCGGTGCTGTCTCGGAGTCCAGCTTTTTCCAGCCATTGGTAGGATTTCTCCATGTCAGCCACCTCCATTATCTGTCGATGGTACATCCCATGCAGAGGCTTGTCTTGCCATGGCACTTCATGTTCCTGTTCTTCCTTCCAGATCTGTTGTTGTTGCTGCCTTAGGCTTTCTCTCAGCATCTCATCTTTTGGTGCCATTTTTCTGATGTATTCCTGGATACTCCTTGTTTCGTCCATGATGGTGGCTTGGATACTTATCAAGCCTCGACCACCCTCCTTTCTGTTGGTATACAATCTTTGGGTGCTAGACTTAGGGTAGAGAACTCCATGCATTGTGAGGTGTTTTCGTGTCTTCACATCGGCAGCTTCCATCTCTTCTTTTGGCCAGCACACTATGCCAGCAGGGTATCTGATAACTGGCAGGGCATATGTATTAAGGGCACGAATCTTATTCTTCCCATTGAGCTGGCTCTTCAGGACCTGTCTTACCCTTTGATGGTATTTGGATGTTGCTGCTTCTCTTGCCTCCTCTTCTTGGTTACAGTATCCCTGCGGGATGCCGAGGTACTTGTAGCATGTCTGTACATCTGCTGCGTGCCCTGCTGGTAATTCCGCTCCATCGGTCTTGACTACCTTGCCTCTCTTTATTACCAACCGGCCGCACTTCTCCAGTCCTTAGGACATGCCGATGTCTTCGCTTTAGATCCTTGTCAGGTGGAGCAGTGAATCAATGTCCCGTTCGTTTTTCGCATACAGCTTGATGTCATCCATGTAGAGGCGGTGGCTAATTGTGCTTCCACTCTTGAACTTGTATCTTTAGCCAGACTCTGTAATTATCTGACTGAGGGGGGTTCAAGCCTATGCAGAACAGCAATGGGGACAGTGCATCACCTTGGTATATGCCACATTTGATGGATACTTGTTCTAGTTGTCTTGAGTTGACTTCTAATGTTGTTCTCCATAGCCCCATTGAGTTTCTGAGGAAGGTTCTTAATTTCCTGCCTTACATACCTATATATATTTGGCAGTGACCGGTGTTATATGTGAGGATCGCTATGTATCCCCCAAAATATGTGAAAAAGCGTATGGAGGCCAGGAGAGTGCATTGCAGTCACAGGCATAGCTGTGATTACAAGGCAGAATAGAAGTAAGCTATTTGTCCAAGGCAGATTTAAGAAAATCTGCCATGTGCTTTTATTTTTAAATCGACTATAGGATGGTCCATTTCCTTCCCTGGTTCTAGGTTTTCCATGTGGCCTACGGCCACAGGTTTGTTTGTAAAAACCCCTGCAGCAGGGGATTGGGTGTGGCAATTTTGGTATTGCAAGCAGGCAGAGGAGAAAGGCATTGCAGAGCTCAACTTGTGTGAAGCAACAGAGGGCCAAGCGGAGCCAAAGGCCTAACACCCTCAGCATACACGGTGATGCAGCCGTCCACGGTAACAGGTTACGGACTGTCTTTGTATCCCAGCTGCGATCCGGAGGATCTGATTTACTTTCTGTTTGTGAGTACACCGTTCATTAACCCCTTAATATCCATTGACGTGCACAGTCCGTCATGGCAGGATGTCAGTTCCGGCACCAGGACGGACTGTGCATGTCATGCCTTTGAACTGTCACTGCATGTAAACCGTAGTGACAGTTCAGTGCAGACAGCTGTCTATGACAGCTGACAGGCACGGCAAGCGGTGCGGGGACCTTTGCAGTTGGTCCCCGCACCCAGAGCGCTGTGATTGGTCAGTCAATGTGACTGACCAAACACAGCAGCGATCGGGCAGGAGAGGCTGAAATTTCAGCATCTCATGCCCGATCAGTACAGGAGTTCAGCGCTGTAGTGTCCAAGCTTCCGGAACTGACAGACAGGAGCGGCGTCCGTGCTGCCCCTGGCTGTTAACCCACTGACTGCTGCGATCGAGCACAATCGCAGCGTTCAGGGGGGCAGGCAGAGGGTCGGGGGCTCCCTCTGCCTCAGATCGATGTCCCCGCAATGTAATTGCAGGGCCCGATCTCTGCCTTGATGACCCCGGGGTTGTCATGACAACCTCCGGGTCATCCAGCTACGGAAAGCCGCTGAGACCATGCTCACAACATGGTCTAAGCAGCTTTCTCCATTGGTATAATGCATTGCAATGCTGGAGCAATGCAATGTATTATACCTGCAACAAAAGTGAAAAAGTGAAAGTCCAATAATGGGACTAGGTAAAAAAAACACATTTTTTTTTTAAATTTGCAAAAAAAATTATAAAAATAATAATACAAAAATTCCCTTAAAATTTACACATTTTTATGTAAAAAAATAAACAAAAAAAAATACACATATTTGGTATCACCGCGTCCGTAAAAATCCCATATATAAAAGTGTCATGCGAGTTAACCCCTTCAGTGAACGCCGTAAAAAAAAAAACACAAAAAAGTATCAAATTATACTTTTTCCAAGCGGTATAATGATGCCACTTGGAAAAAGTATAATTTGCTACTTTTTTGTGGTTTTTTTTGTGCAATAACATACGATCAAAAAGACGGATATACATAAACTTGGTACTGCTGAAAACGTTATCTTGTGATGCAAAAAACAAGCTGCCATACAGCATCATCAGCGAAAAAATAAAAAAGTTATAGCTTTCAGAATAAAGTGATGCAAAAATAATTATTTTTTCTATAAAAGTTTTTATTGTGTGAAAAACGGCAAAACATAAAAAAATATAAATGAGTTAGCACTGTAATCATAGTGACCCGACGAATAAAGCTGCCTTACCAATTTTACCACACGCGGAATGGAGGAAAAAAAACAAACAATTTCTGAATTGCTGGTTTCTGTTCTTTCTGCCTCTTCAAAAATTGAAGTAGAAAGCGATCAAAAAACGTTATGTGCCCGAATATGGTACCAATAAAATCCTCAGCTCGTCCCGCAAAAAATAAGCCTGCACTTGACTCTGTCGGCCAAAATATGGAAAAATTATAGCTCTCAAAATACGGCGATGCAAAAATTTCTTACAAAAAATTATTAAAAAAAGCGTCTTTTAGTGTGTGCATGAAGCTAAACATGAAAAAAGGTATAAATCTGGTATCGCTGTAATCACACTGACCCGTGGAATAAAGTCGCCTAATCACTAATGCTGCACGAGGAATGGCGTAAAAAATAAAACCAATTCTTCAACTTTTGTGAATTTGTTAATTCTGCCTCCTAAAGATCGCAGTAAGGCGATCACAGTGGTTTACCCCCACATATGGGGTATCAGCGTACTCAGGACAAATTGCACAACAACTTTGGGGGCCAATTTCTCCTGTCACCCTTGTGAAAATAAAAATTTGGGGCAAAAGATCATTTTTGTGGAAAAAAATATGATTTTTTTATTTTCACGGCTCTACGTTATAAACTTCTGTGAAGCACTTGGGGGTTCAAAGTGCTCACCACACATCTAGATCAGTTCCCTGGGGGGGTCTAGTTTTCAAAATGGGGTCACTTGTTGGGGGTTTCTACTGTATAGGCACATCAGGGGCTCTGCAAACGCAACATGACGTCCGCAGACCATTCTATCAAAGTCTGCATTCCAAAAAGGCTCTCCTACCCTTCTGAGCTCTGCCGTGCGCCCAGACAATGGTTCCACCCCACATATGCGGTATCGGCGTACTCAGGACAAATTGCTCAACAACTTTTCGATCCTATTTCTTCTGTTACCCTTGTGAAAATAAAAATTTGGGCACAAAAAGATCATTTTTGTGGAAAAAAATGTTTTTTTTATTTTCACGGCTCTACGTTATAAATGTCTGTGAAGCACTTGGGGGTTAATAGTACTCACCACACATCTAGATAAATTCCTTGGGGGTCTGGTTTCCAAAATGGGGTCACTTTTGGGGGGTTTCCACTGTTTAGACTCATCAGGGGGCTCTCTAAACGCGACATGGTGTCCGATCTCAATTCCAGCCAATTTTTGTGGAAAAAATATAATTTTCTAATTTTACGGCTCTACGTTATAACCTTCTGTGAAGCCCTTGAGAGTTCAGAGCTGTCACCACACATCTAGATAAGTTCCTTGGGGGGTCTAGTTTCAGAAATGGGATCACTTGTGTTTTTTTTTTTACTGTTTAGGCTCATCAGGGGCTCTCCAAACGCGACATGGCGTCCGATCTCAATTCCAACCAAAAAAGTCAAATGGTGCTGCTTCCCTTCCGAGCTCTGCCATGTGCCCAAACAGTGGTTTACCCCCACATATGGCATATCAGTGTACTCAGGACAAATTTCATAATAACTTCTGGGGTCATGTTACCCTTGGGAAAATAAAAATTGGGGGTGAAAAGATTATTTTTCTGGAAAAATTATGATTTTTTAAGTTTTTGGCTCTACGTTATAACCTTCTGTGAAGTCCTTGGGGTTCAAAGTGCTCACCACACATTTAGATAAGTTCCTTGGTGGGTCTAGTTTCCAAAATGGTGTCACTTATGGGGGGGTTTCCACTGTTTAGGTACATCAGGGGCTCTCCAAACGCGACATGGCATCAGCTCTCGATTCCAGCCAGTTTGACATTCAAAACCTCAAATGATGCTCCTTCCTTTCTGAGCTCTGCCATGCGCCTAAAGATTGGTCTTCCTCCACAAATGGGGTATCGGCGTACTCAAGAGAAATTGTGCAACAAATATAGTGGTTCATTTTCTCCTGATACCCTTGACAAAATAAAAAAAAATTGTGTCCAAAGAAAAATTTTGGGGAAAAAAAGTTAAATGTTCATTTTTTCCTTCCACATTGCTTCAATTCTTGTGAAGTACCTAAAGAGTTAATTAACTTCTTGAATGTGGTTTTGAGCATCTTGAGAGGTACAGTTTTTAGAATGGTGTCACTTTGGGTATTTTCTGTCATATTGACCCCTCAAAGTGACTTCAAATGTGAGGTGGTCTCTAAAAAAATGGTTTTGTAAATATTGTTGGAAAAATGAGAAATCGCTGGTCAACTTTTAACCCTTATAACTTCCTAACAAAAAAAACTGATGTAAAGTAGACGTGAGGGAAATGTTATTTATTAACAATGTTTTGTGACATGCTGTATCTCTCTGATTTAGGGGCATAAAAATTAAAATGTTTGAAAATTTCAAAATTTTTGCCATATTTCCATTTTTTTCATAAATAAACACAAGTCATATCGAAGAAATGTTAGAATTGGTTAGAAGTGGTCAGAATTGTAAAAGGAGTTAAGAGGCTTTACGTTGAACTTTTCCTGGGTCACTACCTCGTCTCTGCACAGCAGGGATACCGCTGCTCTACTATATATATATATACATATACATATATATGTATATATATATACATATATATGTATATGTATATATATATACATATATATGTATATGTATATATATATATATATATATATATATACACATATATATATATATTGTACCTTGCAAAATATGGTGAGAAATGACCTCTACCCAACCATGTACAGTGGTGGCCAAAAGTATTGACACCCCTGCAATTCTGTCAGATAATACTCAGTTTCTTCCTGAAAATGATTGCAAACACAAATTCTTTGGTATTATTATCTTCATTTAGTTTGTCTTCAATGAAAAAACACAAAAAGAATTGACCTAAAGCCAAATTGGAGATAATTCCACACCAAACCTAGAAAAGGGGGTGGACAAAAGTATTGGCACTGTTTGAAAAATCATGTGATGCTTCTCTAATTCGTGTAATCACCAGCACCTGTAACTTACCTGTGGCACCTAACAGGTGTTGGCAATAACTAAATCACACTTGCAGCCAGTTAACATGAATTAAAGTTGACTCAACCTCTGTCCTGAGTCCTTGTGTGTACCACATTGAGCATGGAGAAAAGAAAGAAGACCAAAAAACTGTCTGAGGACTTGAGAAACCAAATTGTGAGGAAGCATGAGCAATCTCAAGGCTACAAGTCCATCTCCAAAGGCCTGAATGTTCCTGTGTCTTCCGTGCGCAGTGTCATCAAGAAGTTTAAAGCCATGGCAAAGTGGCTAACCTCCCTAGATGTGGAAGGAAAAGAAAAATTGACGAGAGATTTCAACGCAAGATTGGGCGGATGGTGGATAAAGAACCTCGACTAACATCCAAACAAGTTCAAGCTGCCCTGCAGTCCAAGGGTACAACAGTGTCAACCCGCACTATCCGTCGGCGTCTGAATGAAAAGGGACTGTATGGTAGGATACCCAGGAAGACCCTACTTCTTACCCCAAGACATAAAAAAGCCAGGCTGGAGTTTGCCAAAACTTACCTGAGAAAGCCTAAAACGTTTTGGAAGAATGTTCTCTGGTCAGATGAGACAAAAGTCGAGCTTTTTGGGAAAACCATCAACATAGAGTGTACAGGATAAAAAAAAGAGGCATTCAAAGAAAAGAACACGGTCCCTACAGTCAAACATGGCGGAGGTTCCCTGATGTTTTGGGGTTGCTTTGCTGCCTCTGGCACTGGACTGCTTGACCGTGTGCATGGCATTATGAAGTCTGAAGACTATCAACAAATTTTGCAGCATAATGTAGGGCCCAGTGTGAGAAAGCTGGGTCTCCCTCAGAGGTCATGGGTCTTCCAGCAGGACAATGACCCAAAACACACTTCCAAAAGCACTATAAAATGATTTGAGAGAAAGCACTGGAGACTTCTAAGGTGGCCAGCAATGAGTCCAGACCTGAATCCCATAGAACACCTGTGGAGAGATCTCAAAATGGCAGTTTGGAGAAGGCACCCTTCAAATATCAGGGACCTGGAGCAGTTTGCCAAAGACCAAAGAAGAATGGTCTACAATTCCAGCAGAGCATTGTAAGAAACTCATTGAAGGTTACCGGAAGCGGTTGTTCGCAGTTATTTTGGTTAAAGGTTGTGCAACCAAGTATTAGGCTTAGGGTGCCAATACTTTTGACTGGCCCATTTTTGGAGTTCTGTGTGAAATGATCAAGGATTTGATTTTAGCTTCATTCTCTTTTGTGTTTTTTCCTTGCAAGCAAATTAAATGAAGATAAAAATAGCAAATAATTTGTGATTGCAATCATTTTCAAAAAGAAACTGAGTATTATATGACAGAATTGCAGGGGTGCCAATACTTTTGTCCACCACTGTATCTGCATTTTCCATGCTTATAATGCCCATATTTGCTCTTTTTATGTACTAATTAAATTTTTATCTTATCTAATAAAGATGGTTGTTTCTACACGTCTGGCATACTCTTTTTCCTTTTTTCTTGGTAATGTGTATGCCCATAGACATACTATTGTGAAGGTAATTGCCTTATAGGATTATATTTTCAATTTTTTTGTATGCATTTAGAAAATTTTCTTGTACTTTGGTTTTGCTGCTACTGTACATACCATACTTGTCATGATGCTCCCTAATGTCCTTTTCATTCAGTTTCAGAACCATCATTTAATGTGCCCAGTTGCAGTAATAAATGCTCAATAACTCATTCCTACTCCCTGTATCATTTTGTGCAAGGATGCAGGAGTGAATCTTGTTACAATGGCAGTCAGTAGAGATGAGCGACTTTGCCTTTTTTACGGTCGAGTGGGGTTTCATGAAACCCGACTTTCTCAAAAGTCGAGTCGAACGAAGTCGGCCGACTAACGGAAATGGTCGGGTCGGAGTCGAAAATCCGACCCCAATGCAAGTCAATGGGGAATAAAAGTCGGTAGGGAGTGGAGGACAGTAAACACACCTACAGTGCCCATTTCAATGCCAACGACATCAATTCTTATTACTTAAGCTTGCCAACCTTAATTAACTTTATAATAATAGTAACGCATTGAAAACTGGGGGTTATTTGGCTAAAGTTGTGGGGGGCAGTGCTGGTTCCAGGTTTTCGTGGGCCCCGGGCCAAAGAGTCTCAGTGGGCCCCTTTAACACATACCACAATTCATGATGCTCCGATACGGCAGAGAAATATAGGTATAGTACAATGCCAAATATGTCACTTCTTACATTACATGAGTGATATATATTTTAAATTCTACAATAGCTCAAAAAACGGACAGTATAGTCCTCCATACAGTATTATGGGCACCACATAGTGCGCCATACAGAAAAATGAGCCCCATATATTGTTCTATACAGAATAATGAGCCCCATAAATTGCTCCATACAGAATGGGCTCCATATAATGCTCCATACAGAATAGGCCAGTTATGTGCTCCATATGATGCTCCATATATAAAGGGCCCTATATGATGCCCCATAAATAATGAACCCCATGTGATGCGCCATATAAAATGGGCCCCATATGATGCTCCAGTATATTATGTGCCCCATGGATGATGCTCCAGTGTATAATGGGCCCCATATATAATGCTCCAGTGTATAATGGGCCCTATCTATGATGCTCAAGTGTATGATGGGCCCCATATATAATTCTCCAGTATATAATGCTCTCCATATATTGCTCCAAACATTAAAAAAAATGAAATACCTCTCCTCGCTGGACACTGTTCTACTCTGGACTCCTCAGCGTCGCCATCTTCCAGCTCTCTGCACTGTGACTGTTCAGGCAGAGGGCGCACAGACGTGACATCATCGCGCTCTCTGACCTGAATGTCACTGTCAGGAAACGCGGAAGACGTCACAGCGGTGGAGTAGGGAGAGGTAAATATATGCAAGTGCTGGGGCCCTGAGCAAGCAGGGGGGCCCACTCGCGTGGGACGGCACTGGCACAGGGCCCCTCATAGTACGCCAGTGTGTCTCTGACGGCGAGTGGGCCCCCCACCTGCTCAGGGCAACGGCACTTGCCCGGGTGCGTCAGGTGCTGACATCGGCCCTGGGGGGGGGTATAGCCCAGGTAGGGAGTTGGAAAAACTGGCATATGTTGAGGTGTAGGCTGGACTTTCAGCAACTGCAAATGGAGGAATTGGAGAAGTCGGAGGAAGAGGAGGACAAAGCGAGCCATTTTGCTGGCAACCTATGTGTCATCAGTGGAAGGTGGTACAAAATCCCTTGAAATCCAGGCATGGTTCATTTTAATGAAGGTGAGGTCGACAGCCGGGTCCTTCTTTTTGTCAGGATTGATCCAGCAGCACTGAAGACTCTTTCTGATAGAACACTATAAGCAGGGCAAGCGAGCTCCTGTAAGGCATATTGTGCCAATTCAGGCCAGGTGTCCAGTTTACAGGCCCAGTAGTCAAAGGGGAATGAACTGTGAGGGAGAACATCGATAGGGGAGGAGAGTAATTTTGAACCATAGTTGACAACTGTTGTCTCCTGTCTGTTGCAATCGATTCAGTATTACCAGTCGTGTGAGCGTTACTCGAGAAATCAGACCACAACATGGTCATGAAACCCCTGACTCCAACGCCACTTCGGCTGTGTGCACCACAAACACCTCTTCCATTTGGCCCAGTACGGCTTATGGTAAAACCTGCACCACTGCTGTGTGCTGGGAATGCCTCTAACAAACGGTTTACCAGAGTTGCTTGTTTGTTCGCCAATATTAGCTCTAGGTTCTCTTGTGGCATGATGTTCTGTAATTTGCCTTTATAGCGTGGATCGAGGATGCTGGCCAACCAGTAGTCGTCATCCTTCATAATTTTGGCAATGCAGGGGTCCCTTTTTAGTATCCGCAAGGCATAATCACACATGTGGGCCAATGTTCCAGGTGTCAATGATGCACTGCCAGTGGTGGTGGCGGAGCACTTTCGGCCTAATCCACATCCCTCCATTCACGCACAAACCCTGTACCTGACCTTGGCAAGACAACTTTTTCTCTTGCCCCCTGAGAAGCATCATCCTCCATAAAATAATCATCCCCCTCATCCACCTCCTCCTATTCCTCTTCTTCCTCCACCTCGTCCAGGACAGTTCTCTGAGCAGACAATGCTTGACTGTCATGAAGGCTTCCCTCCTCCTCTGCTGCAGATGCTTGATCCTTAATGTGCGTCAAAGTTTGCATGAGCAGATGCATAAGTGGGATGCTCATGCTTATGATGGCGTCGTCTGCGCTTACCAGTAGTGTTGAGCGATACTGCCCGATATCCAAAAATATCGGATCTGATTGGATCGGCCCGATACTCAGAAAGTATCGGGTATCGCCGATCCGATACCGGAAACTCAATGCAAGTCAATGGGACAGAAATATCGTAATTAAAAAACCTCTTTTTTCCTTGTAAACACTAGACATACACACATAGAATACATATATATATATATATATATATACATGTCATTGTGACATGTATATATATATATATATATATATATATACATATATTTATAGTTCATACACTTCTACATAGTAAAATAGCCTCTGATTCAATTGCTGGGCAATGCCGGCTTTTGTGAAATTACAGAAGCACCCGACATGAAATGACACATGGTTTACATAGAGTTAACCATGTCTTTACATGTAGTTTGATATATGGTTTTCCTAACAATTACATGAGTGTATGTGTGCAAAATTTGACACATGTAGGGGTTAATTAAAGGTGTAAATTTGTTGTAAAAAAAAAACGCATTTTTTTGCTACGAATTTACACCTTTAAATAACCCCTACATGTGTCAAATTTTGCACACATACACTCATGTAATTGTTAGTGAAAACCATATATCAAACTACATAAAATGACATGGTTAACTCTATGTAAACCATGTGTCATTTCATGTCGGGTTCTGTAATTTCACAAAAGCCGGCAACTGAATTAACGGCTATTATACTATGTAGAAATGTATGTACTATAAATATATATATGTGTCACAAATTCAATGACATGTATATATATATATATATATATATATATATATATATATATATATATGAGGTGTAAAATTGTTGAAAAAAAATGCGTGGGCTCCCGCCCTATTTTCTCAACCAGACAGACAAAGCCAGCGAGTGGGGCAGATAATAATAGCCCAGAGAGGGACCATTATTTTTGGCCCCCCGGCTACTAACATCTGCACCCAGACACCCCAGAAAAGGCAAATCTATAATTAGATTCGCCCTTTCTGGCACTTTGCCCGTCTATTCCCATTGCCCTGTAGAGGTGGCGAATGGGTTAATAAGGGGTTAAAGCCACCTTGCTATTGAAATGTGACTTTAAGCCAGGTTAATAATTGAGAGCTGTCAATTAGACAACTATCAATTATTAATCCTATTGTATGAAATAAAAATAAAACACCCACACATTAATTAAAAATCATTTTAATGAAATAAACACACAGTTTTTGACCATATTTTATTTTACTGCCATTCCTTGCGAAGCCCTTGTTCACCTGTAATAAAAATAAAATAATAAAGCAACATTATTCTTACCTATCCGATGTTCAGTCAGGTCCCCCGATGTAATCCTTCTGAAACGGTTAATGTTTATTGCAGGGACCGCAGCTAATGCTGACAGTAAACCCCCGACTGAATCATCTCCTCTCCTGGCTGACAGGATAGGAAGTGGTTAGCATAATTGATTGCTTCCCACTTTCGCTTCAGGTCAGCCAGGGGCAACCACAGCATCTGTGACGTCAGAGGGAATCCCGGCTGACCTGAAGTGAACTGATTAACAAAAATAGAGGATCCCCTCGAAAAAAAAAATGACATGGGGTCCCCCCTATTTTTTTTACCCAGCCTGATAAAGCAGACTACTGAGGCCTGTTTTTTCAGGCTGTTAAGGAGCCAATATCCATGGACCTTGCAAGCCTGATAATACCAGGCCACAGCAGTCTGCTTATCTTGGCTGGTTAACAAAAAAAGAGGATCCCCTCAAAAAAAATGGCGTGGGGTCCCCCCTATTTTTGTTAACCAGCCAGATGAAACAGACTGTTGAGGCCTGGTTTTTCAGGCTGGTAAGGATCCAAGATCCATGAACCTTGCAAGCCTGATAATACCAGGCCACAGCAGTCTGCTTAGCTTGGCTGGTTAACAAAAATAGGGGATCCCCTCAAAAAAAAAATGGCGTGGGGGTCCCCCTATTTTTGTTAACAAACCAAGTAAAAAGCAGACTGCTGCGGCCTGGTATTAAAAGACTGTCAAGGACCATGGATTTTGGCCCTCAACAGCCTAAAAATACCAGGCTGCAGCAGCCCCACAATTGGCTCATCCAAGGATGCGCCAATTGTGGCACTTTACCCGGCTCTTCCCACTTGCCCTGTAGCGGTGGCAAGTGGGATAATAAGTGGTTAATGTCACCTTTGATTGAACGGTGACAATAAGCCTGGTTAATAATGGAGAGGTGTCAATAAGACACCGATCCATTATTAATCATAGTTTGTAAATTTTTTAAAAAATACACAGCCAGAAAAAAGTCTTTTAATGAAATAAAACACCACAGTTTTCATTATTTTTATTGTACGCTCATCCTGCGATGCCATTGTTGTCCTGTAAAAAAGCAAAAATAACAAACCAACACAAATACTCCCTGTCCGACGCAGTCCAAAATCACGAGTGTCCCACGACAAGTCCAGCTCAGCTACATCTGGATGCCAGGCTGAGCCTGACATCCACATAGAGCAGTGCTGCTTACCTGAGGAGGTTCCCCGGCGGTGACATCATCGGACTGGTTTACGGCCAGCTGTCGCGAGAGTACAGCTGGCCGAGATTACCCAGTACCCGGCAGTCACTGCTGTTATCGCGAGAAGCTGCACATGACCGCCAGGGAGAGGGTAATGGCCGGCCTGGATGGATGGACGTGACCACCGGGGATCTTCTGCCAGGTATTTGCTACTGACACCTGACAGACCCGACCGACACTGACAGTGACACTTTCGGGAAGTTCCTGTGTCACATACTTCGTTCTGTCACTCAGGAACTCCCCATAGACTTTAGAGGAAAACTCTGATTCCGGTATCCGATATGACAAAAATATCGGATCTCAGAATCGGAATTCTGATACAGCGAATAACGGCCGATACCCAATATTTGCAGTATCGGAATGCTCAACACTACTTACAAGCCATGTGAATTCCTCAAAACACTGAAGAACTTTACAGAGGTCTTTCAGGTTTGACCACTGCAGACCCGACGACTCGATGTCTGCCCTCAAACTACCTGCATACGACTGGAGTCTACTGGCGAGTGACGGATGTGCGAGCACAGTCTTCGCACCTTATGGAGCAGGGCTGGTAACTCCGGATAATTATTTATGAAGCACTGCACCACCAGGTTAAAGGTGTGAGCCAGGCAAGGTATGTGTCTGAGTTTTGCCAGGGCTATGGCTGCCACAAAATTACGGCCGTTATCACTGACTACCTTGCCTGGCTCAAGATGTAGACTGCCCAGCCATGACTCAGTTTCTCGCTGCAAGTAGTCGGCCAGTACCTCCGCGGTGTGTCTGTTGTCGCCCAAAGACATCATCTTTAAAACAGCCTTCTGACTGTTATGATCTGCTACAAGCACTAAGGAAAGGTGGGAATTCTGTCCCTACAATAGGACTGAGCTGGATCCCTACGATGTAACGGGGAACCTGATCCTGCGACCAGACCCGCTAAAGTCCTCAGCTAGTCTGAACGAAGACCTATAGTTGCGAGGGAGGAATCCCTACAAGATCTAGGGACTGGGTGAAAAGGTGGACACCTCCTAACAGAAAGTGTAGCAGGGAATATAAAACAGAAAACAAATACTAAGAGATCCTAAGATCAAGCAAAACTGACAGAGTAAGGCACCTAAGCACCCGGCTAGCTTAAGAGTAGATAATACAATGAAGTCCAGCAAAGCCAGAAGGGCGGAGCCAGACTAAATAGGGTAAAAAGGACATGTGACCAGCAAACTGAAACAAAATCTAACAAGAGGGTTCTAACAATACCCTCCCTTCTAAGAGGATCCTCCGGATCCCCTAGGACTTAGGCTTATCCGGAAACCTCTTGTGAAACGCTCTAACAAGTCTAGACGCAGAAACATCATCCGCCCTCACCCATGAGTTATCCTCGGGTCCATAACCGTTCCAAGCGACGAGGTACTGCAAACTCCCTCTATACCGTCTAGAATTTAGGATGTGGGAAATCTCATATTGCCTGTCCTCAACCACCAGGGGAACAGTGGCCGAGACGTCTCCATCTGAGACCTCAGCTTTTTTCAAGAGAGAAACATGAAACACCGGAGTAATCTTCCAGGAGGTAGGAAGCTCCAACTTAACAGCAGATTGGTTAATAACCTGAAGCACCTTAAAGGGACCCAATTTCTTAGACGGAATCCTCAAGCGCAGATTCTTAGAGGACAACCAAACCATGTCACCAATAGCAAACAACACCTCTTGTCGTTTTCTATCAAAATACACTTTGGATCTTTTGTTAGCCTCCTGAAGATTACCACGCACATCAGTCCAAACTCTCTCCAAAACACCAGAAAAATTCTCCTCTTCAGGTACAGCCGAACCCAACTTGGAAAATGACCCAAAAGACGGATGTCTCCCAGTACAACAAAAAAAAGGTGAACAACCAGCAGAAGCGGATGTATGGTTGTTAAGGGCAAACTCAGCAAGTGGCAGAAACTCAGACCACCCCTCTTGATTATCAGTCACAAAACAACGCAAGAACTGCTCAACATCCTGGTTTTTCCTTTCTGTCTGGCCATTAGACTCAGGATGATATCCGGAAGAAAACGACAAATGAACTCCCAACCTGTCACAAAAAGCGCGCCGAAAACGAGCCACAAACTGAGGTCCCCTATCGGAAACAATGTCAGTAGGAACGCCATGTAGTCTGACTATTTCCTTGACAAAGGCCTTAGCGAGAGTCTTAGCGCAGGGCAGTTTGATGAAAGGAACCAAGTGACACATCTTGCTAAAACGGTCCACAACCATCCAGATGACAGTGAAATCCTCAGAGGGGGGAAGGTCAGTAATAAAGTCCATAGCCAAATGTGTCCAAGGTGCACTAGGGACCTCCAGAGGGCAAAGCAACCCCGCAGCAGGAGTATGAGAAGACTTAGATCTAGCACACACAGCGCATTGACGCACCCACTTAATGACTTCCTTCTGCCATCCTGGCCACCAAAAACTGCGACCCACAAGTCTCTTGGTCTCAGAGATTCCAGGATGACCTGCCAACCGAGAGTCATGACATTCATCAAACAAATCTCTCCTCAGGGTACCAGGCACAAACAACCTCCCATGCGGCGTGTTAGATGGGGTATTCTCCTGTGCTTTAAGAATCTCATCTTCCAACACGGAGTCCAAAACAGCAATAACAACCCCCTCTTGCAAGATGTTTTCCTCCTCCTCCTCAGTACCCACCATAGGAGAAAAGCTGCGAGACAAAGCATCAGCTTTAACATTTTTAGTACCTGGGGTGTAAGTAACGGTAAAATTAAACCATGATAAAAACAGTGCCCACCTAGCCTGACGGGCATTCAAGCGTTTGGCAGCATCAAGGTAGATCAGATTTTTATGATCGGTGAAGACTTGAATGGGAAATTCCGCTCCCTCCAAAAAATGACGCCAGTGTTCAAATGCGAGTTTAATTGCCAACAACTACCGATTACCGATATCATAATTTAGTTCAGACTCAGAAAATTTCTTTGAAAAAAAAGCACAGGGATGTACTCCATCCGTCTTTGCCTGAGACAACACCGCGCCGACCCCCACAGAAGAAGCATCAACCTCAACCAAAAATGGTTTAGTCACATCAGGCTGCGTAAGGATGGGAGCAGAGCTGAACCTCTCCTTTAGCAACACAAAAGCCTCAATGGCCTCAGTAGTCCACTGAACCGCATCAGCACCTTTCCTGGTGAGATCGGTCAGAGGTTTGGCAATCACAGAAATTTTTTTTATGAATTTTCTATAATAATTGGCGAACCCCAAAAACCTCTGTATTGATTTCACACCAATAGGTCTAGGCCAATCCTGCACAGCTTGCACTTTCACAGGGTCCATCTCAAAACCTTCACTGGAGACAATGTAGCCCAAAAAACTAAGTCTCTGTACAGCGAACTCACATTTTTCTATTTTGGCAAAAAGTGAATTATCACTCAGTAACTGTAATACTTAACGCACACTCCTCCAATGAGACTCCAAATCTGATGAATAAATCAAAATGTCATCCAAATACACAACCACATTTCTGCCGATCAAAGGTCTAAGGATGTCATTAATAAGATTCTGAAAAAATGCCGGAGCACTGGAAAGTCCAAAGGGCATGACCAGATTCTCAAAATGACCCAGTGGAGTTTTAAACGCAGTCTTCCATTCATCCCCCTCCTTCATGCGCAACAAATTGTATGCCCCTCGAAGATCAATTTTCGAGAACCACTTGGCCCCCACTAACTGATTTAAACAAATCAGGAATCAATGGCAGTGGGTAAGGATTGCGTACAGTAATCTTATTAATCTCACGAAAGTCTAGACAAGGCCGCAAACCGCCATCCTTTTTTTTAACAAAAAAAAATCCAACCGCCACAGGAGATTTGGAAGGCCTAATGTGACAAGCGGCCAAGCTTGTCTGTATGTATTCCTCCAAAGCCTTTCTCTCAGGAATAGTAAGATTAAATAGACAACTTTTAGGAAGAGTCGCTCCAGGGACAAATTCAATTGCACAATCATAATCTCTATGAGGAGGCAATACCTGCGATTCCTTATCAGAAAAAACTTTCCAAAAATCCTGAATAGGTACAGGTAACTCCCCCTTAACTACAGCAGCAATACGCCCGTTACAACACTTGTCATAATAATTGGGACTCCAGGACTTAATTTCATTGGTAGACCAATCCAGTACCGGATTGTGCAATTTTAACCAGGGTAACCCCAAAATCACCGGTGAGGGCAAATTATTCAAAACTACCAAATCCAAATTCTCTTGATGAACACCATTAATAGTAAGAGGAAATTCACAGATATGGTGAGTAACATTT
Organism: Oophaga sylvatica; assembly: GCA_033576555.1. Taxonomy (NCBI): domain Eukaryota; kingdom Metazoa; phylum Chordata; class Amphibia; order Anura; family Dendrobatidae; genus Oophaga; species Oophaga sylvatica. The sequence goes on from JARQOD010000006.1 coordinate 117,803,165, forward strand.
TTCAAGTGAGAACCATCCACAGACACCACATTAATAGGGGAAGACAGAAGTTTGGGTTTTAATTTTAGTTTTTCCAAAAATTTCCCATCAATCACATTGAGAGTTGAACCACAATCCACAAATACCCGAAACTCCATTAATTCCTCCGCACCAGCAGTGGTAGCAGAAAGAAAGACACCTTTATTGTTTAAACAAGCTATGCGGACAAAACTGACCTCATTTTTTTTTTCTCTTTATTCATTCGAAGCGCACAGTTCTTAATAAAATGCTCAGATTTACCACAATAGAAACACAAGCCCTTAGCAAATCTGCGTTCTTTTTCTCGAGAGTGAGGTGCCATTGCTCCAATTTCCATCAGCTCTGCAATGTCAGTACATTCCTTCTCCAAACTTGGAGCTGACAAGGCAGATTTACTCTCATTAACCCTTGCACGCAGTCTCCTATCCACCCGTATGGCTAATTGCATAGCCTCTTGCAAGTTACCAGGTATAGGATAAGCAATCAGCAAATCTTTAACCCTTTCACTTAACCCTGCAAGAAATAAACTTTTCAAAGCTGAATCGTTCCACCCCACCTGAGTGGACCATCTTCGGAAGTGAGTACAATATTTTTCCACATTACCTGATCCCTGTCTCAAACGTCTCAATTCTGTCTCAGCTGATGAAACACGATCCGGATCGTCATACAATAACCCCAAAGCAGAAAAAAAACTATCCACTGATCTAAAGCATGGATCACTAGGCTGCAGAGAAAAGGCCCAGTCCTGAGGTTCTTTGCGCAAAAGTGACATTATGAACCCTATGCGCTGTGATTCATCACCAGAGGATCTGGGTCTCAAACGGAAATACAACAAGCAAGCATTTTTAAAAGAAAAAAAATCTTGTTGTTCACCAAAAAATAAATCAGGCAAACGTACCTTTGGCTCCACGAAATGTGCTCCAGAACAACTACTCACGTGTTGCTTTATCTCAGCTACCTCCAGAGAAAGTCCCTGCAGGCTTTGAACCAAATCCTGAACCGAGACCATGATGAAACAGAAAATCCTTCCTTAGAGATTTTTTTTTTTTTTTTTTGGGCTGGACTTACTGTTATGATCTGCTACAAGCACTAAGGAAAAGTGGGAATTCTGTCCCTACAATAGGACTGAGCTGGATCCCTACGATGTAACGGGGAACCTGATCCTGCGACCAGACCCGCTAAAGTCCTCAGCTAGTCTGAACGAAGACCTATAGCTGCGAGGGAGGAATCCCTACAAGATCTAGGGACTGGGTGAAAAGGTGGACACCTCCTAACAGAAAGTGTAGCAGGGAATATAAAACAGAAAACAAATACTAAGAGATCCTAAGATCAAGCAAAACTGACAGAGTAAGGCACCTAAGCACCCGGCTAGCTTAAGAGTAGATAATACAGTGAAGTCCAGCAAAGCCAGAAGGGCGGAGCCAGACTAAATAGGGTAAAAAGGTCATGTGACCAGCAAACTGAAACAAAATCTAACAAGAGGGTTCTAACACTGACGCTTACCACTAGCTGATCGATAGTGGGACACGTCGTATGCAACACTAGCAGCTGCGGATGGAGTGCTCGTGCGACTGCGCTGTCGACGAGCTTTTGCTTCTGGAGGAGGAGGAGGGTAGAACGCCTACATCCAACTGTTGCCTATACCGTGGGCTAGGCAGCACTGTCCCACTGCCGCTGTCCCCTGTGGACCCTGCATCCACCACATTAACCCAGTGTGCAGTGATGGACACGTAATGGCCCTGGCCATGTCTACTGGCCCATGCATCTGTTGTGAGGTGCACCTTTCCACTCACTGATTGTTTGAGTGCATGGACAATGCAGTCTTTCACATGCAGGTGGAGGGTATTGATGGCTTTTCTAGAAAAGTGCCGACTGGGTAGGACATAGCGTGGGACAGCGTAGGCCATGAGCTCTCGGAACGCTGCGCTTTCAACCAAACGGAAGGGCATCATCTCTAATGAGATCAGTGTGGCAATGTAGGCGTTCAAAGCCAGTGAGGTTTTGTAGTCCATCCACGCTTGCAAGTGCATTGTGTTTAACTGTCTAAGCATGCAACTGGTATTCAATTTTCAGAGACTTTTCCCTCGGCTAAAGGTCCTTCCGCTCTTCTTACAGATAACCTTTGCCTCATCAATAGGATTTTCGTCAAAAATGTGCCACACTGCACTCTTCCTACTATGGGATAAATTTTCAGGGCTTGCACGCAGTGCTAATTTGACCGTCTGGCCAAGCTGTCCTGCAACTCTTTTTGTTTGTTTAACACGTTTTTGGACTGATACGGGCCTGCCAGATAACCGCAGCTGCGATGTCGATGCCTGCAGCGGATCCTCCTCCTCTTCTGAGCTATTGCCAGCGGCACCCTCTTCCACTAATGAATGCAAATCAGTGTCAACTACTGGGTCATCCATCACCTCCTCTTCAATTTCATCTGCACTTTCCTCTGTGTCACCGTGTAAGGTGGTATCGTATGAGGGAAGTGGCACTTGAGTTTCATCAGGGTCAGTTTCAGGCTAAGTATACTGCGAGGGCAATGCAGTGCTCTGGGTGAATGTACCAGCAGAATCAGATAGCAGTGGCTGTGCATCAGTGCACTTCATGTCATATTCATCTTGGACTGGGGAATTCAGGATTTGACTTGATAACCCAGGCTGTTGTGAACGTGTTGGAGATGACTTCGAGCTGAGTCTCCCTCTGGTGGTTGCTGACGGTATTGAACCTATGTTGAACAGCAAAAGTCCACCACCTGCAATGGATGAATGGTTATCAGGTGGGACGGACTGGCCTGATATAAGTGAGCTGACCTCCCATGATCCTTGCCGGTCATCAATTGTTCTTCCTGGTCTAGGTTGGAATTCAGCTTGCTTTTCTGCTGTCTCCTGCTATCACTCAGATAAGTTAATTTCTGTTTTTTTTTCTGTGGTTTGATTTTCCTTGTATTTGCTGCCTTGCTTTTTGAGTTCAGCCAGGTCCCCTTTGGGGGCTTGTGCTGGTCTCTGTTCTCTTTTTGTATTTGCTCATTTGCTCAGTTCTTGTGATTTTTTTACTGCTGGTTAGCTGCGTGTTTACACCAGAGATCTGATATAGGTGGTCGAGACCGTGTGGTCTCAGCATTTTTGGATTCAGAAGTGTTGGAGTTTTTCCTAGGGTTTTTCTGGGTTGCAGACGGTATTCTCTCCTGTGCTGTCCTATCTAGACAGTTTTGGCCCCAGCGTTTGCTCATTCTATTTTCTGTCTGTGTTCGTTTTTCATCTTGTCTAACCGCCATTATATGTTTGGGGCTTCCTATTCTTTTGGGGCTCTACTCCGGGGCAGTTAGCTTTCCTCTTTCCATCTTCAGGGATAGCTAATCTCTCCGGCTGTGACGAGGCGTCTAGGGCACGGTAGGAACGTACTACGACTGCTTCTAGTTGTGCAGTTAGTTTAGGGGTCTGCAACCTATTAGTTCCAATCTCTCTGGTGTTTGGCTGCCTTTGCGTTTTTTTGCTCCTGTCCTCCTCAGCTGCCAAAACATAACACCAGGCATGGTATGTGAAAAGAGCTCCATGGAGTAATCTGAAGTTTGACCTGTCGCATCCTTCACTTTTGGTGGGGGTGAAGGACACAAGGAAAGGTGTTGTTCCTGACCAGGAGCCTGCACTGACGACTCAGTTCTTGCATTTTTTGAATCTTCAGAAGAGGAGACGATAGAGCTGGAGGCTGTTTCGGCAATGTAAGCCAAAACCTGTTCCTGATGCTCCGGCTTTAAAAGCGGTTTACCTACTCCCAGAAAAGGAAGCATATCAGGCCTTCTGGAGCCAGACGATGACGCAAGTTCAACACCTTCTGCCTTAGGTGCTATTGGGCTTTTGGCACTACCAGCAGATGCACCACCACCATCATCATTCCCAGCTGGCCCCCCCGCCCACATCCGCAGCCTCTTCCACCATACTTCCTCATGTTTGGGAAAATGTACCAAAAATACCAGCAGATATATGGTACTGTATGAGGAGCGTACAGCTGTATATGGCATAGGGGAATATTTAAATCTCCGTATTTATTTCCGGAGTCACACACAGAAGCTCACTCAGTATGGATTTGACCGTAATACAAAGAGCAGATATACGGTACTGTATCAGAAGTGGACAGCTGTATACGGTGTAGGGGAAAATTGCAATCTCCTTATATATTTCTGAAGTCACACACAGACGCTCACTCAGTATGGATTTGACCGTAATACAAAGAGCAGATATACGGTACTGTATCAGAAGCGGACAGCTGTATACGGTGTAGGGGAAAATTGCAATCTCTGTATATATTTCCTAAGTCACAGACAGACGCTCACTCAGTATGGATTTGACCGTAATAAAAAGAGCAGATATACGGTACTGTATCAGAAGCGTACAGATGTATACGGTTTTGGAGAAAATTTAAATCTCCGTATATATTTCCCAAGTCACACACAGACGATCACTCAGTATGGATTTGACCGTAATACAAAGAGCAGTTATACCGTAATGTCTCAGAAGCGTACAGCTGTATACGGTGTAGGGAAAATTTCAATCTGCATATATGTTTCCGGAGTCACACACAGATAGTCAGCATGTATTTGTCTGTGATACCAGCCGGTACACGGTAGTGAGTGAGGAGCGTACAGCTCTATACGGTGTGGGAAAAAATGAACGGTCGGTAACTGTGCAGAAAAAAAGAATAAAAGTATTAGTGCTGTGTAAAAAGCAGTCTGCACAGCAGTGTACACACAGCAATACAGCTAGCAGGCAGCCTAATAACCAGCACTGCTGCACACAAGAAAATCCTCCCCTGTCACTGCACACTAACTGTACAGCACAATTGCTATCAGCACAAGCACAGAAGAACTTCTCTTTCCAGCCCTAACTCTCTCCCTACTGATAAACAGCGTCAGCAACCTCTCCCTACTGTTAATATCGGCAGAAGTAAAATGGAGGTCGGCGCTCAGGGATTTTATAGACACTATGACGCCCCCCAAAGCAAGCCAATCCCTGCAATGCCCTTCTCTAAGATGGTGGACATGTCATCTAGTTGCCCACAGTGTGTGTCCTTGCTCATTGGCTGAAAAAAGGCGCCTGCAAGCATTATGGGAAAACCGACTTGGGCGCTGGGGTCGACGACCGCATGGCCGACTGCACTCTATGGTCGGGTATCGGCCAATGAAACCCGACTTTGGCGAAAGGCAGCGACTTTTGAATCTGACCGACCTGTTTCGATCAACTCTAGCAGTCAGTCATTAATGTATTCAGTGATAAAACCTTTTAAGGGATATTGATGTGAAAAGAAAAATATCAATACATTTATCTTTTTACATGATAATGCAAATATAACAATTTTTTTATACACATACATATACACAGTGGGGAATATACGTATTTGATACACTGGCAATTTTGCCAGTTTTCCCACCTACAAAGAATGGAGAGGTGTGTAATTTTTATTGTAGGTACACTTCAACTGTGAGAGACAGAATCTAAAAATAAAAACCAGAAAATCACACTGTATGATTTTTAAGTAATTACATTAAATTTTATTGCATGAAATAAGTATTTGATTACATACCAACCAGCAAGAATTCTGGCTCTCACAATCCTGTTAGTTTCTCTTTAAGTAACCCTCCTGCACTACACTCATTACCTGTATTAATTGCACCTGTTTGAACTTGTCACCTGTATTAAAGACACCTGTCCACACACTCAATCAATCACACTGCAACCTCTCCACCATGGCCAAAATCAAAGAGGTGTCAAAGGACACCAGGGACAAAATTGTAGACCTGCACAAGTCTGGGATAGGATACAGGACTTATGCATAGTGAGAAGGCAACAACTGTTGGCACAATTATTAGAAAATGTAAGAAACACAAGATGACTGTCAGTCTTTCATGGTCTGGGGCTCCATACAAGTTCTCACCTCGTGGAGTAAGTGTGATTCTGAGAAAGGTCAGGACTCAGCCCAAAAGTACACGGGAGGACCTGGTCAATGACCTGAAGAGAGCTGAGACCACACTCTCAAACATTACCATTAGTAACACACTACGCTATTATGGATTAAAATCCTGCAAGGCACACAAGGTCCCCTTGCTCACACTAGCACTTGTCCAGTCCTGGCTGAAGTTCACCAATGACCATCTGAATGATCCAGAGAAGGCATGGGAGAAGGTGATGTGGTCAGATGAGACCAAAATAGAAGTTTTTGGTATCAACTTCACTCGCCGGGTTTGTACAGTCATGGCCAAAAGTTTTGAGAATGACACAAATATAAATTTTTACAAAGTCTACTGCTTCACTTTTTCTAATGGCAATTTGCATGTACTCCAGAATGTTATAAAGTGTGATCAGCTTAACAGCAATTAATTGCAAAGTCAATATTTGGCTAGAAAATGAACTTTATCCCCCAAAACACATTTCAACATCATTGCAGCCCTGCCTTAAAAGGACCAGCTAACCTCTTTTCAGTGATTGCTCCATTAACACAGGTGTGGGTGTTGATGAGGACATGGCTGGAGATCAATCTGTCATGATTAAGTAAGAATGACACCACTGGACACTTTAAAAGGAGGCTGGTGCTTGGCATCATTGTTTCTCTTCTGTTAACCATGGTTATCTCTAAAGAAACACGTGCAGTCATCATTGCAATGCACAAAAATGGCTTAAAGGGTATGCCACACTAAACAACATCGCTAACGGGATCGCTAATAAACGTCACTATTTAGCGATCCCGTTAGCGATGTTGTTGTGTGCGGCAGCTGCCAGCGACGAGCTTCCTGCTGTGATCTCGCTCGTCGCTGGAATCGTTCCGGATCCTATTTTATCGCCGGCGCTCCCGCTGGTAAGTATAATCGCTAAGTGTAACACCTTTTCTTAGCGATTTAGCGGTACTTTTGTACCGCTAAAGTCGTTGAGGAGATCGCTAACCGCGATAGCGTCCTTAACGACATCGCTAAGTTAGGTAGCTACTAGCGATATAGAAACAATCCCGCTAGCGATCTCATTAGTATGCGACGCTAACGAGATCGCTAGCGGGATTGTGTAGTGTGGCAGTACCTTAACAGGGAAGAGTATCGCAGCTAGAAAGATTGCACCTCAGTCAACAATCTATCGCATCATCAAGAACTTCAAGGAGAGAGGTTCCATTGTTGCCAAAAAGGCTCCAGGGCGCCCAAGAAAGACCAGCAAGCGCCAGGACCGTCTCTTAAAAGTGTTTCAGCTGCGGGATTGGGCTACCAGCAGTGCAGAGCTTGCTCAGGAATGGCAGCAGGCAGGTGTGAGTGCATCTGCACGCACTGTGAGGCGGAGACTCTTGGAGCAAGGCCTGATCTCAAGGAGGGCAGCAAAGAAGCCACTTCTCTCCAGAAAAAACATCATGGACAGACTGATATTCTGCAAAAGGTACAGGCAGTGGACTGCTGAGGACTGGGGTAAAGTTATTTTCTCTGATGAATCCCCTTTTCGATTGTTTGGGACATCAGGAAAACGCCTTATTCGGAGAAGACAAGGTGAGCGCTACCACCAGTCTTGTCTCATGCCAACTGTTAAGCATCCTGAAACCATTCATGTGTGGGGTTGCTTCTCAGCCAAGGGAATCGGCTCTCTCACAGTCTTGCCTAAAAACACAGCCATGAATAAAGAATGGTACCAGAATGTCCTCCAAGAGCAACTTCTCCCAACCTTCCAAGAGCAGTTTGGTGATCAACAATGCCTTTTCCAGCATGATGGAGCACCTTGCCATAAAGCAAAGGTGATAACTAAATGGCTTAGGGAACAAAACATAGAGATTTTGGGTCCATGGCCTGGAAACTCCCCAGATCTTAATCCCATTGAGAACTTGTGGTCAAGAGACGGGTGGACAAACAAAAACCTAAAAATTCTGACAAAATTAAAGCATTGATTGTGCAAGAATGGACTGCTATCAGTCAGGATTTGGTCCAGAAGTTGATTGAGAGCATGCCAGGGAGAATTGCAGAGGTCCTGAAGAAGAAGGGTCAACACTGCAAATATTGACTTGCTGCATTAACTCATTCTAACTGTCAATATAAGCTTTTGTTACTCATATGTTTGCAATTATATTTCTGTCTGTGATAAAAACATCTGTCAAACACACATAAAAACCAGAGGGCAGCAGATCATGTGAAAATATAATATTTGTGTTATTCTCAAAACTTTTGGCCATGACTGTAGAAGAAGGATAAGTACAACTCCAAAAACACCATCCAACTGTGAAGCATAGTAGGGGAAACATCATACTTTGTGGGGTGCTTTTCTGTAAAAGGGAAAGGATGACTGCGCTGTAGTAAAGTGAGGGTTGATGGGTTCATGTATCATGAGATTTCGGCCAGCAACCTCCTTCCCTCAGTATGAGCATTGAAGAAGGGTTGTGGCTTCCAGTATTACAATGACCTGAAACACACAGCCAGGGAAACTAAGAAGTGGCTCCGTAACAAGCATTTCAAGGTCCTGGAGTGACCTAGCCAGTCTCCAGACCTGAACCCAATAAATGAAGGTAGCTGAAACTTAATGTTGCTCAATGACATCCCCAAAACCTGAAAGATCTGTAGAAGATCTGTATGGAGGAGTAAGCGAAAATCTATGCTGCATTGTGTGCAAACTTGACCAAGAACTACAGGAAACATCTGACCTCTATAATTCCAACAAAGGTTTCTGTACCAAATATTAATGTCACTGGTGTGTCAGGTGTAACAGATATGCAAAAAGAAAGGAGACAGGGAGCACACATGAGAAGGACCTGGTGGTCTAGAGCAGTGGTCCCCAACCTTTTTTGCACCAGGGACCGGCTTCAAGCAAGACCATTCTTCCATGGCCCGGCAGGGTGGGGATGGAGGTGTGGCAGGGGCGGGTCTTTAGTCATAAGAGGCGGGGCTATGTACAGGGTTGTAGTTTAGTATACATGGCTCCGCTCCCACCCTCTTATACATGGCTCCGCTCCCACCCTCGTATACATGGCTCCGCTACGACCCTCGTATTCATGGCTCCACTCCCACCCTCTTATACATGGCTCCGCTCCCACCCTCATATACATGGCTCCACTCCTACCCTCGTATACAAGGCTCTGCTCACACCCTCTTATACATGGCTCCGCTCCCACCCTCGTATACATGACTCCGCTCCCACCCTCGTATACAAGGCTCCGCTCCCACTCTCTTATACATGGCTCTGCTCCCACCCTCGTATTATTGGCTCCACTCCCACACTCGTATACAAGGCTCCGCTCCCACCCTCTTATACATGGCTCCGCTCCCACCCTCTTATACATGGCTCCGCTCCCACCCTTTTATACATGGCTCCGCTCCCACCCTCTTGTACATGGCTCCGCTCCCACCCTTGTGTACAAGGCTCCGCTCCCAACCTTGTATACATGGCTCTGCTCTCAACATTGTATACATGGCTGGGCTCCCCCTTCCTCCCCCATACTTACCCTCCTCGCTCTGTCGCTGAACATCCCTGCATCCCTGTCAGCCACGGCAGCTTCATCCAGTGCTGAGCGGTGACGTAGTACCGCTCATTAACGTCAAGAATATGGACGCCACGCCTATGGGAGTGGCGTCGCGTCCATATTCATAATATTAATGAGCGGTACTACGTCACCGCTAAGCACTGGATGAAGCTGCCGCGGCCGACAGTGATGCAGCGACGGAAGGTGAGTATCGATGTCTAATAAAGCCGGCAGCTGTAGCACTGTAGTGACATGTGTGTCCAGTGTTCTGTGCCGTAGCTCCACAACCCGGCAACAGAACTGCAACGGCCCGGTCCTGGGCCGCAGACCGGCCGTTGGGGACCCCTGGTCTAGAGGGCTATATTTCTGTTTGAGCCAAAGGGCCACTCACCTCTTGGGGTTGTGAACCCCTGCGCAACCCCAGTTCGAGCGTGGAGGTGAGGAGGATCAGACCTCCATGCTGTGCGGATCTTCCTGGTAAGATCACGGGGTCCGGAAAAGTGACTGCGGGGAGGCATCACAGGTATCCACGTCACCGCAGGTCCTTCAGCCAGAGCAAAGAGGAGGCTGAGCCAAGAGCTGCTCCTGCTGCATATCCTCGAAAGGGATATGAGTATGGAAGCAAAAAGATACAACCTGAGGAAGATAGCATGTCGTGGAGTGCAAAGAATTATTAATAAAGGATTGTGCCTTCAACCACTTCTAATACATCTCCCTCTGTCTTAGCACTCCTAATGACCACGTTATTCTTGCTTCCAGGTGTGACAGATAGTCATTCTGGATCCTGCTGTAGAAGGTCACTACAACTGGCTCTGCAGGCACATTCTGGATCTTACATATCTGATGTGGAGTGATATCATTCTCCCTCTATGACGTAGCAGTGATCTCCACCATCTGCTGCTGATTAACACACCCTTGCTGGATGTTTAAATACCTTTAGTCGCTTCTACAAGGCTCCAGTGATAGGTCTATTTACCTCAGTCTGTTGGAAGTGCTAGAAGTCAACTAGTTTCTTTTTGGAGCCTCTTGGAGGATTGCTGATGTGAGCTATCTTGTGTCGTGTCAAGCTAAGTGTATTCCCTCATTTGTGTTCCTGCTTTGTCTTTAGTTGTAGTGGGGGCTGACTAGTGCTCAACCTGTCCCCTCACTATCCAGGGTCTATTTCTAGGAGCAGTCAGGGATTAGATTCCCTTTCGGCGATAGGTGCGGAACCTACTTAGGGATGTAAGGGAAGACAACATGTTGTCAGATCTGCCTAGGGATCTCCACTCCCCCCTTTCTTAGTGTTTGGGCTCCCCCACCCTCTTCCCGTTGTTGTGCACCTAGCTTCTCCCTCACCCAGTGTGACATTATCACCGGCCGTACACATTTATTAGGAAAAAACAAAAAACTGACACTTGGTAAATTTTGAGTGTGTTGTGCTTTTTTTTGTGGTTTTTTTTTCTTTAACCGGGTTCTAGTATCCCGTTTCTGTGCTGGCAGAAGTGACTGACCTTCGATCTGAGGTTCAGCAGCAATGGCAGCTGTTGTGAACGTTTTGGAGACGACTTCGGAGCTGAAGCTCCCTCTGGTGGTTGCTGAGGGTATTGAACCTATGTTGAATACCAAGAGTCCTACACCTGCAAATAATGAGTGGTTCTCAGGTGGTACTGACTGGCCTGATATAAGTGAGCTGATCTTCCATGATCCTCGCCGGTTGATCAATTGTGCTTCCTGGTCTACTTTGGAATTCAGCTTGCTTTCCTGCTGTCTCCTGCTTGCTTTCAGATAAGTCTCTTTCAGTTTTTTTTTACTGTGGTTTGAATTCCTTGCTTTTTGATGCATTGCTTTTTGTCTTCGGCCGGGTCCCCTCGAGGGGGCTTTGGCTCGTCTCCGTTCGTTTTTTGTATTTGTACATTTTCTCAGTTCTTGTGATATTTTACTGCTGGGTAGCTATGTGTCCACACCAGAGATCTGATATAGGTGTTCGAGACTGTGTGGTCTCAGTGTTTTTGGATTCAGAAGTGTTGGAGTTTTTCCTAGGGTTTTTCTGGGTTGCAGAAAGTATTCTCTCCTGTGCTGTCCTTTCTAGACAGTTTTGGGCCCCAGCGTTTGCTCATTCTATTTTCTGTCTGTGTTCGTATTTTCATCTTGTCTAACCGCCATTATATGTTTGGGGCTTCCTACTCTTTTGGGGTCTACTCCGGGGCAGTTAGCTTTCCTCTTTCCATCTTCAGGGATAGCTATCTCTCCGGCTGTGCCTAGGCATCTAGGACCACCGTAGGTATGCTCCACCGCTGCTTCTAGTTGTGCGGTTAGTTTAGGGGTCTGCAACCTATTAGTTTCCAAGCTCTCTGGTGTTAGGCTGCCTATGCGGTTTTTTGCTCCTGTCTCCTCAGCTACCATAACATAACATGCAGCAGCTTCAGACTCCTACTGTGGGGACTTTGTGGGTAGGCCGGTCCAGCTTGAACCCAAAATTGCCCTCCCAGACAGGTTTTAAGGAGGTAGGGACAAGTTTTTTGTATTCAAAGAAGCCTCTAAGTTGTATTTTAAACTTCATCCTTATTCCTCTGGAGATGAGGAGCAACGAGTGAGAATTGTGATTTCACTGTTGCAAGGGGATCATCAATCCTGGGTTTTTTCTTTGCCACAGGGTACTATTTGTCTCCAATCGGTTGCATTTTTTGGGGGTGCTTTAGCCCTTATCTATGATGTTCCTGACAAATTTCCTTGGCTGAATACAGGCTGTGTCGCCTTCAGTCCCTGTTTAGATTTCTGGGAATTAAATCTAATTACTATCCGAGATCCATATCCTCTTCCTCTGATTGCAGATTTATTCAACCAGGTTGTGCGAGCTAAGATTTTCTCCAAGTTTGATTTAAGAGGGGCCTATAACCTGGTTAGAATCAGGGAAGGAGAAGAATGGAAAATGGCACTCAATACCCCTGAGGGAAATTTCGAGAGTCTGGTTATGCCTTTCGGTCTTACCAATGCATTGGCAGTGTACCAGCATTTCATAAATTATATTTTCCATCATTTGGTGGGCAGGTTTGTGGTGGTCTATCTGGATGATATTTTGGTTTATTCACCCAATTTGGAGACACATCAGGGCCGTTTTAAACAGATTCTTCAGGTATTAAGGGATAACAAGCTTTACACCAAACTAGAGAAATGTGTTTTCACCATCCAGGAGATGCAGTTTTTGGGGTACCTGTTGTCATCTTTGGGTTTTTGGATGGATCTGGAGAAGGTTTGTGCCATACTTGATTGGAACATGAAGGCATTACAGTGTTTTCTGGGTTTTACTAATTTTTACCGGATGTTTATTCAAAATTATTCGATAATGGTGAAACCCCTTACTAATAATGACAAGGAAAGGGTCTTATTTTTCTAAATGGTCGAAAGCTGCTCAGCAGGCTTTTTCCTCCTTAAAGAGTTGTTTTGACACTGCACCTGTATTCAGTCAACCCAATGTTTCTCAGCCTTTTATCGTAGAAGTGGATGCATCGAAGGTGGAGGTTAGGGCGTGTTGTCTCAGGGTCGGTCCCCTGGTAAATGGCGTCTTCTTTTCCAAAACATTATTCTCAGCTGAGAGAAATTATGACGTGGGTAATAGGGAGCTTTTGGCAATTAAATTGGTGTTAGAGGAATGATGACATTGGTTGGAGAGGGCAGTACATCATATTACTGTTATCACGGACCACAAGAACCTGTCATATCTTCAATTTGCTAAACATCCCAACCCTAGACAAGCTAGATGGTCCCTGCTCTTTACTAGGTTCAATTTTGTGGTAATTTTCCATCTAGGAGTTAAATACATCAAGGCTGATGCTTTTTCCCGGAGCTTCCCTGGTAGTAGTGACCATAAAAATACTGCCCAATTTTTCTAAAGGGGGTAGTCATTTTGACCTTGTACCCTGATCTGGAGGGAGAGGTGCTGTAGGCTCGGGGGGACTCTCCTGCCTCCTGCCCTTCAGGGAGGTTATTTGTACCTTATAATTTGAGCTGTAAAGTTATTATGGAACATCATAACTCAGTGCTTGCTGGTCATCCAGGGGGTAAGACAGCCGGGGACCTCCTTTCTTATCATTTTTGGTGGTTGGGGTTGCATCGGGATGTGGTTGAATAGGTGTCTGTTTGCAGTGTTTGAAAGTTCTAAAGTATCACATACCGTCCATCTGGTCCACTTCTTCCATTGCCCATTCAAAGTAGACCATGAACACACCTATCAATGGATTTATTACTGACCTACCGGTATCAGCAGGCAAGACAGTGGTTCTGTTGGTCGTAGATAGGTTCAGTAAAATGGTGCAGTTCATCCCATTTCTGACACTTCCGAACGCCAAGACTCTTGCTCTGGTTTTTGTTAATGAGATCATGAAGCTTCACGGGGTTCCCTCTGATTTGGTGTCAGATCGAGGGACTCAATTTGTTTCTAAGTTCTGGAAAGTTTTCTGTTCTCAACTGGGGGTGCAGCTGTCCTTTTTCTCTGCTTCCCATCCTCAGTTGAATGAACAGACCGAGAGAATTAATCAGAAATTAAAAATTTACCTCAGGTGTTTTGTCTCCAAAAACCAAGAGGATTAGGCCTCTTACTTACCGTTGGCCAAGTTTGCTATTAATAATCATCACCAAGAATCTACCAGCAGGTCACCATTCTTTGGTGCATACGGTTTCCATCAACAGTTTGGTAGTTTTATTGCGGGAGGGGCTTCTGGAGTCCCTGAGAAGAAACAGTTTTCTTTGTCTATCTCTTCTGTGTGGCAGGGGTTCATAGTAATTTGATGATCATGAGAGACAGGTACAAACGTATGGCAGGAAACGCTCACCAGGTCCGGACCTAAGTATGAATGACTTTGTGTAGTTGTCTCCCAGGAAGATCAAGTTGAAGATCCCTTCGTGGAAGGTGGGACCTAGGTTTATTGGCCCCTATAAAATAACCGCCGTCATTAACTCTGCAGTTTTAGTCTTGAGTTAACTCAGGCTCCTAAGATCCACAATGTTTTCCACAGGTCTCTGCTCAAGAAATATGTTGAACCTCTTGAGTTCTCTCCCCTGCTGCTGCCCCAATCATTGTTGATGGTAATTTGGAGTTACAAATTTTGAGGATTATTGATTCTCATCTTCAGCATCGTTCCCTGCAGTACTTAGGGTACTTTAGGGGTTATGGTCCAGAAGAGAGCTTGTGGGTTTCTGTGTGGGGTGCAGCACGCAAGCATCCCAGAAGCAAAGCATCACAGAAGATAAGCATCTTGTAAACGGCAGTTATACATGGCAAGGAATTAACATTCATCTTCTCTCTTCACACAGGTATGCACTGCATTCATTGGAAGCAAACAGCTGAATGATACAATCCCTATCTGTCTTGTATGCTGCAATATATACTAATGGTATGCACTGCATTCATTGGAAGCAAACAGCTGAATGATACAATCCCTATCTGTCTTGGATGCTGCAATATATACTAATGGTATGCACTCCATACTTCTGCTTGCTGCCAACCACTGCTTTACAATCTTGCAACATAGTTTAATGTGCCTGGTAAAGCTTTGGTATAATTAATTTTTTGCACTGTGCTTAATACTTACTGCTGTATATCCCTGTGACTGGGGCCTCTCTAGATCTTATCAGGTGGAAGGTGCTAAAGCATATAGATGTAGCCAGCTCTAGTGCCTTTGATGATCTAACCACCCCCTGGTGTGCTGGCACCAGCTGCCAAATTATCCCAAAGCAGCTCCCACAATCCCACTTTCCTGACCCTGTAGTGTGGGCTATATATATAGGAGTAGTCTAAAGGTACTGCCACACTAAGCTATCCCGCTAGCGATCTCGTTAGCGTTGCATACTAATGAGATCGCTAGCGGGATTGTTTCTATATCGCTAAATGCTGCCGCATTTAGCGATATAGTTAACGACGCTATCGCCGTTAGCGATCTTCTTAACGACTTTAGCGGTACAAAAGTACCGCTAAATCGCTAAGAAAAGGTGCCACACAGCGATAAGATACTTACCCAGCGGGAGCGCCAGCGATGAAATAGGGTCCGGAGCGATTCCAGCGACGAGCGAGATCACAGCAGGAAGCTCGTCGCTGGAAGCTGCCGCACTGAACAACATCGCTAACAGGATCGCTAAATAGTGACGTTTTTTAGCGATCCCGTTAGCGATATTGTTTAGTGTGGCATACCCTTAAGGGGAGCACGCAGTGTGGGGTGCAGCACGCAAGCATCCCAGAAGCAAAGCATCACAGAAGATAACCATCTTGTAAACAGCAGTTATCCATGGCAGTTAATCAGGGCTGGAATCAGGTACTTTGCTTTCTTTTTAATTATGTACTTTATTTCTCTCCTCCTGTGTTCCCTTGCCATCCACATTCACCTCCCCATCCCCCCTCCATCACGACTCATACACATCAGCCCCTCCATACTTCCCTCTCCCATGTACAGCTCCCATGCACTCCTCACCTTCTTGAGAAACCTCAGCCCATCTTGCCCAAACACATCACAGAAAAAAACTACTTACAACTCCAACAACTACCTGCTCTTTATCTTCCTACTCCTACTGATTTCAGGGGACATCTCCCCCAACCCTGGTCCACCATCCCCCAACCTCAATCCCTACCCTACCTCATATC
This sequence comes from Oophaga sylvatica, assembly GCA_033576555.1. Lineage (NCBI taxonomy): Eukaryota > Metazoa > Chordata > Amphibia > Anura > Dendrobatidae > Oophaga > Oophaga sylvatica. The sequence continues at coordinate 117,819,255 of JARQOD010000006.1, forward strand.
AAAACCATAATAATCTTATTAATATTACTTGCACTCCCTCATCTCCTTCTTTTAATTGTACCCTCTGGAATCCACGGTCTGCATGCAACAAGCTATCCTTCCTGCACAACTACTTTCTGAACAAATCTCTTCATCTGTTGGCCCTCACAGAAACCTGGATTCAGGATTCTGACACTGTCTCCCCTGCAGCCATTTCCTATGGTGGCTTACAGTTCTCCCATTCCCCAAGACCCGCAAACAGACATGGTGGTGGAGTTGGCATACTCCTGTCCCCACAATGCACTTTACAGGTCATCCCCCCAATTCCATCACTCTGGTCCACACCATCAGGCTCTTCCGTCCCCTCTCCCTCAGAGTAGTGGTCATATATCGGCCCCCAGGCTCGCCCACCCAGTTCCTTGACCACTTCTCAGCCTGGCTGCCGCACTTCATGTCCTCAGAACTATCAACCCTTATCCTCGGAGACTTCAACATCCCCATTAACAGCCCTATTTCCACATCTGCATCTCAGCTTCTATCACTAACCACTTCTCTAGGCCTCTCACAGCTTTCAACCTCTGAGACACACAAGGATGGTAACACCCTTGACCTGGTCTTTGTCCGCCTCTGTTCAATATCCCACCTAAATAACTCACCGCTTCCACTCTCTGACCACAACATTCTCTCCTTCATCCTCACAAATCCTCGACCACCCCAGCGCACTCCTACCTACCATACATTCAGAAATCTACAAGCCATTAACCCTCAGACACTTTCAGACTCCCTACACTCATCGCTGTCCTCAATCTCCTCTTTTTCTTGTCCTAATCAGGCTGTTCAGCACTACAATGACACTCTTAGAAGCACCCTTGACCAAGTAGCACCGCTCACCCTCAGAACTTCCAAACACACTGTAAAACAGCCCTGGCTCACATTGCAAACCCAACTTCTTCAGCGATGCTCTAGGAGTGCTGAACGCCTCTGGAGAAAAACCCGCACACCAGAAGACTTCATCCACTTTAAATTCATGTTAAGAACTTATAATGCTGCCCTTCACCTCGCTAAACAGACCTACTTCACCACCCTGATCTCCTCCTTAGCCAACAACCCCAAGAAACTTTTTGACACTTTTCACTCCCTCCTCAGGCCAAAAGCACAAGCCCCTATCCCAGACATTTGTGCTGATGACCTGGCCTCCCACTTTATAGAAAAAATAGATACAATCTGTAAGGAAATCTGCTCTCAACCACCAAGTGCTGTGACTCCCATCCCACCCTGCATTTCCCCTGGCTCACTTTCCACATTTGATCCCATCACAGAAGAAGAAGTCTCCAGACTCCTCTCTTCCTCTCGTCCGACTACATGCACTACCGACCCCATTCTCTCACATCTCCTCCAGTCTCTCTTTCCAGTTGTCACAACTCACCTAACTACAATCTTTAATCTCTCACTCTCCTCTGGCATTTTCCCATCTTCCTTCAAACACTCCATCATTACTCCACTACTAAAGAAACCCACTCTCGACCCTTCCTGCACAAACAACTACAGACCGGTCTCCAATCTCCCCTTCATCTCTAAACTTTTGGAGCGCCTAGTCTACTCCCGCCTCACCCGTTACCTCTCCACTTACTCCCTTCTAGACCCTTCACAGTCCGGCTTCCGCCCCTTATATTCGACTGAAACTGCACTCATCAAAGTGACCAATGACCTTTTGACAGCAAAACGTAACGGCGACCACTCTCTGCTCATTCTTCTCGACCTTTCTGCAGCTTTCGACACAGTTGACCACTGTCTCCTACTGTCTAGACTCCAGTCACTAGGTATTAAGGACACTGTTCTCTCCTGGTTCTCCTCCTATCTTTCTGACCGCTCCTTCAGTGTTTCGCTCTCTGGCTCCACGTCATCTCCTCTTCCTCTCACTGTCGGGTTACCCCAGGGCTCAGTCCTTGGCCCCCTTCTCTTCTCTCTCTACACGACCCCAATTGGACAGACCATCAGCAGATTTGGCTTTCAGTACCATCTTTATGCTGATGACACACAAATATACACGTCATCCCCGACCTTACCCCCGCTGTTCTACAGAACGCCACCGACTGTCTATCCGCAGTCTCCAACATCATGTCCGCTCTCTATCTGAAACTTAACCTCTCCAAAACTGAACTCCTTCTGCTCCCGTCGACTACTAACCTCCCTAAATTTGACATTTCCCTCTCCGTGGGCGGCACCATAATAACACCCCGGCAGCAGGCTCGCTGTCTGGGTGTTATGTTTGACACCAATCTCTCCTTCACCTCCCATATACAATCTCTTGTTCTCTACACCTAAAGAACATCTCTAGAATCCACCCTTTTCTCACCATGGAAACAACAAAAACCCTCACTGTAGCATTGGTCCACTCCTGCCTGGACTACTGCAACGCTCTATTACTTGGCCTCCCCATTATTCGACTATCCCCTCTCCAGTCCATCCTTAATGCAGCAGCCAGGGTCATCCATCTGGCTAATCGGTACTCGGACGCGTCCCCTCCTCGCCAGTCCTTACAATGGCTGTCCATTCATTATAGGATCCAATTCAAAGTACTTGTTCTCACCCACAAAGCTTTCCACAGTGCAGCACCCCCCTACATCTCCTCCCTCATTTCTATCTATCGGCCTAACCGACTGCTGTGCTCTGCAAACGAATTTCGACTAACCTCTGCACTAATCCGTACCTCCCACTCCCGACTCCAAGACTTCTCCCGCGCTGCGCCAATCCTCTGGAATGCTCTACCCCAAGAAATTAGGACTATCCACAATTTGCATGGTTTCAGGCACTCCCTCAAAACACATTTGTTCAGAGCGGCCTATCACATTCACTAATCAAAGTCATTCTATGTGTAAGTGTGTATGTGTAGCCCATTCACTATCTCCATCCATCCCTCACTCCCTCAAGATGGCTGGACCATCATTGTAAATGCACCATTGTATATACACTCCTGTACTTTGTATCTCCCCCACCTCATTGTAGATTGTAAGCTCTCACGAGCAGGGTCGTCTTATTTTGCTTTAATTATTGTATAGTTAACGTTGTTACTTATGACTTGTGTTTTGAAACTGTTAAACTGTAAAGCGCTGCGGAATATGTTGGCGTTATATAAATAAAGATTATTATTATTATTATTATTATGTTTCTGCATCAGAAGTGAATGTCCCTAGACTGGCTTATTCGTTCCATGCCTCTACCATGAGAAACTGAGTCCTGAGTGTCCGGAGGCCACTCATTGAATGGGGGTACTGTCACGGGTGTGTCAGGTGTGACAGACAGTCATTCTGGATTCGGCTGTAGAAGGTCACTGCACCTGGCGCTGCAGGTACATTCTGGATCTGGCATCTCTGCTGTGGAGTGATATCATTCTCTCTCTATGACCTTGCGGTTGTCTCCATCATCTGCTGATTAACACACCCTTGCTGAATGTTTAAATACCTTTAGTCGCTTCTCCAAGCTCTATTTAGCACTGTTTGTTTTTCTTCTTGGAGCTTCTTGGAGGATTGCTGGTGTAAGCTTTCATGTGTCGTCAAAAGCAAAGTGTATTCACTCATTTGTCTTCCTGCTTTGTCTTTAGTTGTAGTGGGGGCTGACTAGTGCTTACACCATCCCCACATTATCCAGGGCCTATATCTAGGCTCGGCGATAGGTGCGGAACCTATTTAGGGATGTAAGGCCAGACAGGGTGCTGTCAGATATGCCTAGGGGTCTCCACTCCCCCTTTTGCTAGTGTTTGGCTCTCCCACCCTCTTCCCGTTGTTGTGCACATAGCTTCTCCCTCACCCAGCGTGACAATTAAGTTCTGTTTTTCTGTTGTATCAAATATTTATTTAATGCAATAATATGCTAATTAATTATGTAAAAATCATTCAATGTGATTTTCTGGATTTTTCTAAAGATTCTGTCTCTCACAGTTAAAGTGTACCTACAATAAAAATTACAAACCTATTCATTCTTTGTAGGTGGGAAAACTTGCAAAATCGTCAGTGCATCAAATACTTATTTTCCTCACTGTGTATACTGTATATATGTGAAGTAATTATCCCCCTCTACTCTTATTTGGTCAGATCTAATCTGGAATAATGTGTCCAGTTCTAGGCACTACATTTTAAAAAGAAGGCTAACACTGAACAAAGGCCCGATGGAGTTCAGAGTAACTCTGCTGCCTCTTTATAGTGAATGGACCCTTCAGGCATGTCATCTGAATTATGTCATTTGGAGTTCTTAACCCTGATGTAAGTGCTCAGCCTAGAGCGCAGAATAAATGTGATCCAAAATGTTATGTACAATGTTCCCAATAAAAGCATCAACGCAATTCACAAAAAAGCAAGTCCCCACTCAGGTCCGTCATCTGTTAACAGGAATATAGGGGGCTTCCACGTTACTGGTAGCACAAAGGCTCAGGCAAAGCACTATGGTTCCTTGCCCCCCAAAAGAAATCTAGCAAATTCTGCACTCTCAAATTCAAATGCCCTTCTCACTGAGCCTCACAGTGTGCCTAAACCACATTTAGCATTCACATGCTTGTCATTTCTGTAGAGATGAGAGTCCACCTTATTTATGGGCATACGTTTCCAGAAGCATGAGCTGGTAATAATATACTGGGCACTACAATGTATGGGAACTACAATGTACAGGCACTACAATAGCAGATTTTCAATTTTCACTCATCAACATCCACTGCTGCTTGTTTCTGGAAAACACCTATGGAGTCAAATCATCCCTTCACCTGTAGATAAATTCCCAAAGGGGTATAATATCCAAAATGGTGTCACTTGAGGGGGGTATTCTGCCCTTGTAGCCCTTTGGGGTAAGGCTAAGTGAACCCAAACTGGAAAGTTTTGGATTTGTACTATACTTCTTACTGGATTTGTACCAGACTTCTTACTGTATGTCCAGTTTTCTGTTCAGGTCCAGAAGTCTAATAAAGGTTGTTGAAGCTTGTTGCTGCAGCATAAATAAATTTTAAAAAAAAACGACATGCAGTCCTTTTCCTTTTTAAACCAGCTTAAGGAAAACAGATGGCTGGGGGCATATCTATGCTCAGCCTATTAATATCAGCCTGCAGCTGTCTGATTTGCTTTAGCTGGTTATTAAAAATAGGGTGGACACTTAAAAAAAGAAGTTGGGTCCCCCTTATTTTTAATAACCTGCTAAGGCAAAGCAAACAGCCGCAGGCTAATATTAATAGGCTGGTATGGGGCCATGTATATTGACCCCCTTCCATCCTATTAATAGCAGCCCTCAGCCACCACAGAATTTTTTTTATTTTTTTTTGCAGCTCCCCTTTCTCTCGTTCTCGCTCCACATTGCTGTATTGAGAAATTAGAGATGTCTTTTACAAACTTATTTTGTGTGGATAAGGAGGCAACAATCTATGTAGGTGTCATGATTTTTGGTAGGCTGTTTCACATTTGAATTTGTAATGAATATAAATTAATCATGTCAAGCAACAGGTGTACATGGTTTCACTTAATGTAATAGGTATATAAGGATGTTTTTATGTTTTGTTCATATGCCTATTATTAAGAAAATGTTTGAAACACGTCAGATGTATATCTTTGTACCACGTTAGCCGGTAGATAAATTATCTACCGGCTAACGTGGTACAAAGATATACATCTTTCCTGTATCAAAATGGAGGATACCAGAATGTACTGCATCTTTATGTAACTAAAACCACTTCTGAAACACGTCAGGCATTTAGAGGCTGCATCCCCGCATGATGTTTTATTCTTGACATGGAAATAAAATATTGAAGATTTTAATGAAGAGATGCCTGGTGCTGGAACATTTTTCTGTCTTTGCTATTGTTAATGAGTGGTATCTAGCCACTTGTTCATGACACCTGTGTTCAACCGGATTCCGATGAGGCACAACTAACCCTTTCTCTGCTCCCTGCATGATATACCACAGAAACGGTTGTCTCCATTAAATGCACTAATTCAGGCTCTTAACTTCGGCTCTTCCTTCTTGGTGCCCTGGCAAGCAGGGTAATAGTTTATGGGGTTTATGTGAGCTTTGTAATGTTATCGGACATCAAGCCAAGAGGTTAGTAAAGGAGAGGTGTCTATCAGCCCCATTACTAATCCCATAGTCAAAACTAATCAACACACACAAACAGAAAAGTCCTGTCAGCAGGGTTGTGCATACTAACCTACACACAGTGTCAGGTCGGCGCCTTTATACTGAATAAAATGATACTTTTATTGATTAAATCAATCTTGTGCGTCTTTTTTAATCCTTATTTTTAGTTTTTAGATAAGCTCATGTCAGTGACCTGCCCCCTTGTTTGCATAATTAATATACTAATGTGTGTATTTGAAAAAACATGTCACTTCATCAGAATGGCGGCTCCTGTGCACTATCCCTTATTGAAGAGAAACAGCCGCACTCAATATTTGATGCAAAGAAAAAAATAATTAATTTATTCATGTGTACAGACATCACCAAGTATGCTTGATACGTGGCGTGGGGAAATTACGGACAACAATGCTGAGGTTGACATTTCGACTGCAACTGATCTTTTTCAAAACCTCGCTGAAAAGTAAATATAACGACATTTTAAAATGGTGCTGTACATGGCAATCATAAAATAAACATAGAGAAAAAAATAATAACAATAACAATAAGCCCAAAACCAAAGAAAAAAGAGGTATATACAACATAGAGAAACTGAACGCAGTCTATGTAGAAAAGAAATACAATCAAGAATGTGGACGTCATGTTAATTAATATATGGGAGCAGCAGGAGCTTCCCTGGAGAGAAACATGTACAAACAGCGTCATGTATGCGTCAGTTTTGTATTAGTCTATACCTATATACATATATACAAATGTATAAATATAGTGCATCACCTAAATTGATATATTAAAATATTCATTGGCACTGTAGATAATGCAAAAAAATCTTGAACATCTCATGATTACATAAAAAATTTTGAAAACTCCAGGAAAAGGCTGATCAAGAAGGTAAACCCATCTACTAACCTTATTTTGCAGAGTGTGGGAGAAAAAAGAGCTATGCAGAGGGGCAAGTTCCGTGCACGCTATATGGAAATAAGAGGGGAAGGTAGATATTAGAAATCAGAAGACAAATCAAAGAGTTAGGGAAGCGTTGTATAGAGGAATAGGTACCAACCTAGGGGTTTCAGTAGCGGTATGTCCGTCCGTTAGCTACTATGCATGTGTGCTTAGCGGTGGTGGTAGTGGCGCTTATAGAGCGGCGTCTAGACGCCATATCCGGTCTAGCAGGGAGCCAGTGTGAAGCTCTAGAAGCTGGAAGGAGGCTAGACACGCAATTTTAATATTTTTTTCCTTTATTTTTTCCTTTATTTTTCTATAGTTTGCTCATTAAAAATGCCACCTTGTCCCCCTTTGATTTTTCCATAATTTTCCACTTGTTAACATTTTTCTAGTATTCATTATCTTTTTTCATATTTATTACATTTTCTTTTCTTTTTATTTTTTTTTTGATTTTCCTCAAATTCATACACCCCTGGTACATTTCGTTATTTTTATTTTTTATTATTTTTTATTTTTATTTTTCCCTTTAATTTTTCCATTGCTCAATTTCCTTTAAAACCCTCCTCAAAATAACACTTTACATGTGTATTAACATGACTTTTTTTCTATTTATTCATTTATTTTCTGACACATACCAACTTTTCTTTATCCTCTTCAATAGATATTGCAGTCATGCTATTATCACAGCTCAGCGTTACACAGGCGTTTCTGGATCACTCCTGCGCCCCTAGAACCGATTACAAATATCAGGGGATTCCCTTTACATGATTGCGCAAGCGCACTGAGTGCCTCCGACTAGTGTTGAGCGATATTGCTCGATATCTAAAAATATCGTATCTAAATTGTATCGCCGATAGCACTAAATATCGTCGATATCCGATTCCGATTGCGGAAGTCCAATGTAAGTCTATTGGAACAAAATATCGCAACTAAAAAAAAACTTTATTTCCTTGTAAACACTAAATATACACACATAGAATACATATATATATATATATATATATACATGTCATTGTTTGATATATATATATATACATATATGTATAGTTTATACACTTCTACATAGTAAAATATCCTCTGATTCAATTGCCGGGTAAAGCCGGCTTCTGTGAAAAGACAGAAGCACCCGACATGAAATGACACTTGGTGTACATAGGGTTAACCATGTCTTTTCATGTCGTTTGCTATCTGATTTGCACAAACAATTACATCAGTCTATGTGTGCAAAATTTCACACCTGTAGGGGTTAATTAAAGGTGTAAATTCGTTGTAAAAAAAACGGACTTTTTTGCTACGAATTTACACCTTTAATTAACCCCTACAGGTGTGAAATTTTGCACACTTACACTCATGTAATTGTTTGTGCAAATCAGATATCAAACTATATGAAAAGACATGGTTAACTCTATGTAAACCAAGTGTCATTTCATGTCGGGTTCTGCATTTTCACAAAAGCCGGCAATTGAATTAGCGGCTATTATACTATGTAGAAGTGTATGAACTATAAATATAAATATATATATATATATATGTGTCACAAATTTAATGACATGTATATATATATATGAGGTGTAAAATTGCTGAAAAAAAATGCGTGGGCTCCCGCCCTATTTTCGCAACCAGACAGACAAAGCCAGTAAGTGGGGGCAGATAATAATAGCCCAGAGAGGGACCATTATTTTTGGCCCCCCCCGGCTACTAACATCTGCCCCCAGACACCCCAGAAAGGGCAAATCTCTAATTAGATTTGCCCTTTCTGGCACTTTGCCCGTCTATTCATATTGCCCTGTAGCGGTGGCGAATGGGTTAATAAGGGGTTAAAATGACCTTGCAATTGAAAGGTCACTTTAAGTCAGGTTAATAATTGAGAGCTGTCAATTAGACAACTATCAATTATTAATCCTATTGTATGAAAGAAAAATCAAACACACCACTTTAATAAAAAAAGAAGCTTAATGAAATAATCACACAGTTTTTGACCATATTTTATTTTCCTGCTAAAACCATTTCCTGTAATAAAAATAAAATAATAAAGCAAAATTATTCTTACCAATCCGATGTACAGTCAGGTCCCACGGTGTAATCCTTCAGAAAGGGTTAATGTTTACTGCAGGGACCGCAGCTAATGCTGCAGCCTCAGGGTGAGTTTCCACGGTCAGGAAACGCTGCGTGTTTGGCGCTGTGCGCTGGCGCAGCGCCAAACACGCAGCGTCCAGATCTTACAGCATAGTGGAGGGGATTTCAAGAAATCCCGTCTCCACTATGCGTAACAATACGCAGGTGGCAGACCTGCGTAAACGGACATGCGGCGCGTCTTTTTAGACCGCAGCATGTCCTCGCGTATTGCGGCGACGGTGCGTCGCCGCAACATAATTAACACAGGGCTATGTAGCCCTGCGCTCTTTCCGGAGGTGTTCCGGAGGTGTCCTGAACACCTCCGGAAAGAGCGCGCGTCAGAAAGGGGGCGGGGCTTAGACGGAGCGGAATTTCCGCTCCGTCAAAAGCGCTATGGTTCCGGACCGTGGAACCATAGCCTCACAGTAAACCCCCAAATGAATGAGTTCCTCTCCTGGCTGACAGGAGAGGAAGTGGAAAGCTTAATTGATTGCTTTCCACTTTCACTTCAGGTCAGCCAGGGACACAATCAGTGACGTCAGAGGGAACTGGTTAACAAAAATAGGGGATCCCTCGAAAAAAATTGGCGTGGGGTCCCCCCTATTTTTGTTAACCAGCCAGATGAAGCAGACCGCTGAGGCCTGGATTTTCAAGCTGTTAAGGAGCCAAGATCCATGGACCTTGCCAGCCTGATAATACCAGGCCACAGCAGTCTGCATATCTTGGCTGATTAACAAAAATAGGGGATCCCCTCGAAAAAAATTGGCGTGGGGTCCCCCCTATTTTTGTTAACCAGCCAGATGAAGCAGACCACTGAGGCCTGGTTTTTCAGGCTGGTAAGGATCCAATATCCATGGACCTTGCAAGCCTGATAATACCAGGCCACAGCAGTCTGCTTAGCTTGGCTGGTTAACAAAAATAGGGGATCCCCTCAAAAAAAAACGGCGTAGGGGTCCCCCTATTTTTGTTAACCAGCCAAGTAAAATGCAGACTGCTGCGGCCTGGTATTAAAAGACTGTCAAGGCCCATGGATTTTGGCCCTCAACAGCCTGATAATACCAGGCTACAGCAGCCCCACATTTGGCGCATCAAAAGATGTGCCAATTGTGGCACTTTACCCGGCTCTTCCCACTTGCCCTGTAGTGGTGGCAAGCGGGGTAATAAGGGGTTAATGTCACCGTTGATTGCACGGTGACAATAAGCCCGGTTAATAATGGAGAGGCGTCAATAAGACACCGATCCATTATTAATCCCAAAGTTATTAAATGCATAAAAAAAAGACAAAGCAAGAAAAAAGTATTTTAATGAAATAAAAGAGACAACACAGTTTTCATTTCTTTTATTGTACTCTCATTCCTGCGACGCCATCGATCTCCTGTAAAAAAAGAAAAAAAACAAACCAACAGTATACCACCTGTCCGACGCAGTCCATAGTAACGACAGTCCCACGACGATCCAGCTCTGCTACATCGCAATGACAGGCAGAGCCTGTCATCGCGACGCAGCACAGCTGATTACCTGCTTCCCCGGCGGTGACGTCATCGGACTGACTTCTTTACGGCCGGAATTACCCAGCAGTCACTGCAGTTATCGCGAGAAACTGCATGTGACCGCCGGGGAGAAGATGATGCGGCCATTAAGCAGTCCGGGATGTGACCGCCGGAGATCTTCTGCCGGGTAAGTGCCGCTGACTCCTGACAGACCCGACCAACGGACACTGACAGTGACAGACCCGACCGACGGACACAGACAGTGACAGTGACAAATCCGATTCCGGTATTCGATAAGACGAAAATATCGAAACGAATTATCGAAAGGCCGATAGAGCTAATATCAGCCGATAGCCGATATTTGCATTATCGTATCGCTCAACACTACCTCTGACTCATCCCAATACAGATACACACACTGAATGCTTTTAGCGCTCTGCGCATGTGCGGAAGGCGGCGACACGCTCCTTGCATGTCTAGCCTCCTTCCAGCTTCTAGAGCTTCACACTGACTCCCTGCTAGACCGGATATGGCATCTAGACGCCGCTCTATAAGCGCCACTACCACCACCGCTGAGCACACATGCATAGTAGCTAACGGACGGACATACCGCTACTGAAACCCCTAGGTTGGTACCTATTCCTCTATACAATGCTTCCCCAACTCTTTGATTTGTCTTCTGATTTCTAATATCTACCTTCCCCTCTTACTTCCATATAGCGTGCATGGAACTTGCCCCTCTGCATATCTCTTTTTTCTCCCACACTCTGCAAAATAAGGTTAGTAGATGGGTTTACATTCTTGATCAGCCTTTTCCTGGAGTTTTCAAAACTTTTTATGTAATCATGAGATGTTCAAGATTTTTTTGCATTATCTACAGTGCCAATGAATATTTTAATATATCAATTTAGGTGATGCACTATATTTATACATTTGTATATATGTATATAGGTATAGACTAATACAAAACTGACGCATACAGGACGCTGTTTGCACATGTTTCTCTCCAGGGAAGCTCCTGCTGCTCCCATATATTAATTAACATGACGTGAACATTCTTGATTCTATTTCTTTTCTACATAGACTGCGTTCAGTTTCTCTATGTTGTATATACCTCTTTTTTCTTTGGTTTTGGGCTTATTGTTATTGTTATTATTTTTTTTCTCTATGTTTATTTTATGATTGCCATGTACAGCACCGATTTAAAATGTCGTTATATTTACTTTTCAGCGAGGTTTTGAAAAAGACGAGTTGCGGTCGAAACGTCAACCTCAGCATTGTTGTCCGTAATTTCCCCACGCCACGTATCAAGCATACTTGGTGATGTCTGTACACATGAATAAATTAATTATTTTTTTCTTTGCATCAAATATTGAGTGCGGCTGTTTCTCTTCAATATTGGATTTATTGTCCAGCCTGCACCAGCTTCCTAATACACAGTGTGCACATCATTTTTCTCAGTACTGTACACTATCCGTTGTTAGTTAGTGAAAAACTGGGTCTGAACTGAAAAAGTAAGTTGATGTGTATGCAAAATGTAAATGCATATCAAACACATGACCATTATACAGAGAAAACAAAAAACAAGAAACAAATATCCTAAAATAAAAAAAAAATATATTGCAAAACATGCATGAGGTTGTAATAATAAGGGTATTTGGTAAACATGATTTTGATCAAAAGAATGTACAAGCCATCCCGCCACGTCAAGGCAACCCTTTGTGGGACAGTCCTAACTCTTGTATTAAAAACCTTTCCACCTGTCAAGTGACAAATGTGAACAAGGACAGAGAGACTGAACCCACCAGTAAAAGCATAGGCCAGACAGGATGGATTTTTCAGCTCAGAAGCAGGGCGGTCACACCCTTATATGCACAAGATGCACTAAGAACTAAATGAAAAACTGGGTCTGAACTGAAAAAGTAAGTTGATGTGTATGCAAAATGTAAATGCATATCAAACACATGACCATTATACAGAGAAAACAAAAACAAGAATCAAATATCCTAAAATAAAATAAAAAATATATTGCAAAACATGCATGAGGTTGTAATAATAATAATAATAATAATAAGGGTATTTGGTAAACATAATTTTGATCAAAAGAATGTACAAGCCATCCCGCCACGTCAAGGCAACCCTTTGTGGGACAGTCCTAACTCTTGTATTAATAACCTTTCCACCTGTCAAGTGACAAATGTGAACAAGGACAGAGAGACTGAACCCACCAGTAAAAGCATAGACCAGTCAGGATGGATTTCTCAGCTCAGAAGCATCAAATCTGGGGGGATACTGGCTACGGACGTACTATTCCGTCCGAGGGCAGTAAGGGGTTAAACTGTACTCGATCTAAATCATTGAAATTCTACAAAATAAAGCACTGCCATGTAAACGAGCAGCAATTATTCACCTTACCTTCAATAGTTTTCTTGCAATATTCGCATGTGAAATGAGGTGCCCAGGACTTGTTTTGATCCCTGACAGGCATGCCGAAATATGCCTTGTAGGCCTCGCACATCATACGACATGCTTTCACTGAATACTTTCTCACTCGTCTTTAGAAATTGTCCACACACGTTGCAAAATGTGTCTTCTGGGAGCAAACAACATCTTGATGCCATCTTAAACAAATAATTGCTCTTTAACCCCTCTCTGACATTAGACGTACTATCCCGTCCATAAAACCCGTGCCATTCTGACCATGGACGGGATAGTACGTCATAGGCGATCAGCTGCGCTCCTGAGGGGAGCGCAGCTAATCGCCGCCGGGTGTCAGCTGATTATCACAGCTGACACCCGTGACTGTGTGTCAGGAGCGGTCACGGACCGCTCCCGGCACATTAACCCCTAGCACACCGCGATCAAACATGATCGCTGTGTACTGGGGGCACAGGGGAGGATCGCGCAGGGTGGGGGCTCCCTGCGCGCCCCCCTGAGACCCTCAGACCAGCGCGATGTGATCGCGCTGTTCTGAGGGCTTCCTCCCTCCCAGGACCCGGATCCAAGATGGCGCCGGGGTCCTGGAGGGAGGCGGCTTCCTCAGTGCCTGCTGAGAGCAGGCACTGAGAAGCCTGCTGCACTGCCTGAGCGATCGCTGGTGTGACAGAGTGCTGTGCACACTGTCACACCAGCGATCTGCTCAAATACAGTGATGTCCCACCCTGGGACAAAGTAAAAAAGTTAAAAAAATAAAAATAAACATGTTATAAAAAAAAAATCCAAAATAAATAAAAAAAAAAAAAAATATTCCCCAATAAATTCATTTCTTCCTGTAAATAAAAAAACAAAACAATAAAAGTACACATATTTGGTATCACCGCGTCCGTAACGACCCCCCCTATAAAAACTGTCCCACTAGTTAACCCCTTTAGTGAACCCCTTAAAAAAAAAAAAAAAAAACGAAGCAAAAAATCAATGCTTTATCATCATACCGCCGAACAAAAAGTGGAATAACGCGCGATCAAAAAGACCGATATAAATAAACATGATACCGCTGAAAACGTCATCTTGTCCCGCAAAAAACGAGCCACCATACAGCATCATCAGTGAAAAAATAAAAAAGTTATAGCTCGCAGAATAAAGCGATGCAAAAATAATTATTTTTTATATAAAATTGTTTTTATTCTATAAAAGCGCCAAAACATAAAAAAATGATATAAATGAGGTATCGCCATAATCGAACTTACCCGAAGAATAAAACTGCTTTATCAATTTTACCACACGCGGAACAATAAAAACGCCTCCCCCAAAAGAAATTCATGAATTGCTGATTTTTGTTCATTCTAACCTCCCAAAAATCGAAATAAAAGCGATCAAAAAATGTCACCTGCTCAAAAATGGTACAAATAAAAACGTCAACTCGTACCGCAAAAAATAAGACCTCACATGACTCTGTGGGCCAAAATATGCAAAAATTATAGCTCTCAAAATGTGGCGATGCAAAAAAACTATTTTTGCAATAAAAAGCGTCTTTTAGCGTGACAGCTGCCAATCATAAAAACCCGCTATAAATAGTAAATCAAACCCCCCTTTATCACCCCCTTAGTTAGGGAAAAAATAATAAAATTAAAAAATGTATTTATTTCCATTTTCCCATTAGGGTTAGGGTTAGGGTTGCGGCTAAGTTAGGGTTAGGGTTGGCGCTAAAGTTAGGATTAGGGTTAGGGTTGGGATTAGGGTGTGTTAGAGTTAGGTTTGTGGTTAGGGTTGGACTAGGGTTAGGGGTGTGTTGGGGTTAGGGTTGGAGTTAGAATTGGGGGGTTTCCGCTGTTTAGGCACATCAGGGGCTCTCCAAATGTGACATGGCTTCTGATCTCAATTCCAGCTAATTCTGCGTTGAAAAAGTCAAACGGTGCTCCTTCACTTCTGAGCTCTGCCATGCGTCCAAACAGTAGTTTATCCCCACATATGGGGTATCAGCGTACTCTGGACCCCAAGAGTTATTGTGCAATTTGTCCTATTTCTTCTGATACCCTTGGGAAATAAAAAACTGGGGGCGAAAATATCATTTTGTACAAAAAAAATTATTTTTTTGTTTTTACGGCTGTACATTATAAACCTCTGTGAAGCACTTGGGGGTTCATAGCGCTCACCACAACATCTAGATAAGTTCCTTTTGGGGTCTATTTTCCAAAATGGGGTCACTTGTTGGGATTTCCACTGTTTAGGCGCATCAGGGGCTCTCCAAATGTGACATGACGCCCCCAGACCATTCCATCAAAGTCTGCAATCCAAAACGTCACTACTTTCCTTCCGAGCCCCAACGTGTACCCATACAGTAGTTTTCTCCCACATATTGGGTATCAGCGTACCAGGACAAATTGGGCAACAACTTTTGGGGTCCAATTTCTCCTGTTACCCTTGTAAAAATAAAATATTGGGGCGAAAAAATCATGTTTGCAAAAAAAAAAAAAGATTTTTTATTTCTACGGCTGTGCGTTATAAACTTCTGTGAAGCACTTCGGGGTTCAAAGTGCTCACCACACATCTAGATAAGTTCCTTGTGGGGTCTATTTTCCAAAATGGGGTCACTTGTGGGGGGTTTCCACTGTTTAGGCGCATCAGGGGCTCTCCAAATGCGACATGACGCACCCAGACCATTCCATCAAAGTCTGCAATCCAAAACGTCACTACTTCCCTTCCGAGCCCTGACGTGCGCCCATACAGTAGTTTTCTCCCACATATTGGGTATCAGCGTACTCAGGACAAATTGGAAAACAACTTTGGGGTCCAATTTCTCCTGTTACCCTTGTGAAAATAAAATTTGGGGGCGAAAAAATCATTTTTGTAAAAAAAAAAAGATTTTTTATTTTTACGGCTGTGCGTTATAAACTTCTGTGAAGCACTTTGGGGTTCAAAGTGCTCACCACACATCTAGATAAGTTCCTTGTGGGGTCTATTTTCCAAAATGGGGTCACTTGTGGGGGGTTTCCACTGTTTAGGCGCATCAGGGGCTCTCCAAATGCGACATGACGCACCCAGACCATTCCATCAAAGTCTGCAATCCAAAACGTCACTACTTCCCTTCCGAGCCCTGACGTGCGCCATACAGTAGTTTTCTCCCACATATTGGGTATCATCGTACTCAGGACAAATTGGACAACAACTTTTGGGGTCCAATTTCTCCTGTTACCCTTGTGAAAATAAAATATTGGGGGCGAAAAAATCATTTTTGTAAAAAAAAAAGGATTTTTTATTTTTACGGCTGTGCGTTATAAACTTCTGTGAAGCACTTTGGGGTTCAAAGTGCTCACCACACATCTAGATAAGTTCCTTGTGGGGTCTATTTGCCAAAATGGGGTCACTTGTGGGGGGTTTCCACTGTTTAGGTGCATCAGGGGCTCTCCAAATGTGACATGACGCCCCCAGACCATTTCCATCAAAGTCTGCAATCCAAAACGTCACTACTTCCCTTCCGAGCCCCGACGTGTGCCCATACAGTAGTTTTCGCCCACATATTGGGTATCAGTGTACTCAGGACAAATTGGACAACAACTTTGGGTTCCAATTTCTTCTGTTACCCTTGTGAAAATAAAAATTGGGGGCGAAAAAATAATTTTTGTAAAAAAAAAAAGATTTTTTTATTTTACGGCTGTACGTTATAAACTTTAGTGAAACACCTGGGGTTCAAAGTTCTCACCACACATCTAGATAAGTTCCTTGACGGGTCTAGTTTCGAAAAATGGTGTCATTTATGGGGGTTTCCACTGTTTTTGGCAGATCAGGAGCTCTCCAAACACGACATGGCGTCCAGCCAATTCTGCGTTGAAAAAGTCAGACGGGCTCCTTCCCCTTCCAAACTCTGCCATGCACCCAAACAGTAGTAAACAGTAGTGACACTGGCAGAATACATAAATGGCAGATGGAATAATAAAAAACAAAGAATGACCTATGTTTAGATGCCAATCATGAATGCCTAATGGACTATAAGAGACCAACTGCTAAATAGAATGTACAAAACAAACAAAGAACACGCACTGCAGTCAATAGGTCAATGAAAAATTATTATAAATTTATTATATAAATTATTAAAAATAGACACGATGAAATGGAACCATATGGGACAAATGGCATCACAATGTGCGCATGATGAATGGGCTATCACGACAGCAAGGCACCGCATATGTATATATGTGATAATACAATAGAAAAGAACCAAAAAAAGGATAATCCCTTTGTCTAATGTCCATACTCTGAATAGTTAATATATCAACTAATCTAACTAGCACATGCTATAATATATAAAGACAAATGTCACATTAACATTAACATCAGAGCAGAAAATAACAATAGGTGGCATATAGTTACCAGCGTTAATATAGTCAATGCAGATGCCTGTCGCCCGACAGCCCTCCCCGACGCGCGTTTCGGAGTGACAACGCAACTCCTTCCTCAGGGGCATGTTAGCTGAGCCACAAAGGGGCTCTATTTATGTTACCTTCATCAACCGCTGCGCAGGTGTCACCGGTATCTGTATCAGCGGTATCGGGACACACGGGCGCCGCCATGACCGGAAGCACGTGGGGCCCACGTGCTCCGGCGTCTGACGCCACCGGAAGTGACACGGACCGAGCCGGGACGCCCTGCGCAGTAGTGAGGGTCCGGGAAATGAGCAGAAACAATGTAAAAAGCCCATAATGATGCGCATGTACAAATGGGGCCACAAATAACACAACAACAAGCGAAAGTGCAGATGACATCATACTAAATATATATATACAAAATACCACAAACAATAATAATACATACAAAAAATGAAACATGAGCATAAACAAATAGAGGAATATGTAAACAAATACGATAACAGGGAAAATGAAAAAAAAGCACCAAATAAAAAACAAAA
>JARQOD010000006.1:117837330-117882048 GCA_033576555.1 Oophaga sylvatica
TTGGACCCCAAAAGTTGTTGTCCAATTTGTCCTGAGTATGCTGATACCCCATATGTGGGGGGAAAATACTGTTTGGGAGCATAGCAGGGCTCAGAAAGGAAGAAATGACATTTTGGAATGCAGACTTTGATGGGTGTCATGTTCAGTTTGCAGAGCCCCTGATGTGCCTAAACAGTGGAAACCCCCCACAAGTGATCCCATTTTGGAAACTAGACCCCTAAGGAACTTATCTAGATCTGTGGGGAGCACTTTGAACCCCAAGTGCTTCATACAAGTTTATAATGCCCGGGCATGAAAATAAAAAAGCCTATTTTTTTCCCATAAAAATGATCTTTTAGTCACCAATTTTTTATTTTCCCGAGGATATCGAGAGAAATTGGACCCAAAAAGTTGTTCTCCAATTTGTTCTGAGTATGCTGATACCCCACATGTGGGAGAAAACTACTGTATGGGCACATGTTGGGGCTCGGAATAGAAGTAGTGACGTTTAGTAATGCAGACTTTGATGTAATGGTCTGCGAGTGTCATGTCGCATTTGGAGAGCCCCTGATTTGCCTAAACAGTGGAAACCACCACATGTGACCCCATTTTGGAACCTAGACCCCAAAGGAACTTATCTATATGTGTGGTGAGCACTTTGAACCCCGAAGTGCTTCACAGAAGTTTATAACTCCGAGGCGTGAAAATAAAAAAATCATATTTTTTCCACAAACATATTTTACTCCCCAGTTTTTTATTTTCCAAGGGTAGCTGTCAAAATTGGACCCCAAAAGTTGTTGTTCAATTTGTCCTGAGTACGCTGATACCCTTATATGTGGGAGAAAACTACTGTATGGGCACACATCGGGGCTCGGAAGGGAAGTAGTGACATTTTGCATTGCAGACTTTGATGGAATAGTCTGCAGGCTTCATGTCGCGTTTGGAGAGCTCCTTATGTGCCTAAACAGTGGAAACCCCCCACAAGTTACCCCATTTTGGAAACTAGACCCCCAAAGGAACTTATCTAGATGTGTGGTGAGAACTCTGAAGCCCCAAGTGCTTCACAGAAGTTTATAACGTAGAGCCATAAAATAAAAAATCATATTTTTTTCCACAAAAATGATATTTTCGCCCCCAATTTTTTATTTTCCCAAGGGTAACAGAAGAAATTGGAGCCCAAGAGTTATTGTGCAATTTTTCCTGAGTACGCTGATACCCCATATGAGGGGATAAAACTACTGTTTGGGCGCATGGCAGAGCTCAGAAGGGAAGGAGCACCGTTTGACTTTTTCAATGCCGAATTGGCTGGAATTGAGATCAGACGCCATGTCACGTTTGGAGAGCACTTGATGTGCCTAAACAGTGGAAATCCCCCAATTCTAACTCCAACCCTAACCCCAACACACCCCTAACCCTAATCCCAACGTTAATCATAACCCTAACCACAAACCTAACACCAACACACCCCTAACCCTAATCCCAACCCAAACCCTAACTTTAGCCCCAACTTTAACCCTAACTTTAGCCCCAACCCTAACCCTAACCCTAATGCTAATGGGAAAATGGAAATAAATACATTTTTTAAATTTTATTATTTTTCTCTAACTAAGGGGGTGATAAAGGGGGGTTTGATTTACTATTTATAGCAGGTTTTTATGTTTGGCAGCTGTCACACGCTAAAAGACTCTTTTTATTGCAAAAAATAGTTTTTGCATCACCACATTTTTAGAGCTATAATTTTTCCATATTTTGGCCCACAGAGACATGTCAGGTCTTATTCTTTGCGGGACGAGTTGTCGTTTTTATTGGTACCATTTTTTGGCACATTACATTTTTTACGCTTTTTATTACAATTTTTGGGAGGCAGAATGAACAAAAACCAGCAATTCATGAATTTCTTTTGGGGGGGCGTTTATACCGTTCTGCTCGTGGTAAAATTGATAAAGCGGTTTTATACCTCAGATTAGAACGATTACAGCGATACCTCATTTATATCATTTTTTATGTTTTGGCGCTTTTATACAATTAAAACGATTATATATAAAAAATAATTATTTTGCATCGCTTTATTCTGCGAGCTATAGCTTTTTTATTTTTTCGCTGATGATGCTGTATGGCGGCTCATTTTTGCGGGAAAGATGATGTTTTCAGTGGTACCATGTTTATTTATATCCGTCTTTTTGATTGCGTTATTCCACTTTTTGTTCGGCGGTATGATGATTAATCATTGTTTTTTTTTGCTTGTTTTTTTTTTAAGGTATTCACTTAAGGGGTTAGCTAGTGGGACAGGTTTATAGGGCGAGCCTTGATGGGCGCGGCGATACCAAATATGTGTACTTTTATTGTTTTGTTTTTTTTATTTACATGAAGAAATGAATTTATTGGGGAATTTTTTTTTTCATTATTTAGGAATTTTTTTTTACACTTGTGATTTTATTTTTTTTACTTTTTTACTTTTTCCCAGGGTGGGACATCACTGTACAAGGTCAGATTGCCGATCTGACAGTGTGCACAGTACTCTGTCAGATCAGCGATGTGACAGGCACTGCTGCAGGCTTTCTCAGCGCAGCTGATCACATGTGACGCACTATTCAGTCCTTGGGAATTAAGTCCCAGGGCACATGGACGGAATAGTACGTGGATGGAATAAAGGGGTTAAACATCGCAAAGAAGATGACCATTGGCCATCGCTTGTTTTTTCATCTAACGCTCTAAGTGGCTTCTTGCTCCTCTTGGTCTTTTTATCTTTGCCCAAACAATAGGTGTTATCTGTATCTTTAGTCCAGTCAAAATACAAAAAAAAACCTTTACCCTGAACAAATTCAAATAAAGTGTTTTTTTTTTGTAGTATTACAAGTAGAGAAAAACATACTAAAAGTTTACCAAGATTGGGTTACCACAAAGGGTCCAAATGTGACGTCAAAGTATATGGCCGCCAAAGCTGTAAAATGTTAAGTGCGACTCGCCTTTCAGTGTCTATCATATTTCTTTTACAATTACTACTATTATTATAATTATTATTTAATGATTTATTTATCTTCTATTCTTTTACAGAGCAGAGAATGATGGAAAGTCAAGAAACTTGCCCTTATGCAGCCATGAAGTAGAAGATGACGGAGAAAGAGTGGTGATTGGTGCGAAAGGAGCTGAAGGGATCAATAAAGCCAGTATTGAGAGGAGCGTTAGCACTATGGTAGCTGCTGGAGCAGTGGTGCACAAGATGTCGTATGAACTACATAAACAAGAAGCAAATAGACTTGCATAAGACAGCTACTTCCATTCATCGTTCACCTGCCAAGTGAGGTACACGGGTGTCTACTGGATCCTATGATAGCACGACGCAGTGTTTGTTCTGTGGACATGAAGTGGTGAAGACAAGATCTAGTAGTGATTTCGATGACTATAGCTTTGTTAAAATGGATGGATTTGTAAGGTCCATCTTGTCACATTGCAAACAGCGTATTGATCACTGGGCAATAGGGATGAGCTTTCCGATATTGCAATATCGGAAATCGGCCCGATATTTGCTATATCGGAATTCCGATTTCCGATTCCGATATTTTTTTTCACATCGGAAATCGGAAATCCCATAATCCTTCAGCCTCTGAGGGCTCCGTGGAGCCAATCAGGAGCTGAAGAATTGCTGACAACATTGTGTAACTCCCCTAAGCTTGGTAGGAGGCATCCAAACTTGATAGCTAGGGGCTGCGCTGCGATTGGCTGACTGGATGGTGTGATCAGGCAGTATAAAAGGCTGCGCCTGCCATTTTAGCCTCACTCTACTGTGAAAGCAGATAGGGATAGGTTGCTGTTGGAGATAGGGAGAGATCTCGAATCTAATAGTGAAATTGCCGTTCTGAATCCATCAATAGAGATGAAGGCAGGGAGTAAGGGACGTCCCCATGGCGGAAGAGGTGCATCAGCAGCTAGACATGGTGCACATCCAGAGCAAGCAGCAGGCCCAAGTCACTCAGCACCTACTGTTACCCGGCAGCAGTCAATTATGTGCAGCTTGTTAGGAGCACAGGGCCATAGGCTGATAAGAGAGGATCAAGTAGAAACCGTTGTTGGTTGGATGGCAGCAGAGGCATCCACCTCAATGAGCGCAGCATCCTCCCAGGACCTCTCCACCACATCTGGTCAGGCCACTGAAGAGCAGCACCCATCTGCTTCTTCATCGCCCACTAAATTGCTCAGACATTCAGAAGGCCAGGAGCCAACCTTAATCCTCTTCTCAGAATCTGTTGTCTTGGAATCTGTGTGCCAGCCAGACAGCATTCCTGCAGCTGAAGAAGAGGTAGTGTACACAGATGCGCAACCACTGTGTGTGTCTGAGGAAGAAGTGGAGGGTGGGCCAGTGCCCACAGTGACCAGACCCCAGTCAGCAGATGATGATGAATCTCAGCTGCCAGTTTCTGCTGATGAAAGTGAGTGTATTGGATGACGAGGTCCTTGACCCATCATGGCATGCTGAGGGGCAGCAAGCAAGTAGGGATAGCTCAGAGGAAGAGCTTGCAGGTGTGGCACAGCGTAGCCATCCACGTGGGAGAGGAAGAGGGAAACATTTGTTGTCTGCTCCCTCAACTTCAGCACCCATTAGGAGCAGGGCTCTTTTAAAGAGCACAAGGGGTGCACACAAGAGTTGTGGTGCATGGGCCTTTTTCGACCAAGTTGCAGATGACAGTTACAGTACAGTTACAGTAGTCAGATGCAAGCTTTGTCGACAAACTGTGCAGAGAGGGAAGAACGTCAGCAACCTTAATACCACCAATATGTTGACGCATGTCAGGAAGAGGCACCCTGTGGAGTGGCAGCATCACACCAAAGATGATTCGCCACCTGCAGCTGGTCCCCCACCTTCCATCTCTTCAGCCACCTCTTCCTCCTCCTCACAAACAGCTGCTCCCGCTTCCTCGCCAGAGTGCCAGGGTGCATCTGCAGGCAGTGTTGTATGGCGGCACACTGTCTGTACTTTGTCAGCATCAGCATCCCAATCGCTGGCATTCTCACACTCCCAATCCAGCCATCTGTCACACAGGTGTGGGAGAAAAGGCGCCCGTACTAGGCAAACCACCCACGAGCACAGGGCATGAATTCTCGCATTGCCAAACTGCTTGCAGTGGATAAGCTACCATTCTGGCTGGTGAGCAAGCCAGCCTTTATCGATATGTTGGGGTTTGCAATCCCACAATACAGCGTTCCCAGCCGCTTCTACTTCAGCATGCAAGCCGTCCCCGCCCTTTAACAGCATGTGGAGTGTAAAATTAAGCATGCGCTACAAAATGCAGTTAGTAGCAAGGTACAACTGACCACCGACAAGTGGACCAGTCAGCATGGCCAGGGACGCTACATTTCCATCACCACCCATTTGGTAAATGTAGTTGAGCCTGGAACTGAAGTAGACAGTGCAAGTGCTGGGGTCCTGCCAACTCCACGGATTGCAGGCCTCTCCTCCGTACAAATTGACTCCTCCTCATACTCCTCGTCAGACTCGCCTCCTCCCAGACGTACCACAACAACCGATTTCAGCACTGCATCGGCCAAACATCAACAGGCCGTGTTAAAATTGGTTTATCTGGGTAATGTTAGCCACACCGCAACCGAGCTGTGGAACACGCTCAAGGAGCAGAGCGACATGTGGCTTGCGCCGCTCAACCTCCAGCCAGGTATGGTGGTGTGTGACAACGGCCGAAACCTGGTCGCGGCTCTGGGCCTAGGTGGTCTGACTCACATTCCATGCCTTGCCCATGTCCTAAACTTGGTGGTGCAGAGTTTCCTTAGGAACTATCCTGACCTTGAGGAGCTGCTGCACAAAGTCAGATATGAGTGCTCTCATTTGTGACGTTCAAGCATGGCTGCATCGCGCCTTTCAGCCATGCAGCGCAGATTGGGCCTGCCCGAGCACCGCATCATTGTTGACCTCCCCACCAGGTGGAATTCGACTTTGCATATGCTGCGGAGGTTGTGTGAGCAGCAACCTGCAATTATGGAGTTGCAGCTGCAGCAGGCGCAAAGTAGGCGACACACATCAGCCCTCCCACTTTACAACCACAGAGTGGGCAACCATGAAGGACATATGCACCATTTTGAAGTGCTTCGAGGACTCCACTCAGATGGTGAGCGAGGATGCTGCCCTACTCAGCCTGACTATTCCCCTTATATGCCTTATAGAATCATCACTTAAAGGACTAAGGGATGAGGTTTCTCAGGAGGAGGAGGAGGAGTATGATGAGACACTTGCACCAACCAGGAAATCTTCATTGGTCCGGTTGGTACAAAGCTCTGTGGGTGCCTCACAAAGGTCCAGGCAGGACACAGCAAGCGAGCAGGATGAGGAGGACTATAAGGATGAGCTAGAGACGGAAAGTACACAGCGCTCTACTAGTAGTCACCAGATAGAGCATGGATGGGATGATGCAGATCAGCCAGAGCACATTCCTGCAGCTGGTGACAGCGATGCATGGCCAGTTGGCAGTCTTCAGCACATGAGTGACTTCATGCTGCAGTGCCTGAGAAAAGACCCACGCGTGGCTCGTATTCTCCACACAAATGACTACTGGGTGGCCACCCTCTTAGATCCACGTTACCGGGACAGCCTTGAAAGCCTAATTACACCGTTGAACCGGGCGCGTAAAATGCAGGAGTACCAAGAAGCAATGGTTAATTCACTCATGTACTGTTTTCCACCACATAGCAATGATGCGTGTGCACCAGCAGGCACCTCTGTGCATTCTGGGCCCAGCGGAATCCGTTCAGAAGCCGGTAGCAGAATCAGTACATCTGCTACTGACAGTTTCAGTATACCCAACCTGTTCCAACGGTTTCTGAACCCGCATACAGTTTGGGCACCATCAGCACAGACAGTGCAACGCACTAGGAGGCAATGTTACCGTGACATGGTGGCACAATACCTCTTCACCCCTGTCAGTGGGCTTCAGGATGGATCTGCCCCTTCCAAGTTTTGGGTCTCCAAGTTGGATACATGGCCCGAGCTTAGCCAGTATGCCTTGGAGGTCCTGGCTTGTCCTGGTGCCTGTGTGATTTCTGAACGCATCTTTAGTGCAGCTGGCAATGTACTAACAGACCAATGTACCAGACTATCCGCTGCAAATGTGGACCTGCTTACATTCCTAAAAATGAACCAGGCCTGGATTTCTGGTGACTTTTGCTGCCCTGGGCCACAGTACACAGGTTACATGCATGGTTGGTAGCAGTATGCATGCTCTGCCATGTGCCTATGTTGCACACAGCGTAATGTGTTATGCCCGTGCTCTGGCCTGTACTTGGTAGCACCTGGTTCTGTGACTGACTCTTTCATCTCATACTGTTTTCCATTGGCTCTAGTATCGCCAGCTAGTGCCCATTTCCGTGACTGCCACTTTCACAGCATGCTGTGTTTCGGGGCAACAGTACTGCCAGCTGAACCTCATTAGACCAAAGTGGAAAAAAAGGACGACAGATGCCAAACACCTATAGGCAGAAGCACAAGAGGCGGGATCCAGCCACGCTGGCAGTTTCATGGCAGTGAAGTGCGCACAAAGGTGCCTCCCCCAAAGGGTAAACAGAGTTCCAGCATCGCCAGCTGGTTCTCGGGAGTGCCCAAGGGCACGGGTACCTCATGCTCCAAACCGTGTTTCGACAATGCTCGCTCTAACCCTAACCCTTACCCTACTAACCATAAGCCCTTACCCTACCCCAACTAATCCTAACCCAAAGAAAAAACCCGCTGTTAAGAAGATGGCGACCTGTTTTCCTGCTACAGTTTTCGCTCTGTGCATTTTTCTAGTGATTTTTTTGCTCCTCTGCCTCTGCATACTCCTTCCCCATTACAGTCATGGCCAAAAGTTTTGAGAATGACACAAATATTATATTTTCACATGATCTGCTGCCCTCTGGTTTTTATGTGTGTTTGACAGATGTTTTTATCACAGACAGAAATATAATAATTGCAAACATATGAGTAACAAAATCTTATATTGACAGTTAGAATGAGTTAATGCACCAAGTCAGTATTTGCAGTGTTGACCCTTCTTCTTCAGGACCTCTGCAATTCTCCCTGGCATGCTCTCAATCAACTTCTGGACCAAATCCTGACTGATAGAAGTCCATTCTTGCACAATCAATGCTTTCATTTTATCAGAATTTTTAGGTTTTTGTTTGTCCACCCGTCTCTTGATGATTAACCACAAGTTCTCAATGGGATTAAGATCTGGGGAGTTTCCAGGCCATGGACCCAAAATCTCTATGTTTTGTTCCCTGAGCCATTTAGTTATCACCTTTGCTTTATGGCAAGGTGCTCCATCATGCTGGAAAAGGCATTGTTGATCGCCAAACTGCTCTTGGAGGGTTGGGAGAAGTTGCTCTTGGAGGACATTCTGGTACCATTCTTTATTCTTTATTCATGGCTGTGTTTTTAGGCAAGACTGTGAGAGAGCTGATTCCCTTGGCTGAGAAGCAACCCCACACATGAATGGTTTCAGGATGCTTAACAGTTGACATGAGACAAGACTGGTGGTAGCGCTCACCTTGTCTTCTCCGAATGAGGCGTTCTCCTGATGTCCCAAACAATCGAAAAGGGGATTCATCAGAGAAAATAACTTTACTCCAGTCCTCAGCAGTCCACTGCCTGTACCTTTTGCAGAATATCAGTCTGTCCATGATGTTTTTTCTGGAGAGAAGTGGCTTCTTTGCTGCCCTCCTTGAGACAAGGCCTTGCTCCAAGAGTCTCCGCCTCACAGTGCGTGCAGATGCACTCACACCTGCCTGCTGCCATTCCTGAGCAAGCTCTGCACTGCTGGCAACCCGATCCCGCAGCTGAAACACTTTTAAGAGACGGTCCTGGCGCTTGCTGGTCTTTCTTGGGCGCCCTGAAGCCTTTTTGGCAACAATGGAACCTCTCTCCTTGAAGTTCTTGATGATGCGATAGATTGTTGACTGAGGTGCAATCTTTCTACCTGTGATACTCTTCCCTGTTAGGCCATTTTTGTGCATTGCAATGATGCCTGCACGTGTTTCTTTAGAGATAACCATGGTTAACAGAAGAGAAACAATGATGCCAATCACCAGCCTCCTTTTAAAGTGTCCAGTGGTGTCATTCTTACTTAATCATGACAGATTGATCTCCAGCCATGTCCTCATCAACACCCACACCTTTGTTAATGGAGCAATCATTGAAAAGAGGTTAGCTGGTCCTTTTAAGGCAGGGCTGCAATGATTTTGAAATGTGTTTTGGGGGATAAAGTTCATTTTCTAGCCAAATATTGACTTTGCAAGTAATTGCTGTTAAGCTGATCACTCTTTATACCATTATGGATTATATGCAAATTGCCATTAGAAAAAGTGAAGCAGTAGACTTTGTAAAAATTAATATTTGTGTCATTCTCAAAACTTTTGGCCATGACTGTGTTTCCCCTCCATTTTATTCATTATATAGCACTGTAGTGGTCATTTTGTAATTCTGATTTTTTTCTCCCATTGACTTGCATTGATATCGGAAATCGTAAATTCCGATATCCGATATTTTTCCAATATCGGAAATCGGAATTCCGATACGATTTCGGGCAATATTGCTCATCCCTACTGGGCAATCACCATTCAAGGGAGAATCGCGTACTTTGCGAAGGACTTACATGCTGCAGACTGTCTGTATCATCGTTCATGTGACATTAACTTTAGGACAAATTACGGAATTTCCTGTGCGTCATGGTGGTGGAACTACTGCAAAGAAACCGTGGAAGGTAGGGAGGCCGATGAACATGGACCGAGAGCAAGCGTTCTTGAGAATGTGTGCATTTCTCGAGGACAACGATGAAGAGCAACTGACTGTCACAGATCTTACAAGAAAATGACGGAGTATCTTGTAGAAGGAGACAGTGCTGCCTATATTAATAAATGGCTGAGGTATAGGCTGGAGGAGAGGTATGGCGATTCGCTATTCATAGCAGAGTGTGAAGGGTTGCCTAACATTGTAACGTTCCATGAAAAGACCAGAATAATCCTGAGAGACTATTTCCGTAGTCAGGAAATGGATGAAGAAGCCCAGAAGAGAGCCATCATAGAGACTGCGGCCAAACTAATCAAGAGCGATATCAAGTCTAACATCCCATCTTCAACCGATGAATATCCGAAGACTTCTTCGCTTGAATGTCAGTCTGCCTTAGATTATCTCCCCCTGAGTTTGCTTTGCTTGCTTGAAACCCTCTTCGTTGGAAAGGACATTCACAGGAAGGTCGCAAGTAGTGTTGAGCGATACTGCTCGATATCTAAAAATATCGGATCGGAATGGTATCGCCGATATCACTAAATATCGGCGATATCCGATTCCGATACCGGAAGTCCCATGTAAGTCTATGGGAACAAAATATCGCAACTAAAAAAAACATTTATTTCCTTGTAAACACTAAATATACACACATAGAATACATATATATATATATATATATACATGTCATTGTGACATATATATATACATATATGTATAGTTTATACACTTCTACATAGTAAAATATCCTCTGATTCAATTGCCGGGTAAAGCCGGCTTCTGTGAAAGGACAGAAGCACCCGACATGAAATGACACTTGGTGTACATAGGGTTAACCATGTATTTTCATGTCGTTTGCAATCTGATTTGCACAAACAATTACATCAGTCTATGTGTGCAAAATTTCACACCTGTAGGGGTTAATTAAAGGTGTAAATTCGTTGTAAAAAAAACGGACTTTTTTGCTACGAATTTACACCTTTAATTAACCCCTACAGGTGTGAAATTTTGCACACATAGACTGATGTAATTGTTTGTGCAAATCAGATAGCAAAGGACATGAAAAGACATGGTTAACCCTATGTACACCAAGTGTCATTTCATGTCGGGTTCTGCATTTTCACAAAAGCCGTCAATTGAATTAGCGGCTATTATACTATGTAGAAGTGTATGAACTATAAATATAAATATATATATATATATGTGTCACAAATTCAATGACATGTATATATATATATATATATATATATATATATATATATATATATGAGGTGTAAAATTGTTTAAAAAAATGCGTGGACTCCCGCCCTATTTTCGCAACCAGACAGACAAAGCCAGCGAATGGGGGCAGATAATAATAGCCCAGAGAGGGACCATTATTTTTGGCCCCCCCTGGCTACTAACATCTGCCCCCAGACACCCCAGAAAAGACAAATCTATAATTAGATTCGCCCTTTCTGGCACTTTGCCCGTCTATTCCCATTGCCCTGTAGCGGTTGCGAATGGGTTAATATGGGGTTAAAGCCACATTGCAATTGAAAGGTGACCTTAAGCCAGGTTAATAATTGAGAGCTGTCAATTAGACAACTATCAATTATTAATCCTATTGCATGAAATAAAAATAAAACACACACACTTTAATTAAAAATCATTTTAATGAAATAAAGACACATGTTTTTGACCATCTTTTATTTGACTGCAAAAACCATTTCCTGTAATAAAAATAAAATAAAAAAGCAAAATTATTCTTACCTATCCCATGCACAGTCAGGTCCCACGGTGTAATCCTTCAGAAAGGGTTAATGTTTACTGCAGGGACCGCAGCTAATGCTGCAGCCTCACATTAAACCCCAAATGAATGAGTTCCTCTCCTGGCTGACAGGAGAGGAAGTGGAAAGCTTAATTGATTGCTTTCCACTTTCACTTCAGGTCAGCCAGGGACACAATCAGTGACGTCAGAGGGAACTGATTAACAAAAATAGGGGTTCCCTTCGAATAAAAAATGGCGTGGGGTCCCCCCTATTTTTGTTAACCAGCCAGATGAAGCAGACCGCTGAGGCCTGGATTTTCAGGCTGTTAAGGAGCCAAGATCCATGGACCTTGCCAGCCTGATAATACCAGGCCACAGCAGTCTGCATATCTTGGCTGATTAACAAAAATAGGGGATCCCCTCGAAAAAAATTGGCGTGGGGTCCCCCCTATTTTTGTTAACCAGCCAGATGAAGCAGACCGCTGAGGCCTGGTTTTTCAGGCTGGTAAGGATCCAATATCCATGGACCTTGCAAGCCTGATAATACCAGGCCACAGCAGTCTGCTTAGCTTGGCTGGTTAACAAAAATAGGGGATCCCCTCGAAAAAAAAACGGCGTAGGGGTCCCCCTATTTTTGTTAACCAGCCAAGTAAAATGCAGACTGCTGCGGCCTGGTATTAAAAGACTGTCAAGGCCCATGGATTTTGGCCCTCAACAGCCTGATAATACCAGGCTACAGCAGCCCCACATTTGGCGCATCAAAAGATGTGCCAATTGTGGCACTTTACCCGGCTCTTCCCACTGCCCTGTAGCGGTGGCAAGTGGGGTAATAAGGGGTTAATGTCACCGTTGATTGCACGGTGACAATAAGCCCGGTTAATAATGGAGAGGTGTCAATAAGACACCGATCCATTATTAATCCCAAAGTTATTAAATGTATAAAAAAAAGACAAAGCAAGAAAAAAGTCTTTTAATGAAATAAAAGAGACAACACAGTTTTCATTAATTTTATTATACACTCATTCCTGCGACGCCATCGATCTCCTGTAAAAAAAGAAAAAAAACAAACCAACAGTATACCACCTGTCCGACGCAGTCCATAGTAACGACAGTCCCACGACGATCCAGCTCTGCTACATCGCAATGACAGGCAGAGCCTGTCATTGCAACGCAGCACAGCTGATTACCTGCTTCCCCGGCGGTGACGTCATCGGACTGACTGCTTTACGGCCGGGATTACCCAGCAGTCACTGCAGTTATCGCGAGAAACTGCATGTGACCGCCGGGGAAAGATGATGGCGGCCATGAAGCAGTCCAGCCCGTGACCGCCGGAGATCTTCTGCCAGGTAAGTGCCGCTGACTCCTGACAGACCCGACCGACGGACACTGACAGTGACAGTGACAATCCCGATTCCGGTATCCGATAAGACGAAAATATCAGAACTAAGTATCGAAAGGCCGATAGAGCTAATATCGGCCGATACCCGATACTTGCGGTATCGTATCGCTCAACACTAGTCGCAAGCATTGGACAATCAGTTGATCAGGGTGTACGTCCCAGGGCTGTAGTAGCTCCATTGCAGCTTGGGTTAGCAGTCCAGCTCCATCATCATTTCAGGTCTCAATTTCTTGTAGACAGTCTCTCAGCCATGGGATATTGTTCATCATATTCGGAAGTTCAGCGATTCGAGGAAAACGCTGCCGCTTCTGTTGTCCAGGATGTACTCAGTGGTACCATAGACAGACTGGATACGGCACTGCTGTTCGCTGCAGACAATGTTGATCATAATATCATCACGTTAGATGGGAAGGGGACTTTCCATGGCATGGTGATGGTAGCTACTGTAACTCCAGGAAGGAAGTTCAGTCGCACTGTTCTCAGACGGAAGACTGCGGACTTGGAGATAGTTGAACAAAGCAGAGTTGATGTAAGGGAATATCGTTTTGCAAAACACACTCGCCGAAACATAAAATTCATGCCCTTGCCATTTCTCGACGCCATTGACCATCGTGTTGATGTATTGTGGGAGGTGTCTTTACGCTTCAATCAGCCTGCACCGAGCTGGAATGGAATGATGCACATGCTACATAAAGACTGTGATCATCAGAGGTCGTCTTCGGCAATCTTCCTGCCCATCATTGACATGTATTCCGGAGACAAGTCATGCATCTTATCTACTCTTGAGTATCTGTGCAACCTTGCTGATAAACACCGATCCGCTGTAGTTGTTACATTCGATCAGCCGCTCTACTGGAAAGTGTCAGAAATCAAACACGAGGTGCCTGAAGACAGCCCTGTTCAAGATGTTGTCCTGATGCTCGGGAGCTTCCACACATTGATGAATCTTATGGGTGCCATAGGAACGTTGATGGATGGGAGTAGAATCAAAGAGATCTTGAGAACAACACATCATGACTGGAAAGGCAGTTCAGCGTGCAGTTCGTGGCCATCTCCTCCTTTATCAGTGTCTTACTGAGCAAGTTGCAGACAAAGTACTTTGCGACCATCCCGATTTTGCAGAACTGTTGCCAGAACTTGAGCAGTTGTATGCTCGGACACTGACAGGGGAGAGTGACTTAAATTTGGTCATCACTTCTACCTGCCTTAGTGAAATTGTCCACCTCTTGTCCACCAAAAGAAACGGATTATCCGCTCACTCTCGCACCAGTAAACTATGGCTGAATTACCAACAGATGGTAGGAATTGCAAGGGAGCTTATCGAGGCCGATCGTACAGGATCCTGGCTGATGCACCTTCATGCTGTAGCCGAATGTTTGCCCATTCTTGCAGCTGCTGGGCATGGGAACTATTTGAAGGCCGCCTACCTTTACCTCCAGTCTATGACCACTCTGGAAGACGCTGGGTGTAAAGCGATGGTGGCATTGTTCGGGGGCAAACCTGGAGACAATCTGTCTGCAATGAGGTATTCTACTCTCTGCAAAAAAGTTGGTTCAGCCAAAATCTTTGTTACACCTGAACGACTGCCACCGACCTCCTCTGCAATGGAGTATCATGCCCTTCGGAGTTACCTCCAAGTGATGCTTTGGATGGACAATGGTGAGGCCATGGACACTACTGAATGGGAATGGGAATTGCAGAACAACAGTCTAGTTCCAGTGATGATGTATACTTCGCCAGAAACACTTCTGAAAATAATTCACTGCAATTGTTCTCATGGTTGTAGTACACTTCGGTGCACTTGCAAAAGACACGGACTTACCTGTACACAGGTATGCGGACCATGTCAAGAAGGGCATTGTGACAATATGAGTGAGGAAGCAGTGTCTGATGATGAAAATAGTGACTATTGACCTGACACGCTTATTCAGTGATGAAGTAGGTCTTAAAATGCACTGTGTATTAATTCAATAATATCTAGAAATGTACATGTATGTCATGACGTCATTGATGACGTCATGACCTCGCCTGTCCATGTAGTTAGTATAAAAATTTGTATAAAAATTTTTATATGAAAATATATAGTATACAAAATGCAAACTCTTCTGTAACTTACAGCTACAGCTTTGAAATAGGGAAATATTCGTTATTTTTAGTGCGATGGCTGTCATCATCTTATGATGTCATAGTTAGGACCTTTGTTGTGATCAATTTTTGGAAAACTTTTAATATCTTGTTCCCCACATATAGTAATAAAAAAAATCATAAACCGCTTTCTTGGAATTTGTTCCGGGTCAAACCGTATTTTGACTGGACTACTTGCTCCTCTGTATCAGTCTCCTCACCATCCCTCTCTGTTCCTGAATCAATTTTACATTCTTCCACCTCATCTTGAGATGAAATGTCAATCTTTTCACCTAAATCTTCACTCAGTGAGGGGTCTTCCTCATCATCATTTAACAGCATATTCTTCATTTCTTCAACATGAAGGGGGTTACATAAATTATACATTTTACTGGCCAATTTAGTAGAGAATCTGAAGCGAAAGAGAGAGTATGTGATAGGGCACAATGTGCCTTAGAGCCCACCCACTTTTTTTTCTAACAAAACTCTACTTATTTACACAAACTTTGCATTACTTATTCATAAAACAAGGTAACTAAACAATTGTGATGAATAAAAAGAGAATATACTAACCTTGAAATGTGAGACGAGTTCAGTAGCAGTGAGCCTGTGAAGCCACAAAGATCAAATCAGCTCTCCAAACATCTGCTGGAACACGGTGAGAGCAGGTTTCAAAAAGCATGTGTAAGGGTCGGCCATAGTCGTGGCCACGGTCACTACAGCATCAGTGTCCTGGCCGTCCCTTACAAAAACATAAAGTCCATTGCTGTGCGTACCTGTATCTCCAGGTTCAGGTCCCTCTAGGCACTTCTCAGACAATGAAGATTCCTACCCACGGTGACCCCCATCAAATGAGACACACTCCATTGTAACTGGAACGGTTTCTTTACTATGAACTTGGCACAGCATATCCACAGTTGTTACATTTCAGGTTACATATTCTTCCATACGGGATTCCTCAACTTTCCCTTCACTGCTGACGCGCCCGGACCGTCTTAGACTGCTTCCCATCTTCTTCCCGGCTCAACCTCGCCACAATGACAATTCCCTCTGCCTGCTTTGTCCCAGGATAGAGATCATCAGTCACTAAGTTAGGCTGCCTCTGGCAAAGCATCTGACCAGTCTCTACTGTTCCCTGTGAAGCTTCAGCGTTCCCTTCTTTCTCACTCACTGAATCTGTACTTTCCTCCGTCTGTCCAACAACAGACCTCCAGGCGTCCACCCAGGCCATCATTTGCCACAAATTCAGCATTCTTCTGTCCCACTGTCCTTCCGTTCTTTAACTGTGGATACCTGGGACTAACACTTGCTGAACATTACGAGGCTGTCTAGCCGTTCGAGCCTATGGCCCATGGGGACACTTTGGGCTCCCAGGCCCCGTCTGACTAACTTCCCTTCTGCTCTAACCTTATCTCCTGGCAGCCCCTCCTATTATGTTAATGTGGAGCCCAGCTGTGCTTGGATTCCTAATCTCCAGAAGGGTGCACTGAAGGTAATCACCACTAGAGGTCCAACATTCACATTCACACACCTTCACCCATCCCTGAGACCACCAGAGGGAGCTGTTTAGCCATTGTGGCAAGACAACTCGCTCGGCTCTCCTGAAGGCAGACTCAGGACACACGTTCTCTGGGTTTTCTTTCTGCTGGTTTATTATCAGCCATAAACTCATGCAGGTTTCACAGGAAAAGTAAACATGACCCCTCTGGGTTAAACGGCAAAAACATAAAAAAAACAAACAATAACTCAGTCCATAGATGAGTGGGTTCCGCCCGCTCTCGGTAGCATAAACTGCACTGCTAAAGTCCTTGTGGAAAGCTCTCCAGCTTCCACTATACTGTCTGGAGACTTTCCTCTCCAGACCACACTCTTCAGAAAAAAAACAGGACTGAGCTTTTACACATTGCTCAGCCACACCCTGAGGGGAGGTAGGGGGAATGCGTCCCGCCCTCTTTGCCATTCCCATAAAACCGCACACCCTTTAACAGAGTAAACCTACCAGCATATAACATGCTGGCGGATAAATAAAGTAGGTCTTAATTCACACAGGAGAGCATCCTGTGTGACACATACCTCCCCTCACATATAAAACCAGTGACACTGTCACATATTCCCCCCCTCTGCCCAAAGCCGGGGGTTTGGGCACCTTCTGACACCAGACAGGGAATCCTAGAGAGGGCATCTGCATTCCCATGTAACTTCCCTGGCCTATGCTCCACGTGAAAGTTAAAATCTTGAAGCTCTAGGAACCATCTAGTTACCCTAGCATTTTTTCCCCTCTTTTCCCTCAACCATCTCAATGGGGCATGGTCTGATACTAATTTAAACTTCCGGCCTATTAGGTAATATTTCAGTGTATCCACGGCCCATTTTATGGCTAAACACTCTTTCTCTACTATGGCGTAGTTCTTCTCGCAGGAGGACAGCTTTCGGCTTAGATAAAGAATGGGATGTTCTTCCCCATTTATTTCTTGGGAGAGTACGGCCCGAGACCAACCTCTGATGCGTCAGTCTGGACCACAAATTCTTTCTTAAAGTCTGGCGCGACCAGGACAGGCTGCTTGCACAGTGTTAGCTTCAGCTTCTGAAATACGGTCTCCGTTTCTTCCGTCCATTTCACCATGGTTGATTTGGTGCCTTTTAGAAGATCTGTTAGTGGGGCGGCAATCATGGCGAAATTCGGGATAAACCGCCGGTAGTATCCCACCATTCCCAGGAATGCTTTCACCTGCTTCTTTGAGAGCGGTTGCGGCCAGGTTTGAATTGCCTCCACTTTCTTGATTTGCGGCTTTATTTCGCCTCTCCCAACAACATAGCCCAGGTACTTGGCCTCCTCTTTTCCGATGGCACACTTTCTCGGATTTATGGTAAATCCTGCTTTCCTTAGCGCGTCCAAAACGGCCTGTAGTTTAGGTAGGTGACTAGCCCAGTCTGGGCTAAAGACCACAATGTCGTCGAGGTAGGCTGCGGCATACTTCTTATGTGGGGCTAGGATCCGATCCATAGCCCTCTGGAAAGTGGCTGGGGCCCCCTGTAGTCCGAACGGCATCCGCGTGTATTGAAAACAGCCATCTGGTATTGAGAAAGCCATCTTCTCTTTAGCCATCTGGGACATGGGGATCTGCCAGTGGCCCTTCGTCAGGTCAAGAGTGGTGATGTACCTCGCCGGTCCAAGCCTCTCGATAAGTTCGTCGACGCGGGGCATCGGGTACGCGTCACACTTGGATACCTCATTCAGCCGACGGTAGTCATTACAAAACCTCCACTCTCCATTGGGTTTCGGCACGAGGACGATTGGGCTCGACCACCCACTCTTTGACTCCTCTATTACCCCGAGGTATAACATCCTCTTCACCTCAGCCGAGATCACCTCCCGGCGTGCTTCCGGAATCCGATACGGCTTCAAATTCACTCGTACATGCGGTCCTGTCAGCACGTCATGCTCTACCACTTGTGTATGCCCTGGCAACTCTGAGAACAGCTCCCGATTCTGCTGTAGTAATTCTCGACACTGTTGCTTCTGGGCCGGTGATAGAGTCTCTGCAATAGTGACCTCCTCCACCTTGCCTTCTGGTGCGGCTCCCAGGCAAGGAGTTTCCACAGGTTCACGGTCCCGCCACGGCTTGAGCAAGTTTATATGATATATTTGATGTGCCTTCCTTCGGCCAGGCTGGTGGACTCTATAATTAACCTCGCTGACTTTCTCTACCACCTCGTATGGACCTTGCCATTTGGCGAGGAACTTGCTCTCGATGGTAGGGATCAGCACCAAAACACGGTCTCCGGGCTGGAACTGTCTTAGTCTCGCCGACCGGTTATAGACCCTCGCCTGGGCTTCCTGCGCCTGGAGGAGATGTTCCTTTACGATGGGCATCACCTTTGACATTCTCTCCTGTAACTGGGCGACATGTTCGATGATACTCCGGTGTGGAGTGACTTCAATCTCCCAAGTTTCCTTGGCGATGTCTAGGAGAACTCTTGGATGCCGCCCATATAGGAGCTCAAATGGAGAGAAGCCAGTGGAGGCTTGAGGAACTTCTCTGACCGAGAAAAGCAGAAATGGGAGCAGGTAGTCCAGTCTCTCCCATCCTTTTCAACGACCTTCTTGAGCATCGCCTTTAAGGTCTTGTTGAAGCGTTCCACTAGGCCGTCCGTTTGTGGATGATAAACCGAGGTCTGCAGCTGAGTTATCTGAAGGACTCTGCAAAGCTCCTTCATCACCTTGCTCATGAAGGGGGTTCCTTGGTCTGTTAGAATCTCTTTTGGTAGACCTGTCCGAGCAAAAATATGGACCAACTCTCGGGCTATACTTTTACTGGACATGTTCCTTAGGGGAACCGCTTCTGGATACCGAGTCGCATAGTCCATGACGACCAGGATATATTGGTGGCCCCGAGCTGATTTGACTATGGGGCCCACGAGGTCCATGGCGATCCTCTCAAAGGGAACCTCTATCACAGGTAGTGGAACTAAGGGGCTACGGAAATGGGAGGAGGGAGCGGTTATTTGGCAGGTGGGGCAGGACCTACAAAAGTTTTGAATTTCTCGATAACACCTTGGCCAATAAAACCTCCTCAGTATCCTCTCCTGAGTTTTCTCGACCCTAGGTGTCACCCCAGAACATGTGAATGGGCCATATCTAGCACCCGCCGTCTGTATGGCCCCGGCACTAACAGCTGTTCCACTATCTCACCGCCCCTCAGTTTGGCCACCCGATATAGCAACTCCCCCTGTACTGCAAAGTGGGGGAATATGGTGTCGGCCCCCGGCTCTTGGGCAACCCCATTACATACAGTAACCTGGTCGAACACCCCTTTTAAGGTCAGGTCTCGAACTTGAGCAGTCCCAAAGTTCTCTCTGGACATATCTAACGCAGGTATGTCGGCCTCCTCGGTCACCGTCTCCCCCTCATCACCGACAAGGACGCACAGTGGGAATTCCTCTCTCTGAGACTCTGTCGGGAGTTCTCCTTCAAGGATCTCGCTTTTCCCCATGCTACTTAGTCCAGTTCCCTTCCCCCACAAGTCCCAGAATAAGGAAAAATCACGGCCCAATATGACGGGATGTATCAGGTCCTTTACCACCCCGACTTCATGGGACTGGGCACCACAGTCTGTCCCCACTGTTACTGTGGCCACGGGATAGTCCTTGGCGTCACCATGGATGCACCGAACACCCAGGGTTTTGGAAGGGATCAACTGGTGGGAAGGGATGCTCTGATCAAGGTCACCATACTCCCGGAGTCCAACAGCCCAAGCACTTTTATTCCATTAATGGATACTGCACACGCCTGCGGTCCCTCGTCGGGTCGACAGTCCACGCTACAGGCTGGATAGGCATAATAGGAGACCCGTCTGCCTAGGCTGCAGTCCATGGGCTCAGGGGATATTTGACACCTGACGGCTACATGTCCAGGGTTGTGACATCGCCAGCAAACTATATTTTTCCCAACTGTTCTAAAGGTACCTTCAATAGGAGGTGGATGCCCCCCCAGTGGTGGCTCTAGACCCCTTCCGTGGTGAACCCACCCCCTTTTGGGTATCCCAGTAGGGAGAAGTGATTGCATCCGGTTTCCCAAGAGATCTCTCCACTACCTGGTACCTCTCTACCAGGCCGATAAAGTCATCTGCGTTCTGGGGATCACCCTGGGCAACCCAGGTCTGTACTGACTTGGGAAGGGAATGCATGAATCTGTCAATCACCACCCGCTCAACTATCTGGGCCGGAGTGGAGGACTCCGGTTGTAGCCACTTCTGAACAAGATGCAGTAGGTCAAACATATGCCCAGTGATGAACTCGCTGGGCTCTTACTGCCATATTTGCTCCCAGACGTGCTAAGATCTCTGTCTTTTGTTTGGGATATTCCTTAGCATCTTGCAGCGCCAAGTCAAAATACGCTTTTTGGGGTTCACCCGATAAATATGGCGCCAGAACCTCTGCCCACTATGCTGGTGGAAGTCTCTCCCGATCAGCCACCCTCTCAAAAACAGTCAGAAATGCTTCTACATCATCCCCAGGGGTCATCTTCTGCATGGCCCGCCTTACCGCCTTCCTGACGTGAGAATCATCAGTCGGCCCTGGGGTTGGGGTGGCCGCCCTGCTCTGGATGGCGTCCGCCAAAAGCTGTATCTGCTGTTGCGCCTCCTGATGGTGCTGCTGCTGCGACTTTTGCTGCAACTGGATCTGCTGAAGCAACAGTTTGGTCGTCTCCTGGTGCTGCTGCTGCATGCTCTGCTGAGCCTGCTGTATGCTCTGCTGGCTCTGTAGGTGTTGCTGCTGCATGCTCTGCTGGGCCTGGACCAAGTGCTTAACGAGCTCCTCCATGCTGCCGGACTTCTCTGGCTGGCTGGCAGCCTTCACCCAGGACATCCACCGGTCTTTGTGGCAGGTACACGTGTTCCTGGAATCCTGCACGCACTCTCACACCAACTGTGGCAAGACGACTCGCTCGGCTCTCCTGAAGGCAGACTCAGGACACATGTTCTCTGGGTTTTCTTTCTGCTGGTTTATTATCAGCCATAAACTCATGCAGGTTTCGCAGGAAAAGTAAACATGACCCCTCTGGGTTAAACGGCAAAAACATAAAAAAAAAAAAACAATAACTCAGTCCATAGATGAGTGGGTTCCGCCCGCTCTCGGTAGCATAAACTGCACTGCTAAAGTCCTTGTGGAAAGCTCTCCAGCTTCCACTATACTGTCTGGAGACTTTCCTCTCCAGACCACACTCTTCAGAAAAAAAACAGGACTGAGCTTTTACACATTGCTCAGCCACACCCTGAGGGGAGGTAGGGGGAATGTGTCCCGCCCTCTTTGCCATTCCCATAAAACCGCACACCCTTTATCAGAGTAAACCTACCAGCATATAACATGCTGGCGGATAAATAAAGTAGGTCTTAATTCACACAGGAGAGCATCCTGTGTGACACATACCTCCCCTCACATATAAAACCAGTGACACTGTCACACCATATATAAGGAGGGTGAAGACACTTAAGCGCAGTTGTTTAGTTGGTGCAGTTACCTCAGAAAGTGAGGTTGAGAGTGTTGTGAGCGCAGAGAGCGCAGAGTGTGTGCAGGCTGGCACACGGAGCAGAGCTCAAAAGAGAGAGAGTTCAGCTGTTAGCTGAGGAGTCTGAAGTCTGCAGCTTGAAGTCTAGTTCAATTGAGTGGAGTCTAGTAAAATTGGAATGGAAACCACTCCAGCCTAGTCAGAACTGAGTCAAGTGAGTGCAGCTCAGTGAGAAAGCGTGCCAACGCTTAGAGAGCGGTGAAGAAGAAGAGGCAGCCCACCAACTGCCAGTGTGTGATCGTGTGAGGGCCCGAGTAGGACGAAAGGAAAGTGGAAAGCAAGTGAGGGACAGAGGAGCCTAAACAGCTCATCCCCATCATTACAACCGGACACCGGGTCCGAGCTTACTGGAATCTTCACGACCAGTAGGAGATACCGGAGTTCCTGCGGGACTACAAGTCGCAGGAGCCCTTTAGTGCTGATACGTAATTGGGTCAGGAAGACGGGAGTCTGGCAGGTACCGCCATCAGAGACTGTGTTCTTTCAAGAGAAGGCCCTACACAAGGTCAGCCGGGCATAAAGTTGGAGACAGACTCAGACCTAGTTTCACACAGGTCAGAGACTCATTTTGGAGCAAGGAGGCCCTACACCTACTCAGTGGGAAGAACTGGATGTGCACCCTTCACCCTACAGTGCTCCAGGACGTGCCTGCAATAACAACAGTAAAGGTACAGAAAGAGACTTATGTGTGTATGTCCATCTTACTACTCCTACCGTCGGATTCCCCTCCGTCCTGCACCCCTACACACTCTACCTACCCTGAAGGACCCAGCCTTACCTGTGGAAGGCTTAACACCTTGCTGCCCAATACCAACCCTTCAGAGGATCTACACAGCAGCGCTGGTCACACTGACCAGGTACCACAGGTGGCGTCACGAACATCCTACAAACCTTTAATCCCCTGTAAATATCCCCTTTTTGAGGTGAGTCCCAGGGCCACGGACCGAGCTGCAGCTACCGTGACATCCCCCATAGAAGTGGACGGGCTCAGTGCCGAGTGACCCACGGCCCTGGCGGGCGACTCATTAACCCTACACAAAATCTACTGACTAGCTAGTGTGTGCTAGGATGCCCCATCTAGTGGCCATTCCCCGCATTACACTTGCCCTATACTTATATTGTGCAAAGCAATGAGCATATAACATTAAAGGTAATACATTTAAGATGTAGCAGTA
The DNA here is from genome assembly GCA_033576555.1 of Oophaga sylvatica. Classification (NCBI taxonomy): domain Eukaryota; kingdom Metazoa; phylum Chordata; class Amphibia; order Anura; family Dendrobatidae; genus Oophaga; species Oophaga sylvatica. The sequence continues at coordinate 117,860,587 of JARQOD010000006.1, forward strand.
CCAATTGCGTATACAGTGGTAATACACTAGAAGTATAGCAGTACCACAAAATAACATATTTACATAAAATGAGCAACAATATTTCTCTGTCCCCTTACACATGTAAAGACAGGAAATAACTGGGGGGGAGATTTTCTGATAATTTGGAGAGGAGAGAGAAACAAAACAAATTGAGCTGTGCCTGTCAGATCAGCTGTGCCTGACAGAGGGTTAAATAGCAATCTGAAGACACAAGTGTGTGTGCTAATGGGCCTGAAAAAGGGTTAGAGAAATGATGTTACACATCAGGCAAACTGCAAAGCCCAACTTGGAGCACAACAGAGCACAGCAGACCGAGGTGAAGAGAGCAAATCCCCGACCTAGGACATGTTTATAACAGTAAGCTCTTATGGTCAGCAGGGTTCTTTCTCCTCTCACCCATGTGTATTCTCCGAGTAATTACAAGCTTTCTAGTATTAAGATTCAAAAGAATTTACTTTCCTCAAATAACATTTTCTGGGAAAATTTGGCAAAGTCGGCAAATTCAAATTTCAAAAGATCCACTCAACTGTATTCTTGAGTGCTACCAGAAAACAATAAAAAATGGTTAGAACAAGAGGTCATAACACCCTTAGATTCTAGGCCCATTTACATTCTGAACCCAACATGTATCCACTCAACTTCCCTATAGGTGGAAGTCTGAGTCAGCTAAACAGCAGTGAGTTATGTTATGTTAGACAGAAGTTAAATTAATACACAGATTTAAATTATTATGTATGAGCCACTTTAAATTGAATGTTCAGAAATTCTTTCTGATTTTATACTTATTTATCTATATAAGTTAAGTGATATTTTGGGGCAGATAGTATTCACAGTCTACACAGGGCCTGGCATTACTGTAGTGATTATAGTGTTGTCAGTCATATACTAATTCACAAAAGACAACTACCTTCCATGTAATATGTTTTTTTTGGTTCTTCACAAGTTGAAATGAAATTGAGTATCAATGTAAGTTTTCATTCAAGTCTATTTGATGATAATGAATTTTCAATGATTAATTCAGAACAATCTTTACTTGTTCAGATAGTGTGGTCACTTGTGTGACCACAATGAAACCCCAACAGCTGAAATGTTTTTTCCTATTTTTGCATGTTACTAAGAAACGTCAGGAAGGGATATATGATGGTGTAAGTTTGGGAATGACCCCAGATTTGGCATATAACCAAGATAAACATTTTATTTCTCTTAAAAAACATAGTGTTTGCAGCGGACTTAGTAGCTTCTATAATAATGAATGTCAAGCATGGGAGGCACAGATTCTAGTTTTATTAAAATACGAGTCATAGGGATTCTTAATACTAAAGGCCTAGTAAGAAGGTTGGAAAATGATATGCTACCCTCTTACAAAGGTTACAAAGTTTCTTCATTTCCACACAAATGTCATCATAATGCTACATGACATCTTATTTTATATTTTATCAAATCTTATGTTATGCATTATTGCACTACATACATTCTGCCAGCAAAGTGATGCTGCAAAGAATTATGCTTTTATAGTTAGGTATGTTACAGCAATGCAGTATTTTTGACCAACTAATGCCACTATGTAATTCAGCAATCTTATACTGAAAAATTATTAAATGGTTGTTCCCATGTATTTAACCCCTTAACCCCCGGAGGTACTTCCCGTTTTGCATTTTCGTTTTTCACTCCTCTTCTTCCCAGAGCCATAACTTTTCTATTTTTCCATCAATATGGCCATGTGAGGGCTTGTTTTTTGCGGGATGAGTTGTACTTTTGAACGACACCATTGGTTTTACCATATCATGTAGTAGAACACAGAGGAAACATCCGCACTCAATAAATGATATAGTTTGCAAAAAAAAAGTGTGTTTATTACATGTACAGGAAAACACAACAGAGAGTTGAAAAAATGTGAAGGCAAGGTTACATTTCGACCCTTCATGGGTCTTTGTCAAACCTCACTGAAAGATAGAAGGGGCTTGCTTGGAGAGGTAATTAAGGTCCCCGTTTGTGCTTTCCATGGGTGTAGGTGGAGTATGGCGTGCCTAGCGCTGTCTGTGGTGTACTAGAAAAGGGAAAAGAAATTGCAAGAAAACTGCAATCCCACACTTGTTTTTTGTTTGCCATTTTTACTAGGTTCACTAAATGCTAAAACTGACATGCCAATATGATTATCCAGGTCATTACGAGTTCATAGACACCAAATATGTCTAGGTTATTTTTTATCTAAGTGGTGAAAAAAAATTCCAAACTTTGGTAAAAAAAAAAAATGTGCCATTTTCCAATACCCGTAGTGTCTCCATTTTTCGTGATCTCTGGTTGGGTGAGGGCTTATTTTTTGCACGCCGAGCTAACGTTTTTAATGATACCATTTTGGTGCAGATACGAACTTTTGATCACCCGTTATTGCAAAAAAAACGTAATTCTGGCGTTTTGACTTTTTTCTCGTTACGATGTTTAGCGATCAGGTTAATCCTTTTTTTATTTATAGATTGGCGATTCTGAATGCAGCGATACCAAATATGTGTATGTTTGATTTTTTTATGGTTTTATTTTGAATGGGGCGACGGGGGGGGTGATTTGAACTTTTATATTTTTTTAATTTTTTTATATTTTTAAAAACTATTTTTTTACTTTTGGCATGCTTCAATAGTCTCCATGGGATACTAGAAGCTGCTATAACCCGATTGGCTCTGCTACATACAGGCGATGATCAGTTCACCTGTATGTATTAGAATTACTCACTTGCTATGAGCGCCGACAACTGGGTGGCATTCACAGCAAGCCAGCAGTGACAATCATAGAGGTATCCAGGAGACCTCTGGTTGTCATGCCTGCTAACCAGTGACCCGCGATCACATGACGAGTGTCACCAGTGCACGGATTTACGACCCAATGGCTGGAAGTGCGAGTTAAATGAAGCTGTTAGCATTTGACAGCAGCATTTAACGAGTTAATAGCCACGGGTGGATTGTGATTGCACCCGCGGCTGTTCCGGGCACTTGTCAGCTGTTCAAAACAGCTGACATGCGCCGGAAAGATGTGGGCTCACTGCCGGAGTCCACATCAAAGGGAGGTAGTCCAACATCGGCGTACTATTACATCCGATGTCGGAAAGGGGTTAAGTAGGTATAGGACTGTTAGGACAGTGTAAAACTAAACAAACTTACAGATAACTTGCTTTCTCTATCTTGCACCGTTCTCCTACTCTCTTATATATTGAGTACAGATGAGCAGATCAAAATTTGGACAAAATTTGAATTTGCCTGCGCAGTTTTTCTCAGGAAATGCGATGAGAAATTATTCTCTGTGAAAGTCCCTGCAGAAACTCCAGACAATATTAACCGTAATATGTTAAAAAAATACTAAACATTTTAATACTCATCTTTCACCTCTCCCGACCCTCCACTTCTCACCTCCACTTGTCTGTTCCTCGTCTCTTCTTCGCATCAGTGTCAGTGGCACTGAAATCCCCAGTGTCTCAGTTGCTATGCCAAGGCTTCCAGGTTTGCTAGGCCCAGCAGGGTTCTGCGCATGTGCCCACAATGGTTGTGGCACGTGACATGACATCATTGGCCGTTACATTCTTTGGCACAGCCACCAAACCCTACCGGAACGCGATAGATGCTAATGAGCAGGCGCAGCTGATGGTGCCATTTTGATGGTGATTTTTGCTTCTTTTCAACAGCGCAACATAATAGGCACTAACTAACAAGGGAAAACAAGAAACAAATATCCTAAAATAAAATAAAAAATATATTGCAAAACATGCATGAGGTTGTAATAATAATAATAAGGGTATTTGGTAAACATAATTTTGATCAAAAGAATGTACAAGCCATCACGCCACGTCAAGGCAACCCTTTATGGGACTGTGATGTTCCACTAGAATTTTCTGTGTAAATATTCAGATTTGTTATGTGGTATAACAGCACCATCTAGTGGTCGTTTTATAGAATGTCTTTGGTTGTTGATATTGAGGTTTTTTGACATATCTACCACACCGTAGTTCATGAGTCATAGCTTTGATGACTCATCAGCCAGCCCCAGCAGCCATGTTTTTTTGCTCAGTATACAACTAAGACAGTTCATTCCTGAGTAGCTCCTGACATCAGTATCCAATAGTGATCTCTTACATCCAGATCTGTAGCCGCACAATCGGTAGGTCCTAAACACATTCACCATGAACTTGACAGCCGTATAAATATTTGGATGTTTACATCATGCTGTTATGAAAATGTGAGAGTTGTAGTCCATGCTTTTCCGACTGGTCAGTAAGCATGGGATATACCGCATGTTATATGTAACTACATGTTATGCATATAGTGTGTTCCCTCACCACTGTATATTGTGTATATATTGTATGCTTGCCACATGTTTGTGAGCACATAGTAAAATACTGTTATTTGTTCCACAGTTTTTTACCATATTCGATTCCTGCAATAAACTTGGTAACAGACATCACGTGTCTATCAAATCACTGTTGGGATCAAGGTTATGCTGTCTGCAAGGATTATGTACACATACACATAAGACGGGCAGAACAGTAAAAAACAATTAACCCTCACAGGCTGGATAGAAGAACTGCGGATTCTCACATACTGATCGCAGTAAAACTGCCCGCTACAAGCTGGATAGAAGATACCGCAGCTCGCACATAGTGATCGTCGTGAAACCAAGCTTCTGTCAAGCCTGAAAGAAAGGGCGCGAATCCTGTCAGAGCGTCACCATGTCAGCCGCAAAAGGTAGATCATTCACCACAAGATCTGCAATCTCAGCCAGCTGCAAAAGCTCAAAGAAGTCAGTGAGCAGCTCTACCATCGCCATTGCCCGAGCAAAAGCAGAAGCTGCCAAAGTGCGAGCATCGTTTGCTGAACAAGAAAGGCAATTAGATTTGAGGAAGCAAAAATGAAGGCACACATGGAAGCAGAGGAAGCACGCATGAAAGCAGCTCTGGCCGAACAACAGGCACACATGGAAGCAGAGGAAGCACGCATGAAAGCAGCTCTGGCCGAACAACAAGCACACATGAAAAAACTAGCATTGGAGAGGGAAGCCGCAGTTGCACTGGCAGAGGCTGAAGTTTTGGAGGAGGCAGCAAGTATCGCAAGTAATAGACGCAGCAGTATTCTTGGATCAGAGCTCAGTCAACAGGACAAAGCACGACACACTTCAAAATACGTACTGCAGTATGCTAAGTCAGATGACGGTCTGTATTACGGTCCAGGAGCTGAGTCAACCCCTGCTTACAAACTCCAGCCTAATCCTGTCACACAACAAGCAGCCTCAGCCTTCCAAATGCCATACATCAAGCAAGACAGTAACTTTATATATCATCGGTCCCCAATGCAACCCGCATTCCAACCGACAGACAACTGCAGAGCAGCTCCAGCCTTCAAGAAGGAACAAGTAGATGGTAGTTATTACAACAAAGACAAGTTTAAAGACTACTCTAACCCACATGGACCTCTGCACCTCAGCTCGTTTCCAGATTCATCAAACAGAAATCAAGGTATGTCAGATGTTCTCAAATTCCTTGTTCGACGTGAGTTGATAACCCAAGGACTCTCCAAGTTTAACGACAAACCTGAAGGCTATAGAGCATGGCGATCCTCATTCAGAAATACAATCAAAGATCTGGATCTGTCTGCAAACGAGGAGGTTGACCTTTTAGTCAAGTGGCTAGGAAATGAATCCACAGAGCATGCAAAACGGATTAGGGACATCAATTTAGACTATCCCGACAGAGGACTAAACCTGATATGGGAGAGACTGGAGGAGTGTTACGGCTCACCAGAAGTGATAGAAAACACACTCTTCAAAAGAATTGAGGATTTCCCCAAGATGCAAGGCAAAGGTTTCCAAAAACTGAGAGAATTGAGCGATCTGTTGATAGAACTTCAAGTTGCCAAAGCTCAAGGAGACTTACAAGGCCTAGCATTCTTGGACACAGCACACGGTGTAAATCCCATAGTACGCAAACTTCCGCAAGGCCTGATAGATAAGTGGATCGGTCAAGGCTCCAAATACAAGGAACGATACAACGTCCCATTTCCTCCATTCTCATTCTTTGTGGACTTTGTACACCAACATGCAAAGATTAGAAATGACCCCAGCTTTGACTTCTCAATGTTTGACACCACGTACCCCAAATCAGGTAAACCTGTCTCAATGCGTAACCTGAGAGATACACCAGTGGCAGTACACAAAACCAGTGTATCTCTTCAAGACACTTCACGCAAAACTTATAGCACTGCAGAGACTGATAAGACCTCATCTAAAGACCCATGCAAAGAATGCCCTCTGCATAAGAAACCACATTCGTTGTTGAAATGCAGAGGATTCAGAGAAAAACAGCTCAAAGATCGCAAAACTTTCCTCAAAGAAAACCACATTTGCTACAGGTGCTGCGCAGCAACTTCACATCTTGCAAAAGACTGTACAACAAACATTAAATGCTCAGAATGTGACAGTGAAGAGCATAACACAGCTTTACACCCAGGACCAGCTCCATGGACTCTCACACCCTCAGACCAAGTGGCAGAGCACGGCGAGGAGCAGAGAGACCCTACACCTCCTGAAGTGACACCTCAGTGCACCCAAGTCTGTGGAGAAGGACTTAGCAACAAATCTTGCTCCAAGATCTGTCTTGCCACAGTTTACCCCATTGGTCACAAAGAGAAAGCTGTAAAGTTGTATGCCATCCTTGATGATCAGAGCAACAGGTCTCTCGCTAATTCAACTTTCTTTGATATCTTCGACATTAAAGGAAACAGCTCGGCATATTCACTTAAGACTTGCACAGGTGTGAGTGAAGAAAAATGGAGAAGAGCTACTGGTTACCAAATTGAATCCTTAAATGGTGAAACATCCCTGCCTCTGCCTACGCTGATAGAATGCAATCAGATCCCAAACAACAGAGAAGAGATTCCTACACCTGCAGCAGCATCACATCATGGACATCTAAAAAATATAGCGCACCTAATTCCTGAAGTCGACCCAGACGCTCCAATAGTACTTCTGCTTGGACGAGACATCATAAGAGTCCACAAGGTGAGGAAACAGATAAACGGTCCTCACAGTTCTGCTTATGCTCAGAAGCTCGACCTAGGGTGGGTCATTATAGGCGATGTCTGCCTAGGAAGCGTTCACAAGCCAACCACTGTGAATTCTCTCTTCACAAATACATTGGAAAATGGACGTCCATCCCTCTTTCAGCCTTGTCCTAACAGATTCCTTGTAAGAGAGAAGCCTACAAGTGTGTTATACCCGGACTGTGCAGAAGATGAAGATCATCTGGGGTGTACAGTGTTCCAGAGGACAAAGGAAGACAACAAGACCGCTTGCTCTATTGAAGATGAGACCTTCTTAAGTATAATGGAACAAGGATTCTCTAAAGATGAAAAAAATACCTGGGTAGCACCACTGCCTTTCAAAACACAGAGAACCCGCCTTCCTAACAACAGAGTTCAAGCCACAAAACGCTTCAGTTCTCTTAGGCGCAACTTTGAGAAAAGACCAGAAATGAAGGAGCACTTCTTCTCATTCATGAGCAAGATATTTGAAAATGACCATGCAGAAGTAGCCCCGCCTTTAAAAGAAAACTATGGGCAAGACGTTAAGAAGTTTGTTGAAAGAGACTTCTATGTGGATGATGGCCTAAAGTCACTTCCCTCACCAGAGGCTGCAATCAGCCTACTCAAGAGGACTCAACATATGCTTTCCTGTTCAAACCTCAGACTGCATAAAATAGCTTCAAACAGCGAAGATGTTATGGCAGCCTTCCCAGTTCAAGATCATGCCAGCGATCTGAAAGACCTAGACTTTGCAACGGACCCCATACCCATGCAACGCAGCTTAGGGCTCAGCTGGGATCTCAAGTCTGACACCTTTACCTTCCAGGTTGACCAAGAGCAAAAGCCCTTCACACGACGTGGTGTCTTATCCACCATCAACAGCCTATATGATCCACTTGGATTTGCAGCACCAGTCACCATCCAAGGTAAGACTCTCCTCAGAGATTTAACTGCAGACACATGTGATTGGGACTCTCCACTTCCCCCAGAGAAAGAAGCTCTATGGGTAACCTGGAGAGACTCTCTAAAGACATTGTCTAATCTACACATTCACAGACCATATGCTCACATCTCTGCTGCAGAGGTTCAGACTAAGCAGTTGTGCATATTTTGTGACGCTTCAGTAAAGGCGATCGCTGCAGTCGCTTACCTTAAAACAACAGATATCAAAGGTCAAGTCCAGATTGGCTTCGTGATGGGAAAGGCAAAATTGGCACCATGTCCTGAGCTTACCATACCAAGACTGGAACTTTGTGCTGCTGTTCTAGCAACAGAGCTAGCTGAGCTCATTGTGACAGAGATAGATTTAAAGCTTGAAGATACGGTGTTCCATACAGACAGTAAAGTAGTGCTGGGTTACATTCACAATGAGACTAGAAGATTCTATGTCTACGTACATAACAGAGTTCAAAGAATCAGGAGGTCAACACGACCTACCCAGTGGCGTTATGTATCAACTGATCACAACCCAGCAGACCCCGCAACAAGAGCTGTTCCTGCAGCCCATCTTAAAGACACTACATGGCTCACAGGACCAGCATTCCTCTACAAATCAGTACAAGACACTTTTGAGAAAGACACATTTGAAATGTTAGAACCAGATTCTGATGCAGAGATTCGTCCTTATGTTTCTACCTTACAGACCCGGAATAAATGGCAAGCCAGTAAACCCAACATGGAGGTTGGTAATGTTGTTCTTGTCAAAGACACTCAGTCAAAAAGAAATGACTGGCCTTTGGGACTGATAACACTATGTAACAAATTTTTATTTATTTTTTGTTCCTGGGTCCAAAGTGTGTTTTCCTAACCCGTTATGCCTAAAACAAATAGAAAATAGTTGTTCTTCCACAAAAACTTTGCTTTTGTGATCAGGACAATGAAATTTTAAAATATGTCTGTTTTCGGGAAAATTCTCGATTCTTCTTCAATACGAAGTAGTCTTCTAGATTATTGTTTTAACTGCTAGAATTGTGCAGAAGTTTCTACAATTTTCCAGAATTATCTGGAAGTGTCTAGAAACTTTTAGAACTTTCTAGAACGTTCTCGGACTGTTCAATAGTAGTCATGCAAGTATGAAAGCACAGGTGACTCGATCCAACATTTCGGTTTATGTTATTGCTGAGTAAGAGAATAACGAATCATAGTTAACCCCTTAACCCCCAAGGGTGGTTTGCACGTTAATGACCGGGCCAATTTTTCCAATTCTGACCACTGTCTCTTTATGAGGTTATAACTCTGGAACGCTTCAATGGACCTTCGCGATTCTGAGATTGTTTTCTCGTGACATATTGTACTTCATGATAGTGGTAAAATTTCTTCGATATAACTTGCGTTTATTTTTAAAAAAAACGCAAATATGGCGAAAATTTTTAAAATTTTGCAATTTTCAAACTTTGAATTTTTATTCCCTTAAAACAGAGAAATATATCACACAAAATAGTTAAGAAATAACATTTCCCACATGTCTACTTTACATCAGCACAATTTTGGAACCAAAATTTTTTTTTGTTAGGAAATTATAAGGGTTAAAAGTTGACCAGCGATTTCTCATTTTTACAGCAAAATTTACAAAGCCATTTTTTTTTAGGGACCACCTCACATTTGAAGTCACTTTGAGGGGTCTATATGGCAGAAAATACCCAAAAGTGACACCATTCTAAAAACTGCACCCCTCAAGGTACTCAAACCACATTCAAGAAGTTTATTAACCCTTCAGGTGCTTCACAGTAACTAAAGCAACGTGGAAGGAAAAAATGAATATTTTACTTTTTAGCCACAAAAATTATCTTTTACAAACTTTTTTTTTATTTTCACAAGGGTAAAAGGAGAAAATGGACAGATAAGGTTGTTTTGCAATTTCTCCTGAGTATGCCAATACCCCATATGTGGGGGAAAACCACTGTTTGGGTACACGGCAGAGCTCGTAAGGGAAGGAGCGACGTTTGACTTTTTCAAACTAAAATTGGCTGGAATTTAGATTGGATGCCATGTCGCGTTTGGAGAGCCCCTGATGCGCCTAAACAGTGGAAACCCCCCACAAGTGACACCATTTTGGAAACTAGACCCCCTAAGGTACTTATCTAGATCTGTTGTGAGCACTTTGAACCCTCAAGTGTTTCACAAAAGTTTATAAAGCCTGGGTGTGAAAAAAAAAAATCAATTTTCCACAAAAATGATTTTTTAGTCCCAAATTTTTGAATTTTCCCAAGGAAATTGGACCCCAAAAGTTGTTGTCCAATTTGTCCTGAGTAAGCTGATACCCCATATGTGGGGGGGGGGAAACTGTTTGGGCGCACGGCAGGGCTTGGAAAGGAAGTAGTAACGTTTTGGAATGCAGACGTTAATGGGGGTCATGTTCCGTTTGCAGTGCCCCAGATGAGCCTAAACAGTGGAAACCCCGCACAAGTGACCCCATTTTGGAAACTAGACCCCCTAAGGAACTTATCTAGATCTTTGGTGAGCACTTTGAACCCCCAAGTGCTTCACACAAGTTTATAATGCCCGAGCATGAAAATAAAAAATCCTATTTTTTTCCCACAAAAATTATCTTTTAGTCACTAATTTTTTTTTTCCCAAAGGTAACAGGAGAAATTGGACCACATAAGTTGTTGTACAATTTGTCCTGAGTACGCTGATACCCCATATGTGGGGGGGAACCACTGTTTGGGCGCACGGCAGAGCTCGGAATGGAAGGAGCACCATTTGACTTTTTCCAACCAAAATTGGCTGGAATTGAGTTTGGATGCCATGTTGCATTTGGAGAGCCCCTGATGTGCCTAAACAGTGGAAACCCCCCACAAATGACCCCATTGGGAAACTAGACCCCCTAAGGAACTTATCTAGATTTTTGATGAGCAGTTTGAACCCCCAAGTGCTTCACACAAGTTTATAACGTAGAGCCGTAAAATTTAAAAATCATATTTTTTCCACAAAAATGATCTTTTCACCCCAATTTTTATTTTTCCAAGGGTAACAAGACTCCAAAAGTTATTGTGCAATTTGTCCTGAGTGCGCTGATACCCCATATGTGGGGGTAAACCACTGTTTGGGTGCATGGCAGAGCTCGGAAGGGAAGCAGCACCATTTGACTTTGCTGCTTTTGCACCAGCCTATGCCAACCTCTTCCTGGGGTTCTGGGAGAGGGACCTCTTCCTGTCAGATGGGGAGGGGTCGATGGAGCGTGTCCCGTTTTGGACGCGCTACATCGACGACATCTTTTTCATCTGGCAGGGCACATCCATCGACCTTGCGCAATTTGTGACCTCTTTGAATAGCAACGACCTTAACATACATCTCACGCTAACTTGGGACCGGACTACTATCAATTTTCTTGATGTAACCATCAAAAAGGACTGTTTTGGTTGTTTACAAACGGATATTTTCCGTAAAGAGACCTCAACTAATTCAGTTCTATATGCTACCTCATGCCACCCTCCCCATGTTGTGAGGGCTATTCCGGTGGGGCAATTTCTTAGGTTGCGGCGTCTCTGCTCTACTGACTCTGACTTTGAGAGGAGGGCTAAAGAATTGAGACAACGCTTTGTTGCTAGAGGATATAGTGGCCGTACAATTAAGAGAGCGTATCATAGAGCCAAGCATTCTATGCGTGACGACTTACTTTATGGTACTAAACCATCTCGTACTAATCTAAACAACATACGCTTTATTACTACATATCACCCCCAACATCATAAAATGCGTAAGGCTATACAAAAAGCCTGGCCTATTCTCCGAGTGGATCCTGTGCTTGGCAAACTTCTACCAGAAAAACCGGCATTTACTTTTCGGAGGGCCAAAAATCTTCGTGACCGATTGGTTGCCAGCCATTACCCCGATTCGCGGGTTGCCACGTTTCTCGACAGTTTCCCTCCGATTGTTGGCTGTTCTCCCTGTGGAACTTGCGTGGCGTGCCCCAATGTCGAGCGCAGCTCCTCTTTCACTAACTCTGATGGTAGTATTGAATATGCCATTAGACAGCGTATCACTTGCACGACCAGATATGTTGTGTATTGTGCTAGTTGCCCTTGTGGTTTACTTTATATTGGTCTTACCACCAGACAACTTAAAGTCAGAGTTAGGGAGCATGTTCTCGGCATTGGGGCGGCCTCTACTTGTACCGATACCTCTACGCTTAAAACGTTGCCACGTCATTTCCATCAATTCCATCAATGTGATGGTTCCCTTCTGAGGGTGAAAGGCATTGACGCCCTACGGATTAATATTAGGGGTGGTGATCTGTCGAGACGCCTGGCACAGGCTGAAACTAAATGGATTTGGCTCCTAAAAACCTTACACCCTCATGGCTTAAATGAGAATATCTCATATGTACCCTTTTTGTGATCTCCCGGCTCTGACATTATTTTGTATCACATTTTCCGCATGATATTGCTTTTATTTGATTTTAACTTTGTGTCTTTTCATTATAGATTTTTGTTGCCTTTCCGTTTGCGAATGCTGTGACATCATTCAAGTCCATCCAGATCTGACATGTCATCTGCTTGGTCCATATATTTATATATATTGGTTCTGATTATTTGATTATTTTGAGTTATATTTGCATGATTTATATATAGATGTATCGTAATATTTATGTGTTTATTTTGTTTTTTATTTGGTGCTTTTTTTCATTTTCCCTGTTATCGTATTTGTTACATATTCCTCTATTTGTTTATGCTCATGTTTCATTTTTTGTATGTATTATTATTGTTTGTGGTATTTTGTATATATATATTTAGTATGATGTCATCTGCACTTTCGCTTGTATGTTGTGTTATTTGTGGCCCCATTTGTACATGCGCATCATTATGGGCTTTTTACATTGTTTCTGCTCATTTCCCGGACCCTCACTACTGCGCAGGCGTCCCGGCTCGGTCCGTGTCACTTCCGGTGACGTCAGACGCCGGAGCACGTGGGGCCCCACGTGCTTCCGGTCATGGCGGCGCCCGTGTGTCCCGATACCGCTGATACAGATACCGGTGACACCTGCGCAGCGGTTGATGAAGGTAACATAAATAGAGCCCCTTTGTGGCTCAGCTAACATGCCCCTGAGGAAGGAGTGCGTTGTCACTCCGAAACGCGCGTCGGGGAGGGCTGTCGGGCGACAGGCATCTGCATTGACTATATTAACGCTGGTAACTATATGCCACCTATTGTTATTTTCTGCTCTGATGTTAATGTTAATGTGACATTTGTCTTTATATATTATAGCATGTGCTAGTTAGATTAGTTGATATATTAACTATTCAGAGTATGGACATTAGACAAAGGGATTATCCTTTGTTTTGGTTCTTTTCTATTGTATTATCACATATATACATATGCGGTGCCTTGCTGTCGTGATAGCCCATTCATCATGCGCACATTGTGATGCCATTTGTCCCATATGGTTCCATTTCATCGTGTCTATTTTTAATAATTTATATAATAAATTTATAATAATTTTTCATTGACCTATTGACTGCAGTGCGTGTCTTTGTTTGTTTTGTACATTCTATTTAGCAGTTGGTCTCTTATAGTCCATTAGGCATTCATGTATTGGCATCTAAACATAGGTCATTCTTTGTTTTTTATTATTCCATCTGCCATTTATGTATTCTGCCAGTGTCACTACTGTTTTACTACTGTTTGGGTGCATGGCAGAGTTTGGAAGGGAAGGAGCGCCGTCTGACTTTTTCAACGCAGAATTGGCTGGACGCCATGTCGTGTTTGGAGAGCTCCTGATCTGCCTAAACAGTGGAAACCCCATAAATGACACCATTTTCGAAACTAGACCCGTCAAGGAACTTATCTAGATGTGTGGTGAGAACTTTGAACCCCCAGGTGTTTCACTAAAGTTTATAACGTACAGCCGTAAAATAAAAAATCTTTTTTTTTTTTACAAAAATTTTTTTTCGCCCCCAATATTTTATTTTCACAAGGGTAACAGAAGAAATTGGAACCCAAAGTTGTTGTCCAATTTGTCCTGAGTACACTGATACCCAATATGTGGGCGAAAACTACTGTATGGGCACACGTCGGGGCTCGGAAGGGAAGTAGTGACGTTTTGGATTGCAGACTTTGATGGAATGGTCTGGGGGCGTCATGTCACATTTGGAGAGCCCCTGATGCACCTAAACAGTGGAAACCCCCACAAGTGACCCCATTTTGGCAAATAGACCCCACAAGGAACTTATCTAGATGTGTGGTGAGCACTTTGAACCCCAAAGTGCTTCACAGAAGTTTATAACGCACAGCCGTAAAAATAAAAAATCCTTTTTTTTTTACAAAAATGATTTTTTCGCCCCCAATATTTTATTTTCACAAGGGTAACAGGAGAAATTGGACCCCAAAAGTTGTTGTCCAATTTGTCCTGAGTACGATGATACCCAATATGTGGGAGAAAACTACTGTATGGGCGCACGTCAGGGCTCGGAAGGGAAGTAGTGACGTTTTGGATTGCAGACTTTGATGGAATGGTCTGGGTGCGTCATGTCGCATTTGGAGAGCCCCTGATGCGCCTAAACAGTGGAAACCCCCCACAAGTGACCCCATTTTGGAAAATAGACCCACAAGGAACTTATCTAGATGTGTGGTGAGCACTTTGAACCCCAAAGTGCTTCACAGAAGTTTATAACGCACAGCCGTAAAAATAAAAAATCTTTTTTTTTTTACAAAAATGATTTTTTCGCCCCCAATATTTTATTTTCACAAGGGTAACAGGAGAAATTGGACCCCAAAAGTTGTTTTCCAATTTGTCCTGAGTACGCTGATACCCAATATGTGGGAGAAAACTACTGTATGGGCGCACGTCAGGGCTCGGAAGGGAAGTAGTGACGTTTTGGATTGCAGACTTTGATGGAATGGTCTGGGTGCGTCATGTCGCATTTGGAGAGCCCCTGATGCGCCTAAACAGTGGAAACCCCCCACAAGTGACCCCATTTTGGAAAATAGACCCACAAGGAACTTATCTAGATGTGTGGTGAGCACTTTGAACCCGAAGTGCTTCACAGAAGTTTATAACGCACAGCCGTAGAAATAAAAAATCTTTTTTTTTTTTTGCAAACATGATTTTTTCGCCCCAATATTTTATTTTTACAAGGGTAACAGGAGAAATTGGACCCCAAAAGTTGTTGCCCAATTTGTCCTGAGTACGCTGATACCCAATATGTGGGAGAAAACTACTGTATGGGTACACGTTGGGGCTCGGAAGGAAAGTAGTGACGTTTTGGATTGCAGACTTTGATGGAATGGTCTGGGGGCGTCATGTCACATTTGGAGAGCCCCTGATGCGCCTAAACAGTGGAAATCCCCAACAAGTGACCCCATTTTGGAAAATAGACCCCACAAGGAACTTATCTAGATGTGTGGTGAGCGCTATGAAGCCCCAAGTGCTTCACAGAGGTTTATAATGTACAGCCGTAAAAACAAAAAAATAATTTTTTTTGTACAAAAATGATATTTTCGCCCCCAGTTTTTTATTTTCCCAAGGGTATCAGAAGAAATAGGACAAATTGCACAATAACTCTTGGGGTCCAGAGTACGCTGATACCCCATATGTGGGGATAAACTACTGTTTGGACGCATGGCAGAGCTCAGAAGTGAAGGAGCACCGTTTGACTTTTTCAACGCAGAATTAGCTGGAATTGAGATCAGACGCCATGTCACATTTGGAGAGCCCCTGATGTGCCTAAACAGCGGAAACCCCCAATTCTAACTCCAACCCTAACCCCAACACACCCCTAACCCTAGTCCCAACCCTAACCACAAACCTAACTCTAACACACCCCTAATCCCAACCCTAACCCTAATCCTAACTTTAGCGCCAACCCTAACCCTAACTTTAGCCGCAACCCTAACCCTAACCCTAATGGGAAAATGGAAATAAATACATTTTTTTAATTTTATTATTTTTCCCTAACTAAGGGGGTGATAAAGGGGGGTTTGATTTACTATTTATAGCGGGTTTTTATGATTGGCAGCTGTCACGCTAAAAGACGCTTTTTATTGCAAAAATAGTTTTTTGCATCGCCACATTTTGAGAGCTATAATTTTTGCATATTTTGGCCCACAGAGTCATGTGAGGTCTTATTTTTTGCGGTACGAGTTGACGTTTTTATTTGTACCATTTTTGAGCAGGTGACATTTTTTGATCGCTTTTTATTTCGATTTTTGGGAGGTTAGAATGAACAAAAATCAGCAATTCATGAATTTCTTTTGGGGGAGGCGTTTTTATTGTTCCGCGTGTGGTAAAATTGATAAAGCAGTTTTATTCTTCGGGTAAGTTCGATTATGGCGATACCTCATTTATATCATTTTTTTATGTTTTGGCGCTTTTATAGAATAAAAACAATTTTATATAAAAAATAATTATTTTTGCATCGCTTTATTCTGCGAGCTATAACTTTTTTATTTTTTCACTGATGATGCTGTATGGTGGCTCGTTTTTTGCGGGACAAGATGACGTTTTCAGCGGTATCATGTTTATTTATATCGGTCTTTTTGATCGCGCGTTATTCCACTTTTTGTTCGGCGGTATGATGATAAAGCATTGATTTTTTGCTTCGTTTTTTTTTTTTTTTTTTTAAGGGGTTCACTAAAGGGGTTAACTAGTGGGACAGTTTTATAGGGGGGGTCGTTACGGACGCGGTGATACCAAATATGTGTACTTTTATTGTTTTGTTTTTTTATTTACAGGAAGAAATGAATTTATTGGGGAATATTTTTTTTTTTTTTTATTTATTTTGGATTTTTTTTTATAACATGTTTATTTTTATTTTTTTAACTTTTTTACTTTGTCCCAGGGTGGGACATCACTGTATTTGAGCAGATCGCTGGTGTGACAGTGTGCACAGCACTCTGTCACACCAGCGATCGCTCAGGCAGTGCAGCAGGCTTCTCAGTGCCTGCTCTCAGCAGGCACTGAGGAAGCCGCCTCCCTCCAGGACCCCGGCGCCATCTTGGATCCGGGTCCTGGGAGGGAGGAAGCCCTCAGAACAGCGCGATCACATCGCGCTGGTCTGAGGGTCTCAGGGGGGCGCGCAGGGAGCCCCCACCCTGCGCGATCCTCCCCTGTGCCCCCAGTACACAGCGATCATGTTTGATCGCGGTGTGCTAGGGGTTAATGTGCCGGGAGCGGTCCGTGACCGCTCCTGACACACAGTCACGGGTGTCAGCTGTGATAATCAGCTGACACCCGGCGGCGATTAGCTGCGCTCCCCTCAGGAGCGCAGCTGATCGCCTATGACGTACTATCCCGTCCATGGTCAGAATGGCACGGGTTTTATGGACGGGATAGTACGTCTAATGTCAGAGAGGGGTTAAAGAGCAATTATTTGTTTAAGATGGCATCAAGATGTTGTTTGCTCCCAGAAGACACATTTTGCAACGTGTGTGGACAATTTCTAAAGACGAGTGAGAAAGTATTCAGTGAAAGCATGTCGTATGATGTGCGAGGCCTACAAGGCATATTTCGGCATGCCTGTCAGGGATCAAAACAAGTCCTGGGCACCTCATTTCACATGCGAATATTGCAAGAAAACTATTGAAGGTAAGGTGAATAATTGCTGCTCGTTTACATGGCAGTGCTTTATTTTGTAGAATTTCAATGATTTAGATCGAGTACAGTTTAACCCCTTACTGCCCTCGGACGGAATAGTACGTCCGTAGCCAGTATCCCCCCAGATTTGATGCTTCTGAGCTGAGAAATCCATCCTGACTGGTCTATGCTTTTACTGGTGGGTTCAGTCTCTCTGTCCTTGTTCACATTTGTCACTTGACAGGTGGAAAGGTTATTAATACAAGAGTTAGGACTGTCCCACAAAGGGTTGCCTTGACGTGGCGGGATGGCTTGTACATTCTTTTGATCAAAATTATGTTTACCAAATACCCTTATTATTATTATTATTATTATTACAACCTCATGCATGTTTTGCAATATATTTTTTATTTTATTTTAGGATATTTGATTCTTGTTTTTTGTTTTCTCTGTATAATGGTCATGTGTTTGATATGCATTTACATTTGCATACACATCAACTTACTTTTTCAGTTCAGACCCAGTTTTTCATTTAGTTCTTAGTGCATCTTGTGCATATAAGGGTGTGACCGCCCTGCTTCTGAGCTGAAAAATCCATCCTGTCTGGCCTATGCTTTTACTGGTGGGTTCAGTCTCTCTGTCCTTGTTCACATTTGTCACTTGACAGGTGGAAAGGTTTTTAATACAAGAGTTAGGACTGTCCCACAAAGGGTTGCCTTGACGTGGCGGGATGGCTTGTACATTCTTTTGATCAAAATCATGTTTACCAAATACCCTTATTATTACAACCTCATGCATGTTTTGCAATATATTTTTTATTTTATTTTAGGATATTTGTTTCTTGTTTTTTGTTTTCTCTGTATAATGGTCATGTGTTTGATATGCATTTACATTTTGCATACACATCAACTTACTTTTTCAGTTCAGACCCAGTTTTTCACTAACTAACAACGGATAGTGTACAGTACTGAGAAAAATGATGTGCACACTGTGTATTAGGAAGCTGGTGCAGGCTGGACAATAAATCCAATATTGAAGAGAAACAGCCGCACTCAATATTTGATGCAAAGAAAAAAATAATTAATTTATTCATGTGTACAGACATCACCAAGTATGCTTGATACGTGGCGTGGGGAAATTACGGACAACAATGCTGAGGTTGACGTTTCGACCGCAACTCGTCTTTTTCAAAACCTCGCTGAAAAGTAAATATAACGACATTTTAAATCGGTGCTGTACATGGCAATCATAAAATAAACATAGAGAAAAAAAATAATAACAATAACAATAAGCCCAAAACCAAAGAAAAAAGAGGTATATACAACATAGAGAAACTGAACGCAGTCTATGTAGAAAAGAAATAGAATCAAGAATGTTCACGTCATGTTAATTAATATATGGGAGCAGCAGGAGCTTCCCTGGAGAGAAACATGTGCAAACAGCGTCCTGTATGCGTCAGTTTTGTATTAGTCTATACCTATATACATATATACAAATGTATAAATATAGTGCATCACCTAAATTGATATATTAAAATATTCATTGGCACTGTAGATAATGCAAAAAAATCTTGAACATCTCATGATTACATAAAAAGTTTTGAAAACTCCAGGAAAAGGCTGATCAAGAATGTAAACCCATCTACTAACCTTATTTTGCAGAGTGTGGGAGAAAAAAGAGATATGCAGAGGGGCAAGTTCCATGCACGCTATATGGAAGTAAGAGGGGAAGGTAGATATTAGAAATCAGAAGACAAATCAAAGAGTTGGGGAAGCATTGTATAGAGGAATAGGTACCAACCTAGGGGTTTCAGTAGCGGTATGTCCGTCCGTTAGCTACTATGCATGTGTGCTCAGCGGTGGTGGTAGTGGCGCTTATAGAGCGGCGTCTAGATGCCATATCCGGTCTAGCAGGGAGTCAGTGTGAAGCTCTAGAAGCTGGAAGGAGGCTAGACATGCAAGGAGCGTGTCGCCGCCTTCCGCACATGCGCAGAGCGCTAAAAGCATTCAGTGTGTGTATCTGTATTGGGATGAGTCAGAGGTAGTGTTGAGCGATACGATAATGCAAATATCGGCTATCGGCTGATATTAGCTCTATCGGCCTTTCGATAATTCGTTTCGATATTTTCGTCTTATCGAATACCGGAATCGGATTTGTCACTGTCACTGTCTGTGTCCGTCGGTCGGGTCTGTCACTGTCAGTGTCCGTTGGTCGGGTCTGTCAGGAGTCAGCGGCACTTACCCGGCAGAAGATCTCCGGCGGTCACATCCCGGACTGCTTAATGGCCGCATCATCTTCTCCCCGGCGGTCACATGCAGTTTCTCGCGATAACTGCAGTGACTGCTGGGTAATTCCGGCCGTAAAGAAGTCAGTCCGATGACGTCACCGCCGGGGAAGCAGGTAATCAGCTGTGCTGCGTCGCGATGACAGGCTCTGCCTGTCATTGCGATGTAGCAGAGCTGGATCGTCGTGGGACTGTCGTTACTATGGACTGCGTCGGACAGGTGGTATACTGTTGGTTTGTTTTTTTTCTTTTTTTACAGGAGATCGATGGCGTCGCAGGAATGAGAGTACAATAAAAGAAATGAAAACTGTGTTGTCTCTTTTATTTCATTAAAATACTTTTTTCTTGCTTTGTCTTTTTTTTATGCATTTAATAACTTTGGGATTAATAATGGATCGGTGTCTTATTGACGCCTCTCCATTATTAACCGGGCTTATTGTCACCGTGCAATCAACGGTGACATTAACCCCTTATTACCCCGCTTGCCACCACTACAGGGCAAGTGGGAAGAGCCGGGTAAAGTGCCACAATTGGCACATCTTTTGATGCGCCAAATGTGGGGCTGCTGTAGCCTGGTATTATCAGGCTGTTGAGGGCCAAAATCCATGGGCCTTGACAGTCTTTTAATACCAGGCCGCAGCAGTCTGCATTTTACTTGGCTGGTTAACAAAAATAGGGGGACCCCTACGCCGTTTTTTTTTCGAGGGGATCCCCTATTTTTGTTAACCAGCCAAGCTAAGCAGACTGCTGTGGCCTGGTATTATCAGGCTTGCAAGGTCCATGGATATTGGATCCTTACCAGCCTGAAAAACCAGGCCTCAGTGGTCTGCTTCATCTGGCTGGTTAACAAAAATAGGGGGGACCCCACGCCAATTTTTTTCGAGGGGATCCCCTATTTTTGTTAATCAGCCAAGATATGCAGACTGCTGTGGCCTGGTATTATCAGGCTGGCAAGGTCCATGGATCTTGGCTCCTTAACAGCTTGAAAATCCAGGCCTCAGCGGTCTGCTTCATCTGGCTGGTTAACAAAAATAGGGGGGACCCCACGCCAATTTTTTTCGAGGGGATCCCCTATTTTTGTTAACCAGTTCCCTCTGACGTCACTGATTGTGTCCCTGGCTGACCTGAAGTGAAAGTGGAAAGCAATCAATTAAGCTTTCCACTTCCTCTCCTGTCAGCCAGGAGAGGAACTCATTCATTTGGGGGTTTACTGTGAGGCTATGGTTCCACGGTCCGGAACCATAGCGCTTTTGACGGAGCGGAAATTCCGCTCCGTCTAAGCCCCGCCCCCTTTCTGACGCGCGCTCTTTCCGGAGGTGTTCAGGACACCTCCGGAACACCTCCGGAAAGAGCGCAGGGCTACATAGCCCTGTGTTAATTATGTTGCGGCGACGCACCGTCGCCGCAATACGCGAGGACATGCTGCGGTCTAAAAAGACGCGCCGCATGTCCGTTTACGCAGGTCTGCCACCTGCGTATTGTTACGCATAGTGGAGACGGGATTTCTTGAAATCCCCTCCACTATGCTGTAAGATCTGGACGCTGCGTGTTTGGCGCTGCGCCAGCGCACAGCGCCAAACACGCAG
>JARQOD010000006.1:117882148-117955589 GCA_033576555.1 Oophaga sylvatica
GGGGTCCAGTAATGCCAGCTGTTCCCCTGCTGTGTGTCCGGCAAGAAGTCCTGCTACCTCCAATTTCAAGTTACACCAGCTTAGAAAGTTACTCCTACTAGGCCTCAGCCTACACCCTGACTGAACCTGGGCTCCAACACCGCCAGTTGCTGCTCGGAAGTGCCGTCTACACAGTCAACACTTGCTCCTGTGTTATTGGGGTTCAGTAATGTCAGCTGATCCCCATCTGTGTAGCTGGCAATCTTTCCTGCTCTGTCCACACTCACACAAGTCCAGATTTTAAACTAGCTCCAATTTGTCCTCTGCCTCCACTCTGTTTCTACTCTCATCCCTGGGCTTCAACACCGCCAGTTGCTGTTCGGAAGTGCCGTCTGCACAGTCAGCACTTGCTCCTGTGTTATTGGGGTTCAGTAATGTCAGCTGATCCCCAGCTGTGTAGCAGGCAATCTTTCCTGCTCAGTCCACACTCACACAAGTCCAGGTTTTCAACTAGCTCCAATTTGTCCTCTGCCTCCACTCTGTTTCTACTCACATCCCTGGGCTCCAACACCGCCAGTTGCTGCTCGGAAGTGCCGTCTGCACAGTAAACACATGATCCTGTGTTATTGGGGTTCAGTAATGTCAGCTGATCCCCAGCTGTGTAGCTGGCAATCTTTCCTGCTCTGACCACACTCACACAAGTCCAGATTTTCAACTGGCTCCAATTTGTCCTCTGCCTCCACTCTGTTTCTACTTTCATCCCTGGGCACTAACATCGCCAGTTGCTGCTCAGAAGTGTCTTTGGCACGGGTACTCCCTCCTGCCCAGCCAGGTTACAGCATGCCAGCTGTTTCCGGGCAGTGTCAACGTCACTTTGCCTCCAATAAGTTGTCCTGTAGTGTTGCGGTCGGGTTAGCCGACTCTATGGTGCCTGCAGTTTAGATGCTTCCTATGTGGGCTGCGGTATATGGAAGTAAAGGCTGTTTCTGTAGTGCCAATAGGACAAGCACCCCCTGTAGGACTGTGGGATTCGGTAATTGCGGCTGGCTCGCAGCCTTGCAACTTTGGTTTTGATGGGTAACTTCTGCTACCCAACCCATCCGGGTTCCAGTATCGTCTGCTGATTCTCGACAGTGCCTTTGGCCTAGGTGCCTCCATCTCGGTATCCGAGTTCCAGCAACGTCTGCTGGTCCTTGGTAGTGCTTTCTAGCACAGGTACCTCCTGCTTAGTAACCGTGTCCCAGTACCGTCAGCTGGTCCTCGGTTGTGCCATTGGCTCTGTTCCTTCTGCTGCCCCTCCGGGTTTCAGCACAGTCAGCTGGTCCTCGTTACTTCCATTGTCTCTTGTACCTTCTGCTGTTGTGAATGGGTTTGAGATGAGTTCTGAGCAGAGGCTCCCTCTGGTGGTTACAAGCGGTACTAGTGAGGATTGGGAATCAGGTGTTACTGATTGGTCTTATTTAAGGGAATCATTTTCCCATCAGGGTTGCCGGTGATCAATTGTTCTGGTCTGAATCCTTCTTTCCAGTTTCCCTTGTAGCCTGCTGTGTCGTGTCTGCATCTCCTGCTATCAGATAAGACAATTTCTTATTTTGTGTTTTTGCTATATTTTTGCATTTTGTCCTGCACTTCTGTGGGGGCCTTCTGGGTCCCCTCCGGGGGCTTTTGCCCTCTCAGTTTAGTCCAGCCACTGTGTTTTGTACTTTTGCTTTTTGCAGTTTTTTCAGTGGCTGCTGTTTTTGTTACACCAGAGAACTAATTTAGGTGGTAGAGGTCGTGTGATCTCAGGTGATTTTGAAATTAGTAGTGTTGGTGTTTTTCAGGGTTTTCTGGGATTGCAGTAAGTACCCTTCCTGTCCTTTTCTATTTAGATAGTTTGGGCCCCAGCGTTTGCTCATACTATTTTCTTTCTGTGTCAGTATTTCCTCTTGTCTAACCGCCATTACATGTTTGGGGGCTTTCTATTATCTTTGGGGTTCTGCTCCGGGGCAGATAGCTTTCCTATTTCTATCTTTAGGTGTAGTTAGTTTCTCAGGCTGTGACGAGGCGTCTAGGACCATCGTAGGAACGCTCCACGGCTGCCTCTAGTTGCGGTGGTTAGTCAGGGTACTGCAATCTCATAGATTCCAACTGCTCTGGTGTATTTCCTTTTTTACCTGCACTCCTCAGCTACCGTAACATAACAGTATCACCGGCCATAAAAATTGTATGGTACTCACAGAAGGGAAAAAATATTTTGAAGGAAGAAAAGTTGTCAGAGATATTTTTCTGTTTGTTGCATTTTTTTTTTTTTTTTTCCCTCTGTATCTCTGGGTGCTGGGAGGATCTTTTCTCCCAATGGAGTTTGCACAGTTGTCTGGCCGTGTGGATCAGCTTGCCGCTGAGGTTCAGAGTATTGCTGCATATCTTGCTAGGTTGCCTGTTGTGGAACCTAGGATCCCATGCCAGATTTGTTTTCAGGGGATCGAGCTAAGTTTCAGAATTTCAAAAATAATTGTAAATTGTTTCTTGCCTTAAAATCTAAGTCCTCAGGAAACGCAGCGCAGCAGGTTCAAATTATCATCTCTCTCCTGCGCGGCGATCCTCAGGATTGGGCTTTTTCCCTGACACCTGGGGATCCTGTTTTGAGTGATGTTGATGCATTTTTTCAGGCTTTGGGGTTATTGTACGATGAGCCTAATGTCACTGATCAAGCTGAAAAAGCCTTGTTGGCATTAAATCAGGGGCTTGATGACGCTGAGTTATACTGTCAGAGATTCCGTAGGTGGGCAGTCCTGACCAAATGGAATGACGACGCTTTGGCGGCCCTTTTCCGGAAGGGTCTGTCGGATAATGTAAAGGATGTTATGGTGGGATTCCTGTC
The DNA here is from genome assembly GCA_033576555.1 of Oophaga sylvatica. Taxonomy (NCBI): domain Eukaryota; kingdom Metazoa; phylum Chordata; class Amphibia; order Anura; family Dendrobatidae; genus Oophaga; species Oophaga sylvatica. The sequence continues at coordinate 117,884,991 of JARQOD010000006.1, forward strand.
CCCTCTGGTCTCAATGATTCTATGTCATTAGCGATTCAAATTGACAGACGTTTGCGTGAGCGGAGAAGTATGCGTGGAGTGGTGTTGCCTTGTGAGCCAGCTGCTGAGCCCATGCAGTGTGATGGAGTGGTGTCTGGGGCACAGCGTCATGAGTTTCGAAAGCGCAATGGGTTATGTTTCTACTGTGGTGATGCCTCTCATGCTATTTCGGTCTGCCCTAGGCGGGGAAGACGTTTTGCACGCTCAGTTGTCTTGGGTAGTGTTCAGACTAAGTTTTTTTGGCTGTCACTCTGATATGCTCTATGTCCTCATTTTCTGCTCAGGCTTTCGTTGATTCTGGAGCAGCTATTAACCTGATGGATTATGATTTTGCTAAACGTTGTGGATTTCCCTTGATACCCCTACAGAAGTCTATTCCCTACTGGGGATCGATTCTACCCCTTTGGCTGAGAATAAACCCCAGTTTTCTACTCAGGTGATAATGAGGGTTGAACCTGATCACCAGGAGTGCTGCAAATTTTTGGTTCTATATAATCTGCATGACATTATCGTGCTGGGTTTCCCTTGGTTACAGTCTCATAATCCTGTTTTGGATTGGAAATCTGTGTCTGTAACCAGTTGGGGCTGCCAATGTGTTAATACCAACACTCCTGTTTTTTCTGCCTCCCCCCAGGCTGAGGATGTTCCTGACTTTTTGTTTGATTTTTCTGATGTGTTTAGCGAAAGTAAATCTGCATCCTTACCTCCCCATAGGAGCTATGACTGCGCTATTGAATTAGTGCCAGGTAGTAAATTCCCTAAGGGTCGCCTTTTTAACTTGTCTGTACCTGAACATGCTGCTATGCGGTCTTATATCAAGGAATCATTGGAGAAGGCTCATATCAGACCATCCTCTTCACCCTTAGGTGCCGGTTTTTTCTTTGTGGCCAAAAAGATGGTTCATTAAGGCCGTGTATTGATTATCGTCTCTTGAACAATATTACTGTGAAATATCAATACCCGTTACCCTTGATTTCTGACCTGTTTTCCAGGGTGAAAAACGCTACTTGGTTTACCAAGCTTGACCTCAGGGGGGCGTATAACCTTATTCGCATTAAGCACGGGGATGAATGGAAGACGGCATTTAACACCCTGAAGGGCATTTTGAGTACCTTGTGATGCTCTTTGGGCTCACTAATGCTCCTTCCGTCTTCCAGTCCTTCATGAATGACATTTTCAGGGATTTTGTGGACAAGTTTCTGATTGTTTATTTGGATGATATCTTGATTTTTTCTAATGACTGGGACTCTCATGTGAAACATGTTCGAACTGTATTCCAGATTTTGAGAGAGAATGCTCTGTATGTGAAGGGATCAAAGTGTCTTTTTGGCGTACAGAAGATCTCATTTCTGGGATTCATTTTGTCCCCATCTGTTATTGAAATGGACCCGGTCAAGGTTCAGGCCATCTGTGATTGGGTCCAACCTACTTCATTAAAGGCTCTTCAGAGATTTTTGGGTTTTGCCAATTTTTATCGTAAATTTATTGGTAATTTCTCTGTTATTGTTAAACCATTAACTGATTTGACCAGAAAGGGTTCTGATGTGGTGAATTGGCCTCCTGAGGCAGTCTCTGCGTTTCAGGAACTTAAGCAGAGATTCACTTCTGCTCCTGTTCTACGGCAGCCTGATGTTTCTCTGCCATTTCAGGTGGAGGTTGATGCCTCTGAAATTGGGGCAGGTGCCGTTTTGTCCCAAAAAGATCCAGAGACCTCTAAAAGTAACCCTTGTGCCTTTTTCTCTCGAAAATTTTCTCCTACTGAACGTAATTATGACGTGGGTAATCGGGAGTTATTGGCCATGAAGTGGGCTTTTGAAGAGTGGAGACATTGGCTGGAGGGAGCCAAACATCAGGTGGTGGTCCTTACGGACTATAAGAATCTGGTCTATCTGGAATCTGCCAAGCGACTCAATCCTAGACAGGCCAGGTGGGCCTTGTTTTTCACACGTTTTAATTTTGTGGTTTCCTTTCTTCCTGGCACTAAGAATGTTAAGGCGGATGCCCTCTCGAGGAGTTTCCTTGCGGACTCTCCTGAGCTATCTGATCCCTCTGTTATTTTGAAGGAGGGTGTAGTTCTTTCCGCCATCTCGCCTAATTTGAGACTTGCTCTGGAGGGGTGTCAGGAGGATAGGCCCGAGCGCTGCCCTGTTGGAAAATTGTTTGTCCCGGACCAATGGAAAAAGAGTGTGATGTCTGAGATTCATTGTTCCGCATTGGCTGGGCATCCCGGAATTTTTGGTACCAGAGACTTGGTTAGTCGGTCCTTTTGGTGGCCTACCTTGTCTCGCGATGTCAGGGAATTTGTGCAGTCCTGCGGGACTTGCTCTCGCTCCAAGCCTTGCTCTCGCTCTAGTGGTTTGTTGATGCCATTGCCTGTGCCCAAGAGACCATGGATCCATATCTCTATGGATTTCATTTCCGATCTTCCTGTTTCTCAGAGAATGACCACCATCTGGGTAATTTGTGATAGGTTTTCCAAAATGATACATCTTGTGCCATTACCTAAGTTGCCTTCCTCCTCTGAATTGGTGCCGTTGTTCCTTCAGCACGTGGTTCGTTTACACGGCATTCCTGAGAACATTGTGTCTGACAGAGGAGTCCAGTTTGTTTCCATATTTTGAAGGACTTTTTGTTCTAAACTGGGTGTTCAATTGTCTTTCTCCTCGGCATTTCATCCTCAGACCAATGGTCAAACTGAGAGAACAAACCAGACATTGGAGACTTATCTAAGATGCTTTGTGTCTGCTGATCAGGATGACTGGGTCTCTTTTTTGCCTTTGGCTGAGTTTGCTCTTAATAATAGGGCTAGCTCTGCCACTTTGATGTCTCCGTTTTTCTGTAATTCTGGGTTTCACCCTCGATTTTCTTCAGGACAGACGGAAGCTTCTGTCTGTCCAGGTGTTGACTCTGTTGTTGAGCGTATGCAGCAGATTTGGGACCAGGTAGTGGAGAGGTTGTCCCTCTCTCAGGAGAAGGCCCAGCGGTTTGCTAACCGGCATAGGACTGATGGTCCTCGGTTTAAAGTGGGGGACTTGGTCTGGTTGTCCTCAAAGAATATTCCTATGAGAGTAGCATCTCCTAAATTTAAGCCTAGGTTCATTGGACCTTATAAGATCATGGAGATTATTAATCCTGTTTCTTTTCGTTTGCTTCTTCCAGGGACATTTAAGATCCATAACGTGTTCCACAAGTCCTTGTTGAAGAGGTTTGTTGAGCCAGTGGTTCCTGCTGCTGTGCCTCCTGACCCTGTTTTGGTTGAGGGCAATCTGGAGTATGTGGTTGAGAAAATATTGGATTCTCGTTTTTCTAGACGAAGACTCCAGTATTTGGTTAAATGGAGAGGTTATGGTCAGGAAGATAATTCTTGGGTGTTTGCTTCGGACATCCATGCTAGGAGACTTATCCGTGCGTATCATAGAACTCATCCTGACCGACCTGGTTGCTCAAATGAGGGTTCGGTGACCCCCCTCAAGGGGGGGGTACTGTTGTGAATGGGTTTGAGATGAGTTCTGAGCAGAGGCTCCCTCTGGTGGTTACAAGCGGTACTAGTGAGGATTGGGAATCAGGTGTTACTGATTGGTCTTATTTAAGGGAATCATTTTCCCATCAGGGTTGCCGGTGATCAATTGTTCTGGTCTGAATCCTTCTTTCCAGTTTCCCTTGTAGCCTGCTGTGTCGTGTCTGCATCTCCTGCTATCAGATAAGACAATTTCTTATTTTGTGTTTTTGCTATATTTTTGCATTTTGTCCTGCACTTCTGTGGGGGCCTTCTGGGTCCCCTCCGGGGGCTTTTGCCCTCTCAGTTTAGTCCAGCCACTGTGTTTTGTACTTTTGCTTTTTGCAGTTTTTTCAGTGGCTGCTGTTTTTGTTACACCAGAGAACTAATTTAGGTGGTAGAGGTCGTGTGATCTCAGGTGATTTTGAAATTAGTAGTGTTGGTGTTTTTCAGGGTTTTCTGGGATTGCAGTAAGTACCCTTCCTGTCCTTTTCTATTTAGATAGTTTGGGCCCCAGCGTTTGCTCATACTATTTTCTTTCTGTGTCAGTATTTCCTCTTGTCTAACCGCCATTACATGTTTGGGGGCTTTCTATTATCTTTGGGGTTCTGCTCCGGGGCAGATAGCTTTCCTATTTCTATCTTTAGGTGTAGTTAGTTTCTCAGGCTGTGACGAGGCGTCTAGGACCATCGTAGGAACGCTCCACGGCTGCCTCTAGTTGCGGTGGTTAGTCAGGGTACTGCAATCTCATAGATTCCAACTGCTCTGGTGTATTTCCTTTTTTACCTGCACTCCTCAGCTACCGTAACATAACATTCTGCTACCCATCCGGGTTCCAGTACCGTCAGCTGGTTCTCGGCAGTGCCTTTGGCCTAGGTGCCTCCATCTCGGTATCCGAGTTCCAGCAACGTCTGCTGGTCCTTGGTAGTGCTTTCTAGCACAGGTACCTCCTGCTTAGTAACCGTGTCCCAGTACCGTCAGCTGGTCCTCGGTTGTGCCATTGGCTCTGTTCCTTCTGCTGCCCCTCCGGGTTTCAGCACAGTCAGCTGGTCCTCGTTACTTCCATTGTCTCTTGTACCTTCTGCTACCCATCCGGGTTCCAGTACCGTCAGCTGGTTCTCGGCAGTGCCTTTGGCCTAGGTGCCTCCATCTCGGTATCCGAGTTCCAGCAACGTCTGCTGGTCCTTGGTAGTGCTTTCTAGCACAGGTACCTCCTGCGTAGTAACCGTGTCCCAGTACCGTCAGCTGGTCCTCGGTACTGCCATTGGCTCTTGTTCCTTCTGCTACCCATCCGGGTTCCAGGACAGTCAGCTGGTTCTCGGCAGTTACTCAGCCTTCTTGTACCTTCAGCTACATTTCCAAGTTGAAGATTTTTTAAATGGTTTTTGGTAATCACTCTGGATCTCCCTGACGACGACCCTGAAGACCACCCCAAAGAAGAAGACGACGACCCCGAAGACGAGGACCCTGAAGACGACGACCCTGAAGACCACCCCGAAGAAGACGACGACCCCAAGGACGATGACCATGAAAACGACGAGCCTGAACACCACCCCAAAGAAGAACAAATAGATTACCCAGAAGAAAATGACCAAGAAGGCAAAGAAGATGAAAACAACCAACAAGATACAGAACAAGAGACAGAAGACCATGAAGCAGAAGAACAAAAAGCAGAAGAACATTAAGCATAAGACAAAAAATCAGAGCAAAAGATATGCTCTAAATTATAAGCAGAAGAATACTAAGCAGTGTATGGGGGTGAGTCCGTTCCTCCTCGTGGTGCCCCTGGAAAATGCCTGCTGCTGCAGACCAAACTGAATGCGGACAAATACTGTTGTAAATCTTGTGACAAGAAGAACGGAAGGTGTAATCATCAAACTTTTAAAGATTACAACTACAGGAATGCCTGTCACAAAGAAGATGAATAGGAAGAAGATGAAGTAGTAGAATATGAAGAAGAATAATAGTTGAATAAGAACAATATGAAGAATGTAAAAAAAAAATAATAGGAAGAAGTTGAAGAAGAAGATAAATAAGGTGAAGAAGAAGTTGATGAAAAAGATGCTGCTGCTGAGGATCATGAAGGAGAAAGTGTGGGACAAGTAAAAAAGAAGGTGAAGAGCATGGAAGTAGTGAAACATACATATGTGCCAAAATAGAAAAAAGGTTAACAACATATTCAAGTTCTTTGTAACTCCGAACGTCTTAAAAAAAAAAAATGTATTCCTGCTATTCCATTTGATTGGGCTAAACCTCTATGCCTTTAATGTCTCCTCCACCTCCCCCAATACATTCTACATTATTCAAAGTTGTTTTCCTTCATGTACAATTAATCTACAAGGAAAGAAAGGGGTTATTTTAATTCTGATATTTTTGACCCATTGACTTACATTGGTTTCCGGTATCAGAATCGGCAATATCCGATACTTTTTGAGTATCGGTCCGATCCAATCCGATCGGATATTTTGCAATGTAACAAATGGAAGCGGAGGCAGAGGTGGTGAAGTTCACATTCGTTTTTATTTTTTAATGTGGAACCTCGAGACCGCGGTCCGGGGGGCTCCGAAGGGGACGTAACTAGTGAGCCCCGGGTACCCGTAGTAAGGCACCTCGAACAGGACCAGAATGGAATACCCGGAGGACACAGGTGCTACCTCCAGTTAGACCCCGAACACGTGGCAGCTGTCCCAGAGGGACCAAAAGGGTAACAGGTATTTACAGAGTCCGTGGAGGATTCTTGACGGAGAAGAGTAAGGTCCTGGTCCAGAACGGATGGTAGTAGGCTGGCTTCAGTGACCTTGTCACGGTCCACGGGTACGGATGGCTGATGGCGGAACGGGATGACACTTGCACCAGTGATAGCCGAGATTGTCCAGGTTAGCCAGATACGGGTTAGCAAAGATCTGAGGAGACAAACAGTATCAGCGAAGCACAGAGACTGCAGACAGCGCAGACAGATCAGGAACAGAACCGAATGTAGCAATGATAGAACACGTTGCTCCGGCACTCCCCTAATGGTGGAGTGACCAGATATAGTACTGAGTGCGCAGCCATTGGTTAATTAGCTATTTCAAAAAATGCACGCTGCCCCTTTAAGAGAGACGGTGGGCGCGGCCTCGCGTCCTAAGCAGACTATCTGGAGGCCTGCCAGCAGCGTGCCAGGAAGTGGAGGAGGACACAGGACACCGAAGAGCAGCTGGGGCAGGTGAGTGAGCAGAACGGAGTGCAGAGCCAGCGCTGTGACCGAGTGTAACAGTATCCCCCTCTTTACTCCCCCTCTTTTTCAAGCCTGCGTGAAATCTTTTAAGAAGAAGAGGAGCCTGGATGTTCTCTTTAGGCTCCCAAGATCTCTCCTCAGGACCAAAACCTTTCCAGTCCACCAGGTAATAGATCCTACCTCTTACTCTCTTAGAGGCCAAGATATGTTTTACCTCAAAAACATCATCCTCAGAGACTGGATCAGGAGTGGTACCCGGGTCCTTAAAGAAGGAGCTCAACACTACTGGTTTGAGGAGGGAAACATGAAAGGAGTTAGGTACTCGTAGAGAATTAGGCAATTTCAGTTTATAAGAGACCGGGTTGATTTGTCTCAAGACTTCAAAGGGACCAATGAAACGGGGACCCAATTTGTACGATGGTAACTTCAGACGGATGTACTTGGAGGAGAGCCATACCTTGTCTCCTGGACGAAAGATGGGAGCCTCCAAACGTCTTTTGTCCGCATGCGTTTTCATACGTTGAGAAGCTTTCTCCAAAGCCGACCTGGTCTCTCTCCAAATGTCCGAGAAATTCTTAGACAAGGTATCGACTGCCGGAACATCAGACAATCCCGAGACAGGAAGAGGAATTCCGGGTTGCAGTCCAAACACAATCTGAAAGGGAGACTTTCCAGAAGATTCACTTACTTGGTTGTTGTAGGAGAATTCCGCCCAGGGCAGTAATTCTACCCAGTCATTATGATGAGCGTTGACGAAGTGACGCAGGTATCCAGCCAGGATTTGATTGATCCTCTCCACTTGCCCATTAGACTGGGGATGAAAAATCTAGTTCAATTTTTACCATTTTACAGAGTCCTCTCCAGAACTTAGAGGTGAACTGGACGCCCCTGTCGGACACGATGTGGAGAGGAAATCCATGTAGACGGAAGATGTGCTGAATGAAGTGAGCGGCCAGTTCTGGAGGAGACGGGAGGCCAGATAGCGGAACGAAGTGGGCCATTTTAGAGAAGCGATCCACCACAACCCATACCACTGAGCAGCCAGAAGAAATGGAAAGATCCGTGATGAAATCCATCGCGATGTGCTGCCAGGGAGCAGACGGAATCGGAAGAGGCAGAAGCCTGCCGGCTGGTAGATGTTTAACAGTTTTGTTACGGGCACATGAAGGACAGACTGCGACGAACTCCTGGATATCCTTGCCCATGGTAGGCCACCAGTAATAACGGGAGATGAGTTGCTGCGTCTTTTTCTGACCAGCATGGCCAGCCAACTTAGAAGAATGACCCCAGCGCAGATAACGAGTACGATCAGAAGCAGACACGAAAGTCTTCCCAGGAGAAAGCCGGGCCAGATCAGTGGAGGCAACAGAGACTAACTTAGAAGGTTCAATAATGTGCTGAGGTTCTTCCTCCAGTTCAGGAGGCAAGAAGGCTCTAGAGAGTGTGTCTGCCTTGATGTTCTTGTCAGCTGGACGGAAATGAAGTACAAAATTGAAACGGGCAAAAAATAATGCCCAACAGGCCTGACGGGGATTCAGTCTTAAAGCAGATTGGAGATAGGCAAGGTTTTTATGGTCGGTGAATATGATTACCTGGTGATGTGCTCCTTCAAGAAGATGTCTCCATTCTTGCATAGCCAATTTGATGGCCAACAGTTCACGATCACCGACAGAGTAGTTCCTCTCTGCAGGAGAGAAAACCTTGGAAAAAAACCACACGAGATCATCCTCCCGGTAGACGACTTCTGGGTCAGAACTGCTCCTGCACCTATGGAAGAAGCGTCAACCTCAAGAAAAAATTGCTCACTTGAATTAGGACGATGGAGAACGGGTGCGGAAGCGAAGGCTTTTTTGAGAGAAACAAAGGCCTCTTCTGCCTCGGAGGACCATTCCTTAGAGTTTACACCTTTCCGGGTTAAGGCTGTGATTGGAGCCACTCGGGTGGAAAAGTGTGGAATAAATTGCCGGTAGTAATTGGCGAATCCGAGGAACCTTTGTATGGCTTTTAGCCCAGACGGACGAGGCCAGTTGAGAACTGCAGACAACTTCTCCGGATCCATCTTTAATCCTGTGGAAGGTACAATGTACCCAAGGAAAGGCAAAGAAGACTGCTCAAAGAGGCATTTCTCATATTTGGCATATAGCCTGTTCTCTCTCAGTCTTTGTAAGACCAGGCGTACTTGCCTCCGGTGTGACGTCAAGTCAGCAGAAAAAATCAAAATATCGTCCAGGTAAACCACGACACAAGTATAGAGCAAGTCCCTGAAAATGTCATTAACAAATTCCTTAAAGACCGCAGGTGCATTGCTTAGGCCGAATGGCATTACCAGGTATTCATAGTGGCCGTCACGGGTGTTGAAGGCTGTTTTCCATTCGTCCCCCTCTCTGACTCGGATCAGGTTGTAGGCCCCTCTGAGGTCCAATTTGGTGAAGATCTTGGCCCCTCGGAGACGATCAAAGAGCTCTGAAATAAGAGGTAATGGATACCTGTTTTTTACCGTGATTTGATTTAGACCCCGATAGTCAATGCAGGGCCGCAAGGATCCATCCTTTTTCTTAACAAAGAAGAATCCAGCTCCTGCCGGTGACGATGACTTTCGGATAAATCCTCTAGCCAGATTCTCTTGGATGTAGTCCGACATGGCCTGAGTCTCTGCCTGTGAAAGGGGATAAACTCTCCCGCGAGGAGGAGATGCTCCTGGAAGAAGCTCTATCTGACAGTCATACGACCTGTGTGGAGGTAGTCTCTCAGCCTCCTTTTTCCCAAAGACGTCAGAGAAGGACCAATAGGCGGAAGGCAACCCTGGCAGGGTATCAGGCTGGACTGGAGGCGAAACAGGTTGAATCCGGGTTAAGCAACGATTCATGCAGGTATCTCCCCAACGCAGAACTTCTCCAGTTTTCCAATTAAGGACTGGTTCATGCATCTGGAGCCAAGGTAAACCTAAAAGCATGGGATGGGATAAACCGGGATATACATAAAATCGCATTCGTTCAGTATGCATTAGACCTACCCGGAGTTCCACCAACTCGGTTTGAAACTGGACGGGCTCGGTCAGCGGTTTGCCATCCACGGCGGATCAGGAAGACGCTGGACTGGTAAGCGGTAATGATCCACAACCGCCTGCTGGATGAAGTTCCCTGCAGCTCCAGAATCCAGTAGACAATGTTCGGAGAATTTTATTGCTCCATAGGACACGAAGACTGAGATGTGTAAAGAGGGAGAGGACTGTTCTCTACCTAGGTTGGCCCCTCCTACCGGACCTAGGCACTGGAGTTTCCCGACTTTTTAGGACAGAAATGGATCAAATGTTCAGAACTACCGCAGTAGTAACAACTTCCCTCCTTGCGACGTGCCTCCTGGCGGTGGGTGGCCAAACTTACATGGTCCACCTCCATGGCCTCGGAGGCGGAGGGCGAAGTACCTGTTTTGTACAAACTAGAGTCCAGGTGATAGGACCTTTTGTCCCACTTGATCTCCATGGAGCGCTCCTGAAAACGCAGGTCAATTCGGGTTGCCAAGGATATTAGTTCTTCCAAGAGGGTAGGTCTGTCCCGTCCCGCCAGCTCATCCTTGATTCTTCCGGATAGGCCTTCCCAGAAGTTAGCAACCAGGGCCTCATTGTTCCACGATAATTCAGACGAGAGGGTGCGGAATTTAACAGCATACTGAGCTACCGTGAGAGTACCTTGGCGCAGGCGGAGCAGAGCTGAGGCAGTCGAAGTGGTGCGACCAGGTTCATCGAAAGTCCTGCGAAAAGCCTCTAGGAAAGGTTGAAGATCGTTAACCAGCGGATCCCCTCTCTCCCATAGCGGGTTTAGCCAGGCGAGGGCCTCTCCTCCCAGGTGCGACATGATGAAGCCCACCTTGGCTCGGTCAGAAGCAAACATATGCCCCAAGATTTCGAAGTGTAGAGTGCACTGATTGAGGAAACCCCGACACAGAGTAGGGTCACCCTGGAAACGGGTAGGAGCCGCCAGACGGGGACCTTGACTTGCCATGGGAACTGGTACCTGATTATTGATAGAAGAGTCAGGTGCAGACGAGGACCCCAAGGAATCCATGCAGGTAGACAAGCTGTGTAGATAAGTCGTGATCTTGTCCTGTTGAACTCCCAAACGGGTCACCTCCTGGCACAGATCCGTGGTCTAAGATCTCTGGGATCCAACGGGTTCCATGGCCGGAGCAATCTGTAACGAATGGAAGCGGAGGCAGAGGTGGTGAAGTTCACATTCGTTTTTATTTTTTAATGTGGAACCTCGAGACCGCGGTCCGGGGGGCTCCGAAGGGGGCGCAACTAGTGAGCCCCGGGTACCCGTAGTAAGGCCCCTCGAACAGGACCAGAATGGAATACCCGGAGGACACAGGTGCTACCTCCAGTTAGACCCCGAACACGTGGCAGCTGTCCCAGAGGGACCAAAAGGGTAACAGGTATTTACAGAGTCCGTGGAGGATTCTTGACGGAGAAGAGTAAGGTCCTGGTCCAGAACGGATGGTAGTAGGCTGGCTTCAGTGACCTTATCACGGTCCACGGGTACGGATGGCTAATGGCGGAACGGGATGACACTTGCGCCAGTAATAGCCGAGATTGTCCAGGTTAGCCAGATACGGGTTAGCAAAGATCTGAGGAGACAAACAGTATCAGCGAAGCACAGAGACTGCAGACGCAGCGCAGACAGATCAGGAACAGAACCGAATGTAGCAATGATAGAACACGTCGCTCCGGCACTCCCCTAATGGTGGAGTGACCAGATATAGTACTGAGTGCGCAGCCATTGGTTAATTAGCTATTTAAAAAAATGCATGCTGCCCCTTTAAGAGAGACGGTGGGCGCGGCCTCGCGTCCTAAGCAGACTATCTGGAGGCCTGCCAGCAGCGTGCCAGGAAGTGGAGGAAGACACAGGACGCCGAAGAGCAGCTGGGGCAGGTGAGTGAGCAGAACGGAGTGCAGAGCCAGCGCTGGGACCGAGTGTAACATGCAATATCGGAAAGTATCGCTCAACAGTGATATTTCTGGGAATTGTAGTCGTTGCCCTCCATATAACGCACCTGCGCATTGCAATCTTGAATTGCACACGCGCAGTATGCTTTGCCCGCAGATTGCAATGCTCATATGGAGGGCAATGACTACAATTCCGAGAAATAATGGAGACAGTGGCGAACAACATGTTAAGGCAAGTACCCAAAACACCGCCCATCTGACCTGACTGCCCTCATTTAAATATTCCGCCAATTTAGGGTGACCGATTCCCTTTAACAAAAATTGCGCTCGTAGCGTCTCCATTTTTCATGAAATCTGGATGGGTGAGGACTAGTGTTGAGCATTCCGATACCGCAAGTATCGGGTATCGGCCGATATTCGCTGTATCGGAATTCCGATACTTAGTTCCGATATTTTTCCTATATCGTATACCGGAATCGGAAGTTCCCATAATTCTTTGAGAGGCAGTGTGATTTTAGTCAGCCAATGAGGAATCCTACGAAGTGTGGGCACATCCTGTAATGCTGCGGTCATCTTAACTAATGGCATGGCTGTGATTGGCTGCTGAAATGATGTCAGAATGCACTATAAAAGGCGCCGCCGCCATTTTAGCGTCACTGTGCTGTGAATTCAGATAGGGACAGAACGCTGCTCTGCTGACTCTGAGGGACAGTTAGAGATTGCGATTTTGTGTACTTTGCTTTAGGCAGGCTAGTTTACCAACCGCTGTGTAAAGCTTCCTTTTGCCTTGCAGTGTTGTTTTAACAGCTCTGTGCAAGGTGTGTGTGTGAGAGTGCAGGTGACGCTGCAGTTTGCTCTGCATCCAACGCTGTCTGTAGGCATCTGCACGTGTCACTCACAGACTCTTTTTTTTTTCTTTAGTGTAATTCTAGCTGCTCCATTCAATAGAAATTATAGTGTGATGCGCTTCCATCCGTATACAATACATTGGTTGCAAACACTATAGAAGTACAGAAAGGAGCCTTTCACAGATAGTGAACAGTTGTGTTTCAGTGTTCACTGCAGTCTGTGAGGTATTTTTTTTTTTTTTTTTAAATGCAGATCACGCTCCAGTTACTTCTTCAACTAATGCTGCGTGTACTCTGCTGAGTGTCTGTCACTGGCTCATCCTTGTCATTTTTCTAAAATTGGTGCTGCTTTATTCTATTTTCAATTTACTAAAATCTATTAGTGTGACGCTCTTCCATCAAAATACAATACATTGCTTGCAAACATAATAGAAGTCCACAAAAAGGCCTTTCACAGCAAGTGAACAGTTGTGTTCACTGTTCACTCTAGTCTGAGGTTTAAATTTTTGGTAGGAGTGTAGATCCCGCTCCACTTACTTCAACCACCGCTGCGTGTACTCTGCTGAGCGTGTCTCACTGCCTCATCCTTCACATTTTTCTCGAATTGGTGCTGCTTTATTCTATTTTCAATTTACTAAAATCTATTAGTGTGACGCTCTTCCATCAAAATACAATACATTGCTTGCAAACATAATAGAAGTCCACAAAAAGGCCTTTCACAGCAAGTGAACAGTTGTGTTCACTGTTCACTCTAGTCTGAGGTTTAAATTTTTGGTAGGAGTGTAGATCCCGCTCCACTTACTTCAACCACCGCTGCGTTTACTCTGCTGAGTGTCTGTCACTGGCTCATCCTTGTCATTTTTCTAAAATTGGTGCTGCTTTATTCTATTTTCAATTTACTAAAATCTATTAGTGTGACGCTCTTCCATCAAAATACAATACATTGCTTGCAAACATAATAGATGTCCACAAAAAGGCCTTTCACAGCAAGTGAACAGTTGTGTTCACTGTTCACTCTAGTCTGAGGTTTAAATTTTTGGTAGAGTGTAGATCCCGCTCCACTTACTTCAACCACCGCTGCGTGTACTCTGCTGAGCGTGTCTCACTGCCTCATCCTTCACATTTTTCTCGAATTGGTGCTGCTACATTCTATTTCAAATAATTCAAATCTATTACTGTGACGTGCTTCCATCCGTATACAATACATTGGTTTCAAACACTATAGAAGTACACAAAGGGGTCTTTCACAGCTAGTGAACATGGGTTTTTAATTTTTAACTAAAATATGTATTTTTTCAAATGACACAAATATAAGTAATGTTGAAGAGAAATAGTCCTACATCCATTGTTTGCACAATATTACAGGTGTACATTACGTCCCTTAATCAACAATGTATTATTATATTTATTTGTATGCTTTTATTTAAAAGCCAAGAACACAGAAGGATAACCTTCGCACTGCAGCTGTTGTCAAAGTTCAACCCACATTATGCACTTCCAACATTGCAGCATTTGAGGCATGATGTGAGTTGGATTGGTCAAAGTTATGGAGTGAGAAGGTTCACCATCAGTACCCTATAGCATAAGTATGCTTTTGTGTTAGCATTTGTGTTAGACATGTGGATATCTGCCATAATATGTCACAATTATTTAGTTACAGATTTGTTACCAACACTAATCATTGAATGGTTTTAAATGTGACGTTTCACTTGTTTACAGCTTAGAAATAAGGGTGTAGCCTGATATCTATGTGTAGCACTAGCCACTTTAACATGTCATGTTTTTTTCAACATGTGTAGCTAGGTAGCAGTAATTTTTGCCGGACACACAGCAGGGGAACAGCAGGCATTACTGAACCCCACAAACACATCATCGATTGTTTTGATCTGTGCATCCAACACTTCTGAGCCCAGGGTCAAGGAGGGTGTAGCCTGAGGCCTAGTATGAGATGTTTGAACTTTAATTTGAACTTTAATTTGGAGTTAGCAGCATTAATTTTTGTCAGACACACAGCAGGGGAACAGCAGGCGTTACTGAACCCCACTATCACTATAGCTTGTGTATTGGTCTGTGGACACGACACTTCTGAGCAGCAACTGGCAGTGTTGTAGCCCAGGGAGTATAGCTCAGGTGGTAGAAAGATGAACATAACAGGAGACATGGAAACGTTGCCAACCAGTTAGTTAATCTGAAACCGGACAGGCAAATTCAGGCGAGATCCATGCCTAGTTCATTTTCAGAAAAGTAAGCCGTTCTACATTATCGGAGGATAGTCGCATGCAACGGTCTGTTAGTACACCACCTGCAGCAGTAAAGACGCGCTCCGATAATACACTGGCAGCAGGGCAAGCCAGCACCTCCAATGCATACTGGCTAAGCTCTGGCCATGTATCCAGCTTAGAGACACAAAACTTGAATGGGAAGAGCCATCTGGGAGTACACTGAGAGGGCAAGACATGTAGTCTGTCACTATCTTACGGAAATGTTGCCTCCTGCTGACTGGAGCCGTCTCGGATGTAGACATTGGTGGCGCTGCCACAAAACTTCGCCACATTTGGAACATACTGTTCTTGCCCTGTGCAGAGGCGCTGCTTGTGCTCCCTCTTGTTGCAGAGCTGTCCCCACTGCCTCGACGCACAGAGCTGCTTTGTAAAGCAGTAGCAGCAGCAGTGCTCTCGGCTGGAATGGAGAACATTATGGATTGCACCAGTGTGTCTTGGTACTTCCGCATTTTACGCTCCCGGTTCAACGGTGTGATGAGGCTTTGTAAGTTGTCCCGGTAGCGAGGGTCTAGGAGGGTGTACACCCAATAATCAGACGTGGTGTGAATGTGTTCGATGCGGCGGTCGTTTCTCAGGCACTGCAGCATGAAATCAACCATGTGCTGCAGACTCCCAACTGGCCAAGAAACGTTGTCCCCTGCAAGAGGCGTCATCTCTGCCTGCTGTGCATCACCCCACCCTTGGTCTACATACTGACTAGAGCATTGTCTACCTCCCTCTGGAGCGATGTCTTCCTCCTCCATTGACTCCTCCTCATCCTCCTCACAAAGTCCTTCAAATACATAAAAATTTACAAAATTTAAAACTCAAAATTTAAAAACATTGTATCATAATTCTGTAACATCAGTTTATGGAAACACAATAGCATTACAAAAGGATAGACAAAAACTGTACATTATGTGCTTTGTAAATACATTAAAAGTTTGGAATGGTTATGAAAATATAGACAGCGACTCTGGAGGTTCAATTGTTGATACAGCATGGTACTTTGAAAGTCCTCCAGCCCTTTGTGAGGAACCACGTTGTGCTGACTGTCCAGAAGGTGATGGAATTTGTGACTCCTCATCCTCCACCTCTTCCAAAACCTCATGCCTTAGTGCTTGCAGTGTTTTTTGAAGCAGGCAGATAAGGGGGACAGTCAGGCTGACTAGTGCATCATCTGCACTCGCCATCCGCGTTGACTAATCAAACGCACGCAAAACGTGGCAGATGTCCTTCATAGAGTCCTTCGCCACTCATTACACTGGCTGCCCATTCATTATAGGATCCAATTCTAATTACTGGTTCTCACCAACAAAGCTCTCCACAGTGCAGCACCCCCCTACATCTCCTCCCTCATTTATATTTATCGGCCTAACCGACTGCTGCACTCTGCAAACGACCTTCGACTAACCTCTGCACTAATCCGTACCTCCCACTCCCAACTCCAAGACTTCTACCGCGCTGCGCCAATCCTCTGGAATGCTCTACCCCAAGAAATTAGGACTATCCGGAATTTGGATGGTTTCAGGCGCTCCCTCAAAACACATTTGTTCACAGTGGCCTATCACATTCAATAATCAAAGTCATTCTATGTGTAAGTCTGTGTGTGTAGCCCATTCACTATTTCCATGCATCCCTCACTCCCTTAAAATGGCTGGACCATCATTGTAAAAACACCATTGTATATAAACACCTGTACTTTGTATCTCCCCCACCTCATTGTAGATTGTAAGCTTTCACCAGCAGGGGCGGCTGATTTTGCTTTAATTATTGTATTGTTAACGTTGTTACTTATGACTTGTGTTTTGAAACTGTTAAACTGTAAAGCACTGCGGAATATTATGGCGCTATATAAATAAAGAATATTATTATTATTCTTATTATAGAGGCCCACTCAGTAGTGGTGAAGTGTGAACGGCGCAAATTGCGAGTTCATTGCGCCTGATGCAGCTGATACTCCATTACTGCTAGCTGCTGCTCACACAACCGCTCCAACATATGTAACGAGGAATTCCACCTGGTGGGTACGTCACATATGATGCGATGTTCATGAAGGCGAAATCTGCGTTGCAGAGCTGCAATCAGCGATCTGGCCATGCTGGAACGTCGCAAGTGAGCGCACTCTAGGCGGACCTTGTGCAGCAGTGCATCAAGATCCGGATAGTCCCTCAAAAAACTCTGCACGATCAAGTTGAGCACATATGACAGACATGGTATGTGAGTGAGGTTGCCAAGGCCCAGAGCTGCCACCAGATTTCGGCCATTGTCACACACTACCAAGCCTGCCTGTAGATTCGCTTCCAAAAACCACACGTCGCTCTCCTGCTTTATGGCATTACAGAGCTCCTGCGCTGTGTGGCTAAGATTCCCCATGGAAATTAATTTCAGGACGGCCTGTTGACATTTGGACACGGCTGTGCTCATATCGGTCGCAACAGGTAAACGTTCACGGGTCCATGTGGAGGTAGACCATGACGGCTCCTGCAGCGATGATTCTGAGGAACTGGAGTAGGAGGAGGAGTCAATGTGTACAGACTTGATTCCTGCAATCCTTGGAGTTGGCAGAACACGTACAGCGCCACTCGCAAGATCAGTACCCGGCTACACAACATTAACCCAATGGGCAGTGAGGGAAAGGTATTGTCCCTGGCCATGGGTGTTAGAACCCTCTTGTTAGGTTTTGTTTCAGTTTGCTGGTCACATGACCTTTTTTCCCTATTTAGTCTGGGTCCGCCCTTCTGGCTTTGCTTGACTTCATTGTATTATCTACTGTTAAGCTAGCCGGGTGCTTAGGTGCCTTAATCTGTCAGTTTTGCTTGATGTTAGGATCGCAAAGTATTTATTTTTCTGTTTAATTATCCATGCTACAATTTATGTTAGGAGGTGTCCACCTTTTCTCCCAGTCCCTAGATCTTGTAGGGATTACTCCCTCGCAACTATAGGTCTTCGTTCACACTAGATGAGGACTTTAGCGGGTCTGGTCGCAGGATCAGGTTCCCCGTTACATCGTAGGGATTCAGCTTAGTTGTATTGTAGGGACAGAATTCCCTTCTTTCCTTACTGGTTGTAGCAGATCATAACAATGGGTACTGGTCCACGCATCGGTGGTCAGGTGGACCTTGCTACTGAGGGCGTTTAGTAGCGCATGTTTAATTTTTCCCTCAACATGCTTTTGCAGACCAGGGACGGCTTGCCTGCTGAAATGAAATTCGGCTTGGCACATTGTATTGTGGGACTGACAATGATATTCAGTTACGGAAACTGTCTGTCTCCACAAGCCTGAATGACAGCATTTCAAGGGACAGGAGTTTTGCAATGCCAGCATTCAGAGCCTGTGCTCGTGCATGTTTTGCGGAGTATGGCCGTCTTTTATCCCATGCCTGTGCTACCGATGGCTGTTTTGTGGCCTGGGAGTGTGAGGATGACAGGGAACTTGCTGCTGTGTGTGGAATAACAGTTTGTCTCTGGACAACAGTGGCCGAGGTTCTTCCATGGCGATCCTGTGAGGAAGCAGAACCAGCTGTGTGTGAGCTCGATGAAGAAGCTTCTACACAACCTGAAGATGTAGGTGCTGCTGTAGGTTGGCCTACATCTCCAGTGTGTCTTTGTAACTCAACTACGTGCTTTGTCCGCACATGTTTCCACATATTTGTGGTATTGAGGTGACTGACACTTTTAGCTATTTTTAATTTTTGATTACACAGCTTGCATTTGACATAGCAAATATCATGTGCAAGTGTGTGAAAAAAGGACCACGCAGTGCAAGTCCTGGGAGCGCACGTTTTGCATTTTGGAAGAGAACTGCTCCGAACAGGTGCCAAACTGGAGGCTACAGGCAACCGAGTCTGCAGCCTAACTCTCCCTCCTGTTTGTACCGTTGGGGCAATGTCTTCCTCTATCTTCCTTCTATCACTAACCACTTCTCTAGGCCTCTCCCAGCTTTCAACCAAAGTACTGGTTCTCAGCCACAAAGCTATCCACAGTGCAGCACCCCTCCTACATCTCCTCCCTCATTTCTATCTATCGGCCTAACCGACTGCTGCGCTCTGCAAACGACTTTCGACTAACCTCTGCACTAATACGTACCTCCCACTCCCGACTCCAAGACTTCTCCCGCGCTACGCCAATCCTCTGGAATGCTGTACCCCAAGAAATTAGGACTATCCACAATTTGCATGGTTTCAGGCGCTCCCTCAAAACACATTTGTTCAGAGCAGCCTATCACATTCACTAATCAAAGTCATTCTATGTATTCTGTGTAAGTGTGTATGTGTGTGTGTGTCTCTAGCTCATTCACTATCTCCATCCCTCAGTCCCTTAAGATGGCTGGACCATCATTGTAAATGCACCATTGTATATAAACACCTATACTTTGTATCTCCCCCACCTCACTGTACATTGTAAGCTGTCACGAGCAGGGGCGACTTATTTAGCTTAAATTATTGTATTGTTAACGTTGTTACTTATGACTTGTGTTCTTAAACTGCAAAACTGTAAAGCGATGCGTAATATGATGGCGCTATATAAATTAATATTATTATTATTAGGATTCCTCTGAGCTGCTCCCACCACCTTCCTGTTCCTCACGCCATGTTGGGTCTTGGACCTCATCATCTCCACTACCCTCTTCCAACACCTGCTGTTGGGTGGTCTGGCCAGCACCATGCTCAACAGAAACTGGCACCTGAGTCTCATCATCATCAGATGCGTTCTGCGGTGTGCTGACCATCGGCACTGTCTCACCCGCCTCTTCAGATTCAGAGAGACACAGCTGTTGCTCATCACTGCATACTCCCTCTTCTTCACATTACAGAATGCTGCTTGGCTGGGCCCCTGTTTGCAAGCCAATAGATTCTGAGAACAGAAGCAGACACTCAGATGGCTCCTGTACAGAACTCTCTGACTGCCTGGGCAATTTGCCAGGCGGTGAAGAGACAAATGGTTGCTCAACAGTGCTGTGGTCCTGAGAGGAGGTGGAAGCAATTGAAGTCGATGCATTGGCTGACATCCAACCAACAACGGCTTCAATTCGTTCTTCCCGCAGCAGGGGGGTACTCCGAGCTCCTACAAAAGTGCGCATAAAGGAACGCTCACGGGGAAAACTGGTGGATGCTGTGTCACTGGGGGCCGCAGCAGCCACAGAATCCCCACGTCTTCTCCCTGAAGAAACTCCACGGCCACGACCACGTGCCTTACTCCCTGCCTTCTTCATCTTGGTAGATTGATAAAGAAAGTCTGAAAAGTTATAAGGCCTAAGTGTGGTTATTCCGCAGAGACTGCAGTGAACACTGCACACAACTGTTCAGTAGGTGTGAAAGGCCCCTTTGTGTACTTCTATAGTGTTTGCAACCAATGTATTGTATACGGATGGAAGCGCGTCACACTAATAGATTTTATTTATTTGTAATAGAATGGAGCAGCAACAATTAGTGAAAAATTTCAAGGATGTGCCAGTGACACACGCTCAGCAGACTACAAACAGCAGTGGTTGAAGAACTAACTGGAGCGTGATCTGCACTCCAAAAAGGAAAACCTCAGACTACAGTGAACACTGCACACAACTGTTCACTACTCAACGCGTCTCAGCAGGAAGGCAGTCTGTGCGTCCAAACAAAGGCGCAAGCATACATGCACGTACCCTGTTTATAAAGCTATGTAAAAAAAATTATGTAGTAGTGACGCACACTTTATTGAGGTACAGTATTACATCGCCATTCACCATCTGTGGCTATGCAGTCTCATCTATATATACCTTATCTATCCGTTGTCATGCTTGCAAGTCGACAGTCAGGCATAAATAGCAATTTTCACTATGCACTATGCACTTTTTAAAGGTTATGTTTGTTAATAAAAATGATTATTGCCACATATTATGAGTATTACATGATGGAAATTGTATAATTTTGTATAAACTGTTTAGTGACATTATTCAGCAAATGTAACATTTTAGTAATGTCACAGATAACTTGTAATGCTGATGATGTTTTGAAGTCAGACATTCATTGTCTATACAATAAAAATTGTGTACATACTGTTACTTATCCATCATTAATGGATTCAGATATGTACTTGTATGCTTTTATGTACAACCGTATAGCAGATTCCTTAACTAATTTATTTTGTGGTTTGCATTGCTGTTCAACATGTTAATGTATGTGTTTATGTTTGTCAATTCTTTATTTATCTAGATATTAGTTTAAATGAAATCATCATCTTATGGTAGTAAAGGTTATCTTTCTCTTGTTTGAAGTATAGACATTTAAAATTGACAGGTAACAAGGAAATTACTTGATCTAGTATTTAAACATCCTCCTTGACCCTGGGCTCCAACACCGCCAGTTGTTGCTCGGAAGTGCTGTTAGCACAGTCAACACTTGCTCCTGTGTTACTGGGGTTCAGTAATGTCAGCTGTTCCCCTGCTGTGTGTACGTCAAAAAGTCCTGCTGCCTCCACCCTGTTCTCTTCTCATCCCTGGGCTCCAACACTGCCAGTTGTTGCTCGGAAGTGCTGTTAGCACAGTCAACACTTGCTCCTGTGTTACTGGGGTTCAGTAATGTCAGCTGGTCCTCGGTTGTGCCATTGGCTCTTTTCCTTCTGCTGCCCCTCCGGGTTCCAGTACCGTCAGCTGGTTCTCCGCAGTGCCTTTGGCCTAGGTGCCTCCATCTCGGTATCCGAGTTCCAGCAACGTCTGCTGGTCCTTGGTAGTGCTTTGGAGCACAGGTACCTCCTGCTTAGTAACCGTGTCCCAGTAACGTCAGCTGGTCCTCGGTTGTGCCATTGGCTCTTTTCCTTCTGCTGCCCCTCCGAGTTCCAGCACAGTCAGCTGGTCCTCGTTACTTGCATTGGCTCTTGTACCTTCCGCTACCCGTCCGGGTTCCAGTACCGTCAACTGGTTCTCCGCAGTGCCTTTGGCCTAGGTGCCTCCATCTCGGTATCCGAGTTCCAGCAACGTCTGCTGGTCCTTGGTAGTGCTTTGGAGCACAGGTACCTCCTGCTTAGTAACCGTGTCCCAGTAACGTCAGCTGGTCCTCGGTTGTGCCATTGGCTCTTTTCCTTCTGCTGCCCCTCCGGGTTCCAGCACAGTCAGCTGGTCCTCGTTACTTGCATTGGCTCTTGTACCTTCTGCTACATTTACAAATTGAAGATTTTTTAAATGTTTTTTTGGGTAATCACTCTGGATCTCCAACAATGAAGACGATGACCCTGATGACCACCCCGAAGAAGATGACGACCACAAGGACGACGAGCATCAAGCCAACCAGCCTAAACACCATCGCAAAGAAGAAATAAAAGATTACCCAACAGGACTAAGAAGGTTAAGACAAACTACAAGATACAGAACAAGAGACTTAACAACAATAAGCAGAAGATCAAAAAGCAGAAGAACATGAAGTATAAGACCAAAATGAAGAGCAAAATATATGCTCTAAATTATAAGCAGAAGAAGACTAAGCAGTGTATGGGGGTGAGTCCGTTCCTCCTCGTGGTGCCCCTGGAAAATGCCTGCTGCTGCAGGCTAAACTGAACACGGACAAATACTGTTGTAATTTAAATCTTTTGTGACAGCAAGAACGGAAGGATGAAAAATTCATACTTTGACAGATTACAAGTACAGGAATCTCTGTCACAAATAAGAATATGATGAAGAAGATGAAGTACAATATGAAGAAGAATAATAGTTGAATAAGAAGAATATGAGTAATGTTAACAAAAAGATGAATAGCAAGAAGTTTAAGAAGAAGATAAAGAAGGTGAAGATGAAGAATAATTTGATGAAAAAGATGATGCTGCTGAAGATTATGAAGGAGAAAGTGTGTCAAAAGTTAAAAAGGTGAAGAGCATGGAAGTTGTGAAATATACATATTTGCCAAAATAGAAAAACTTTAACAACATTGTCAATTTCTTCGTCAATCCGAACATCTTTAAAAAAAAAAATATTTATGCTATTCCATTTGATTGGGTTAAACATCTATGCCTTTAATGTCTCCTCAACCTTCCCCAATACATTCTACATTACTCTTTGTTGTTTTCCTTCATGTACAATTAACCAACAAGGCAAGAATGGGGTTTTTTTAATTCCGATATTTGCTCCCATAGACTTACATTGGATTTCCGGTATCGGTATCGGGTATCGCCAATATTTTTTGGGTATCGGCGATACCATTCCGATTCCGATACTTTTGGATATCGGAAAGTATCGCTCAACTCTAGTGAGGACTTGTTTTTTGCGTGCCATGTTGACGTTTTAATGATGCCATTTTGGTGCAGATGCGATCTTTTGATCGCCCGTTATTGCATTTTAATTATTCTGGCATTTTGAATTTTGTCTTGCTACACTGTTTAGTGATCAAGATAATCCTTTTTCTATTGATAGACCAGGCAATTCTGAATGTGGCGATACCAAATATGTGTATGTTTGATTTTTTTTTTCTTGTTTTATTTTGAATGGGGTGAAAGGAGTGTGATTTGAACTTTTATTTTTTTTATTTCTTTTATATTTTTAAAAACTTTTTTTTAATTTTGGCATGTTTAAATAGTCTCCATGGGAAACTAGAAGCTGTCATAGTCCCATCGGCTCTACTACATATAGGCAATGATCACATCGCCTATATGTAGCTGAATTACTCATTTGCTATTTGCTACCGCTGGGTGACGCTCACAGAAAGCCGACAAAGACAAACATAGAGGTCTCCAGAAGACCTCCGGTTGTAATGCCAACCCACCGGTGACCCGCGATCATGTGATGGGTCACCAGTAGGAGAATTTCCGGCCCAATGGCTGGAATCATGCTTTAAATACTGCTGTCTGAGATTGACAGTGGCAATTAATGAGTTAATAGCTGCGGATGGATCGCAATGCCACCCGTGGCTGTTCAGGACACATGTCAGCTGTTCAAAACAGCTGACATGTCCCAGGAAAGATGTGGGCTTACCACCAGAGCCCTTATCAAAGAGTGGAACATGACATGCTCAGTACTAGTACAGCACATGTCGAGAAGGGGTTAAAACATGTTCATATTAGGACCACTCACATTAAAAAGGTGTTACAGGGGACAACCTGGAACCAGACTACCTGACCCTCACAGGCCCTGTAGAGCTTATCTCCTTACTGACCACGAAGGTTGGCACCCTAATTAATCAATATTGTGCCCCTGCTTGCCGATGTCTATTCCTGAAAACCCTAGTAAACACCTCACCTAAAAAAACAAAGCACATATATGAATAATTACAACCAAATGTATTGAGTTTAGAAAAATAGTTATATGAAGACATAAATCAGCATAATCATCCATCTAAAGTGCATTAATAAACTTCAAGATATACAGTGGGTACGGAAAGTATTCAGACCCCTTTAAATTTTTCTCTCTTTGTTTCATTGCAGCCATTTGGTAAATTCAAAAAGTTATTTTTTTTCTCATTAATGTACTTTCTGCACTCCATCTTGACTGAAAAAAAAACAGAAATGTAGAAATTTTTAAAAATTTATTAAAAAAAGAAAAATGGAAATATCACATCGTCATAAGTATTCAGACCCTTTGCTCAGACACTAATATTTAAGTCACATGCTGTCCATTTCCTTGTGATCCTCCTTGAGATGGTTCTACTCCTTCATTGGGGTCCAGCTGTGTTTAATTAAACTGATAGGATTTGATTTATAAAGGCACACAACTGTCTATATAAGACCTCACAGTGCATGTCAAATGAGAATCATGAGGTCAAAGGAACTGTCCAAGGAGCTCAGAGACAGAATTGTGGCAAGGCATAGATCTGCCCAAGGTTACAAAAGAATTTCTGCAGTACTCAAGGTTTCTAAGAGCACAGTGGCCTCCATAATCCTTAAATGGAAAAAGTTTGGAATCACCAGAAGTCTTCCTAGACCTGGCCATCCAGCCAAACTGAGCAATCATGGGAGAAGAGCCTTGGTGAGAGAGGTAAAGAAGAACCCCAAGATTACTGTGGCTGAGCTCCACAGATGCAATAGGGAGATGGGAGAAAGTTCCACAAAGTCAACTACCACTCCTTCATTTCTAAGCTCTGCCATGCACCCATGCACCCAAACAGTAGTTTACACCCACATATGGGATATCAGCGTACTCAGGGAAAACTGCACAATAACTCTTGAGGTCCAATTTCTTCTGTTACCCTTGGGAAAATAAAAAATTAGGGGCGAAAATATAATTTTTGTGGAAAAAAATAAGATTTTTTATTTTTATGGCTTTACATAATATACTTCTGCGAAGCACTTGGGGGATCAAAGTTCTCACCACACATCTAGATAAGTTCCTTTGGGGTCTAGTTTCCAAAATTGGGTCACTTGTGGGGGGTTTCCACTGTTTAGGCACATCAGGGGCTCTCCAAATGCGATATGATGCCCGCAGACTATTCCATCAAAGTCTGCAATGCAAAACGTCACTACTTCCCTTCCGAACCCCGACGTGTACCCATACAGTAGTTTTCTCCCACATGTAGGATATCAGCGTACTCAGGACAAATAGGACAACAACTTTTGAGGTCCAATTTTCTTGGGAAAAATCAAAAATTGGGGACTAAAAAATCATTTTTGTGGAATTTTTTTTTTCACACCCAGGCATTATAAATTTTAGTGAAACACTTGGGGGGTTCAAAGTGCTCACCACAGATCTACATAAGTTACTTTGAGGTTCTAGTTTCCAAAATGGTGTCACTTGTGGGGGGTTTCCACTGTTTAGGCACATCAGGGGCTCTCCAAACACGATATTGCGTCCAATCTCAATTCCAGACAATTTTGGTTTGAAAAAGTCAAACGGCGCTCTTTCCCTTCCAAGCCCTGCCGTGCACCCAGACAGTCGTTTTCCCCCCCATATGGGGTATCGGAGTACTCAGGAGAAATTGCACAACTTTTTCTCTCCATTTTCTCCTTTTACACTTGTTAAAATAAAAAAATTGTTTGTAAAAGATCATTTTTGTGACTAAAAAGTTAAATTCATTTTTTCCTTCCAATTTGCTTCAGCTCCTGTGAAGCACCTGAAGGGTTAATAAGCTTCTTGAATGTGGTTTTGAGTACCTTGAGGGGTGCAATTTTTAGAATGGTGTCACTTTTGGGTATTTTCTGCCATATAGACCCCTCAAAGTGACTTCAAATGTGAGGTGGTCCCTAAAAAAATGGTTTTGTATAATTTGTTGTAAAAATGAGAAATCGCTTGTCAACTTTTAACCCTTATAACTTCATAACAAAAAATTATGGTTCCAAAAATTGTGCTGATGTAACGTAGACATGTGGGAAATGTCATTTAGTAACTATTTTGTGTGACATATTTCTCTGTTTTAAGGATATCAAAATTCAAAGTTTGAAAATTGCAAAATTTTCAAAATTTTCACCATATTTCCTTTTTTTTTCATAAATAACCGCAAGTTATATCGAAGAAATTTTACCACTATCATGAAGTATAATATGTCACGAGAAAATAATCTCAGAATCGCTAAGATCCGTTGAAGCGTTCCAGAGTTATAGCCTCATAAAGAGACAGTGGTCAGAATTGTAAAATTTGGCCCGGTCATTAACGTGCAAATCACCCTTGGGGGTTAAGGGTTTAAATATTATCTAGATGGTACCTTTTTCCTAGTAGATTATTTAAAGCTTTTTTGATCCAATCATCTGATTGTTAGAGGGAATGTGGATATTAGGGTGATTTGATTCATATTTTCTGGTATTGCTCGAAAATTCACCTTTTATGGAGGAAAATATCCAACTTAGTTAATAAAATTAATGGAGGAAATATTATAGTCCCGCACATTTAATTTTTACATTTTGCCATTGTTGCTATTAACTATTTTATTATTATTATATCTCTTACTTTTTTAACCCCTCTCTGACATCCGACGTACTATCCCGTCCATGAAACCCGTGACAATCTGACCATGGACGGGATAGTACGTCATAGCGATCAGCTGCGCTCCAAGGGGGAGCGCAGCTAATCGCCGCCGAGTGTCAGCTGATTATCACAGCTGACACCCGGGACTGTGTGCCAGGAGGGGTCACGGACCGCTCCCGGAACATTAACCCCTGGCACACCATGATCAAACATGATCGCGGTGTACTGGGGGCACAGGGGAGCATCGCGCAGGGAGGGGGCTCCCTGCGAGCTCCCCTGAGACCCTCAGAACAGCGCGATGTGATCGCGCTGTTCTGAGGACTTCCTCCCTCCCAGGACCCGGATCCAAGATGGCCGCCGGGTCCTGCAGGGAGGCGGCTTCCTCAGTGCCTGCTGAGAGCAGACACGGAGGAAGCCTTCAGCGCTGCATGTGAGATCGCTGGTCTCACAGAGTGATGTGCACACTGTGAGACCAGCAATCTGACATTTTAGGCCGGGATCACACATGCGAGACACACGGCTGAGTCTCGCATGTGAAATCCCAGCTCTGGCGCCGGCACTCGGGAGTGGAGTGTGCGGCTGCATGTAGTTATATGCAGCCGCTCGCTCCACTCCTGAGTGCCGGCGCCAGAGCTGGGATTTCACATGCGAGACTCAGCCGTGTGTCTCGCATGTGTGATCCCGGCCTTACAGTGATGTCCCACCCTGGGACAATGTAAAAAAGTAAAAAAAATAAAAATAAACATGTGTAAAAAAAAATCCAAAATAAATAAAAAAAAAAAAAATATTCCCCAATAAATTCATTTCTTCCTGTAAATAAAAAAAAATAAAACAATAAAAGTACACATATTTGATATTGCCGCGTCCGTAACGACCCCCCCTATAAAACTGTCCCACTAGTTAACCCCTTTTGTGAACCCCTTTAAAAAAAAAAAAAAAAAGCAAAAAATCAGTGCTTTATCATCATACCGCTGAACAAAAAGTGGAATAACACGCGATCAAAAAGACCGATATAAATAATCATGGTACAGCTGAAAACGTCATCTTGTCCCACAAAAAACGAGCCGCCATACAGCATCATCAGCGAAAAAATAAAAAAGTTATAGCTCGCAGAATAAAGCAATGCAAAAATAATAATTTTTTATATAAAATTGTTTTTATTCTATAAAAGCGCCAAAACATAAAAAAAGATATAAATGAGGTATCGCCGTAATCGTACTGACCCGAAGAATAAAACTGCTTTATCAATTTTACCACCCGTGGAACGGTATAAACGCCTCCCCCAAAAGAAATTCATGAATTGCTGATTTTTTTTTTCATTCTAACCTCCCAAAAATCAAAATAAAAAGCGATCAAAAAACGTCACGTGCTCAAAATTGGTACCAATTAAAAACGTCAACTCGTACCGTAAAAAATAAGACCTCACATGACTCTGTGGGCCAAAATATGCAAAAATTATAGCTCTCAAAATGTGGCAATGCAAAAAACTATTTTTTGCAATAAAAAGCATCTTTTAGCGTGACAGCTGCCAATCATAAAAACCCGCTATAAATAGTAAATCAAACCCCCCTTTATCAACCCTTTAGTTAGGGAAAAATAATAAAATTAAAAAAATGTATTTATTTCCATTTTCCCATTAGGGTTAGGGTTAAGGTTAGGGTTGCGGCTAAAGTTAGGGTTAGGGTTGGCGCTTAAGTTAGTATTAGGCCGGCGTCACACTGGCGACAGAATCGGACGACTGCAATACGATGAAATATCGCATTGCAGTCTGCCGTATGTTAATCTATGGAGCAGCTCCCAGTATCCGCTTTTTTGTGGTCCGTTTTAATCGTTCGAGTGCAATCGCAGCATGCTGCGATTGTCACCGATTGTGGGTCGACTATCGCCAATGCAAGTCTATGGGAGCGATGAAAAATCGGATTACAAACGGACCGCACGTGTGACTTGCGATGAAATCGCACCACTATCCCAGGTGCCAGAAAATTGCATCAGGAAAATTGCCAGGAAGGGCTGACATGCTAATTAGGCTACGAAAATTCAAACCCAAACAGGAAACCGCCTCCACGGAGTCCAGAACCATGGCCAGTCACATCAATGTGGAGATGTTGATCGTTCTGGTCCAGGAGAGACCAGAACTTTGGGACCAGCGGGATCCAAATTATTCAAACCGCTCGCGGAAGGACGCGACTTGGCGGAGAATATGTGGACAGATGTTTCCAGATTTTGGCGACAGGTCTATGGAGGACCAAGAACGCATTAGTAAGTAACGTCTTGAAAACGCTTGAAATACTGTATTACTACTCAGTATGTACCAACAACAATGTGTTATAATGTCCCTGTACCCTTATATGTGAAACATAAATGTGGCCAAAAAAACACTTATGCCTGTTGAACCCCCAGTGCTATGTGAGTACTCCAAGCACATCTAATATTTAGCTCCTGTAATTTGAAAAACAGCCGCACTCCAACAATTTTTAAATGCAAGTGCAAAAAGTTTAAATTGAAAACAGCACAGCATCAACAAGGTGTAGAGGTAACGTTTCGACCCTGCAATGGGTCTTTCTCAAACCTTAAGGAAGATACCACAAAAGGAACAGAGGAGGCCACTGTGGGATTTGAGAACTTTAAAATGCTCCAGCCCATATATATGGGAATCCCACAGGGCAGGGACAAACTGAAGGTCCTGGTAGGATGAAGGTTCAGGTGCCGTCAGTGGTGGTGTGATACTTAACTCCAACTGCAATGGTCGCCAAGTTTCAATTTAAAAATGTGTGCCTATGCAATAAATGCCTAGGTGAAGTACTTAATATGTGTCCCTTTTGTTAATCCCATCGCTGTGTCACAAATAAATGCTCATTATTGTGACACATATGTCATAGAGCTTTGTATGTATTATTGTATTGTAATATTAAGTTGTTATTTTATCTACATACAATATGTTGTGGTGTTCTGTACCCCTAACACGCCAAAAAAAAATAATATTGCAGTTGTACGG
This sequence comes from Oophaga sylvatica, assembly GCA_033576555.1. NCBI lineage: Eukaryota > Metazoa > Chordata > Amphibia > Anura > Dendrobatidae > Oophaga > Oophaga sylvatica. The sequence continues at coordinate 117,914,643 of JARQOD010000006.1, forward strand.
TATTTATTTGTAAAATACATAACAAGGGCAGATAAGTATAATTTCTTATTTTATCCGTTACTTTTTCAGTCTCAGATGTTACAAGGCGTTGGCGCAGCTGTAGAGACTGCTACAGGCGAGAGAGACAGCTGAGGGGGCGCAGTGGGGCAGCAGCAACCAGTAAACGCAAATATGTCTATTATGATAGACTGAATTTTCTGGCTCCAGCTATGGATTTGCGACCGTAAGTTAATGTCTGTACAAAGTGTATTGCTATTTTTAAGAATAAATTGTAATACCATTTTTTTATTCTCTAGCACCGAGTCAAACCTTACTGAGAGAGACCCAGCTTCTGACTCTGAGGCAGTGATCGACCCCGTGGGGGATATTGAGGAGGCTGGCCCGTCATCAGCAGCAAGTGCAGCAGCAGCATCACCACCACCACCACCAGCAGTGGAGTCAGAGAGCTTGCTTCTTGAGTCCCAAGACCCTCCCCTCAGCAGCAGCCCTGGTAGGCCCCTGGATGTGGCTTCGCCTCCTGCAGTTGTGGCACGGCGAGCCAGGCGTAGAAAAGAAGGAGTTGGTTCTGACACAAGGAGGCAGGTGGACCGAGGAGTTCTGGACTATTTGTCCAGTGTAGCAAATGATGATGGGGAGGAGGAATTTTGCCGCAGTCTGGCCCGTTACCTCCGGGCTATTCCAAGACAGCACAGACTGCGGATCAGAAGCGGACTGCAACCTACTAGATTATCTAGACAGATGGGTGGTTGGTCCTGAAAATGTCTTAAGGTTGTTTGGACCAAATCCATCACAATCTGCTTCAGCCTCTGATCCTTCTCCTCATCATCATCCTCCTCCTCCACCTCCTCCTTGTGTCCAACAGAACCCAACTCCTCCTCCTCATCCTACTGCAGCTCCTTCTTTATACGGAGCTCCCCAGCTCCAAGCCATGGGACAGAGTGCCCATTCACAATATGCCCACTCGACCATACCCAATGTTCAATGCTGGCCACAACATGGGTATGGTCGACATGGGCATTTTGGGGGCTACAGTGTAAGTGGGCAGTCACAACAGTTCCCAACCTACCCTTACCCAAACCCACATACAGAGCCAGCAACAAGCAGACAGCAAACTACACAGTCAGCCACCACTCATGGTGACACAGTGGCTGGAGAGCAGTCAAGGCAGCCCTCACAATCTGGGCCTCCACCTTCACCACCCCACACCTACCACCAGTTATAGGTGTAATGTATTTTTGTTCTATTTGTTTTAAGTTATGAACATTATAGTTTGTTATAGTCCTATTTTCTCAGGAAATATGTTTAAAATAATTTATAAGCCAGTTGTAATTGTTCATTATGTTTACAGCGACAAAACATGATCTACTACATAAAAAATTGTTTTGACTCGCATTAATTGTATGTGATTATTTAAATATGTAGCTGTTTAGTTAAATATGTTATGGTGTGCCTAACTTACACACAATATGACACAAAAACAAACACAACATATACAATTAAGTGAGCATAAATATCTTTATGACACAGCAACATAGCCACACTACATGTGTAATAATGCCTCCTCTTGCCAGGCAGTAGCACCCTCAGGGGACACAAAATATTGAGTCAACACATCACGTACTTTTAGGCCTGAAGGGGGACGACGGGGATGGATGGGTGGTGACATAGGCAAATACACATTCACAGAGGCTAACTCACCCACATGTTGTGAGGAGCATTCATGGATTCTACAAAAATTATGTAGTACCACACATGCTTTGAGGACCACATTAACATTCTGTTCACTGAGTTGAATTGCAGATTGAAGTACCCGCCATTTAGCACAAAGAATTCCAGATGTGCACTCCACCAGCCGCCGAGCACGTTACAGGCGACAATTAAATATTCTACGCCGATGGGTGAGATAACGACGGGGATATGGCCTCATTACATTACGGCTTAATTGAAATGCCTCATCCGCTACTATAACATAAGGCACATGTTCTGGAATAGAGTCTGTAAGTTGACTTGCTGGTGGTAGGTCCAGTTGGTTATTGCGTATCCGCCTACCCATTATGGAAGTATTGAAGACTCTTGAGTCTCCAGTCCTTCCATAGGCCCCAATGTCTACAATTATAAACATGTAGTTTGTGTCGACCAAGGCCAACAAAACTACTGAAAAATATTGTTTGTAATTGAAGAATTGGGAGCCTGAGTTAGGAGGTTTACGAACACGTATGTGCTTGCCGTCCAGGGCTCCTATACAGTGTGGAAACTGGCAATTTTCGGCAAAACCCTGTGCTATCCTCAACCAGTCACTCATTTTTGGCTCAGGCATGACGTCTTCATGTAGTCTGTTCCAAATTTCAACACAAGTTGACCGCACAATGCCTGAAATTGTTGATCGGCCTATTAAGAACTCTAAGTGCAGAGCAGCGTAGGACATGCCAGTAGAAAGGAACCTGTAACACACATAGAACATGGAGAAATCAGCACCAAAAACAACAAACACAGCATGCACAACACTTACAATGCTTGAGTTTGTTAGACCACACATGCTGGAAATTAGATTACAAGCCATGGCTTCTGTGGAATACACCAAAGCCAATCATTTCGATAGGTAAGCTTCAGAAATACATTACTCACATTATAAGTTTCCAAGAAGTGTGCTCAACACTTGCAAAGTCACTATGTCGAGGAAAACATCATCAACATATCGTTGACACACATACCTTATTGTTAGGAGAAGGCGTTCCTCTGCAGAAATTGCTTTTCTCATCCTGGTGTCCTGGTGTCCTGAAATGTGATCCCAGGGTGCACAACGTATCAAAGGTAGCTATGCTCATTCGACAATATTGGAAAAACTTATCTCCATGCCTACGCAGTGACAAATATAGATGGTGAAAATGGCCTTTAGTTACCCTTCTTGTCAAAAGTGGATGTACCCACATTCTTGTGCGTCTTCTGGGATCTGCTATTACAGGATATGGCTCCCCAAAACGTCTGGATATAACCCAATGGAACAGCACACGCTCAGTGGGAGTAAATCTGAGTGTGTTGCTCATGTTTGGATAAAGCAGCTAGCAAGCACTAAGCACAAGGAACAAAATGACACCAGTGCAAAGGTGGGAGAGTCACAGCTGTAGCAGAGCACTTAAATATAGCTCTGCCTGATGATTTAAATGAGTAGCAGGCCTCAAAACCGTTATTGGTCCTTTTTGGAAAGCTGGTCGGATGAAAATCGGATGTTACAAGGTACACACACATGCGACTAAATCGCATCTTTGAAGGAAAATCGGATGCCAGGAGGATGTGTGATGTTTTCATTTTGTTCCGATAATCGACCGACTAAAACGGTCCGATTTTTTGTAGTTGTGTCTGACCCCGGCCTTAGGGTTATTGTTGGGATTAGGGTTAGGGGTGTGTTAGGGTTAGGTTTGTGGTTAGGGTTGGGACTAGGGTTAGGGGTGTGTTGGGGTTAGGGTTGGAGTTAGAATTGGGGAGTTTCCGCTGTATAGGCACATCAGGGGCTCTCCAAATGTGACATGGCGTCTGATCTCAATTAAAGCCAATTCTGCGTTGAAAAAGTCAAACGGTGCTCCTTTACTTCTGAGCTCTGCCATGCGCCCAAACAGTAGTTTACTCCCACATGGGGTATCAGCGTACTCTGGACCCCAAGAGTTATTGTGCAATTTGTCCTATTTCTTCTGTTACCCTTGGGAAAATAAAAAACTGGGGGCAAAATTATCATTTTTAAAAAAAAAATGATTTTTTTTTTGTTTTTACAGCTGTACGTTTTAAACTTCTGTGAAGCACTTGGGGCTTCATAGCGCTCACCACACATCTAGATAAGTTCCTTGTGGGGACTATTTTCCAAAATGGGGTCACTTGTGGGGGTTTCCACTGTTTAGGCGCATCAGGGGCTCTCCAAATGCGACTTGACGCCCCAAGACCATTCCATCAAAGTCTGCAATCCAAAACGTCACTACTTCCCTTCCGAGCCCCAACGTGTACCCATACAGTAGCTTTCTCCCACATATTGGGTATCAGCGTACTCAGGACAAATTGAACAACAACTTTTGGGGTCCAATTTCTCCTTTTACCCTTGTGAAAATAAAATATTGGGGACGAAAAAATCATTTTTGTAAAAAAAAAAAAAAAAAAAGATTTTTTATTTTACGGCTGTATGTTATAAACTTCTGTGAAGCACTTGGGGGGTTCAAAGTGCTCACCACACATCTAGATAAGTTCGTTGAGGGATCTAGTTTCCAAAATAGTGTCATTTGTCGGGGGTTTCCACTGTTTAGGCAGATCAGGAGCTCTCCAAACACGACATGGCATCCAGCCAATTCTGCGTTGAAAAAGTCAAACGGCGCTCCTTCCCTTCCAAACTCTGCCATGCACCCAGTTGTTTACCCCCACATATTGGGTATCAGCGTACTCAGGACAAATTGCACAATAACTTTTGGAGTCGTTACCCTTGGGAAAATAAAAATTGGGGTGAAAAGATCATTTTTGTGGAAAAAATATGATTTTTTAATTTTACAGCTCTACGTTATAAACTTGTGTGAAGCACTTGGGGGTTCAAATTGCTCACCAAAGATCTAGATAAGTTCCTTAGGGGGTCTAGTTTCCCAAATGGGGGTCACTTGTGGGGGTTTCCACTGTTTAGGCACATCAGGGGCTCTCCAAATGCAGCATGGTGTCCATTCTCAATTCCAGCCAATTTTGGTTGGAAAAAGTCAAATGGTGCTCCTTCCATTCCGAGCTCTGCCGTGCACCCAAACAGTGGTTCCCCCCCACATATCGGGTATCAGCTTACTCAGGACAAATTGGACAACAACTTTTTTGGTCCAATTTCTCCTGTTACCCTTGGGAAAATAAAAAATTAGTGACTAAAATAATTTTTGTGGGAAAAAAATAGGATTTTTTATTTTCATGCCCAGGCATTATAAACTTGTGTGAAGCACTTGGGGTTCAAAGTGCTCACCAAAGCTCTAGATAAGTTCCTTAGGGGTCTAGTTTCCAAAATGTGGTCACTTGTGGGGGTTTCTACTGTTTAGGCTCATCTGGGGCACTGCAAACGGAACATGACCCCCATCAACGTCTGCATTCCAAAATGTTACTACTTCCTTTCCAAGCCCTGCCGTGTGCCCAAACAATTTCCCCCCCCCCACATATTGGGTATCAGCGTACTCAGGACAAATTGGACAACAACTTTTGGGGTCCAATTTCCTTGGAAAAATCAAAAATTTGGGACTAAAAAATCATTTTTGTGGAAAATTGTTTCTTTTTTTTTTCACACCCAGGCATTATAAGCTTTTGTGAAACACTTGGGGGTTCAAAGTGCTCACAACAGATCTAGATAAGTTCCTTAGGGGGTCTAGTTTCCAAAATGGTGTCACTTGTGGGGGGTTTCCACTGTTTAGGTGCATCAAGGGCTCTCCAAACGCGACATGGCATCCAATCTCAATTCCAGCCAATTTTAGTTTGAAAAAGTCAAACGGCGCTCCTTCCCTTACGAGCCCTGCTGTGCGCACAGACAGTGGTTTTCCCCCACATATGGGGTATTGGCGTACTCAGGAGAAATTGCACAACAACTTTATCTGTCCATTTTCTTCTTTTACCCTTGTGAAAATAAGAAAAAAGTTTGTAAAATATCATTTTTGTGGCTAAAAAGTTAAATATTCATTTTTTCCTTCCACGTTGCTTCAGCTCCTGTGAAGCACCTGAAGGGTTAATAAACTTCTTGAATGTGGTTTTGAGTACCTTGAGGGGTGCAGTTTTTAGAATAGTGTCACTTTTGGGTATTTTCTGCTATATAGACCCCTCAAAGTGACTTCAAATATGAGGTGGTCCCTAAAAAAAATGGCTTTGTAAATTTTGTTGTAAAAATGAGAAATCGCTGGTCAACTTTTAACCCTTATAATTTCCTAAGAAAAAAAAATTTGATTCCAAAATTGTGCTGATGTAAAGTAGACATGTGGGAAATGTTATTTCTTAACTATTTTGTGTGACATATTTCTCTGTTTTAAGGGAATAAAAATTCAAAGTTTGAAAATTGCAAAATTTTTTAAATTTTCGCCATATTTGCATTTTTTAAAAAAAATAAACGCAAGTTATATCAAAGAAATTTTATCAATAACGTGAAGTAAAATATGTCACGAGAAAACAATCTCAGAATCGCGAAGATTCGATGAAGCGTTCCAGAGTTATAACCTCATAAAGAGACAGTGGTCAGAATTGTAAAAATTGGCCCGGTCATTAACGTGCAAACCACCCTTGGGGGTGAAGGGGTTAAGGTTGTTTTGCAGTACTTTTCCTTATGTTTTCTTCCTTTTCCTTCCTCTTTCAAACCAAGAGATTACTTACGTATAATCATCCTTCCTCCTTTCCCCTCTTTCTCTCAGGTTATTATAATATGTATATTAATACTACTACTTGAGTTACATTACCTGTTCACCCTATGTAAATAGTTAAACATTGCAAATAAAAATTATTTAGACATAAAATATGTGGGAGCTGTCAATGTAGCATCTAAATCTCACTGGCACCATCGAGCAGTGCCTGAGCTTTTGGAACCCCGCAATATACCCGTTATATGTTTTTTTTCTCAGCAAATATAAGTAAACAATGTACAGAGCAGGACGCTGCAGCTTCATAGCACTGTTTAGTGACTTCTCCAAGGTACTGTAGATCAGCACCTATTCAAATGAATGGGAATTGACCTGCAGCACCCAGCAGCTGCCACTAAACAATGTTATGGAACTGTGGTGGTACATTCCTACAATGGCCACATCGTTGCTGGTAACAGATGATAATTGGGGTGCCAGATGTGTTAGAATATCACTAATCTAAAACGGATTACCTATTACAATGAGTCAATGATATCATAATAGTGGAATCTCCTATTAAATTTAGGTTTTAACGCAAGGCTTTGTTTAAAAAAAACAGAATTAATTATCACAATATTTTACAACTTTAAAATAAAGTCACGTTTATAATTTAATGTACATTTAAAAGAAATGAAAAGAAAATGCACGTCAATATTCAAAGCAGTATTTAAAGCAGTTAGACGATTATTTTGGTTGCACTTCCTGATTTACAGAATATAGTCTTTCAGTTCTCCAATAAATCTTAGTATAAATGCTCAATATTACTATTTACTGCGAAATTCTGTACTAATAGGGATCCTTGTAATTCAAACAAAAGATGAACCAAATGTCACAGAGAAGATCGTTTTTTCTAGGAAAAGTAATTTATAAAATATTGTTATAAAGAAAGAGGATCCATGTACTTTGCTAGAATATTGAAAACAAAAGGAGTACATGTAGTAGTCATTTTGTGAGCTCATTTAACTATAGACAAATCTACTAAGCAGGTTAAAGGAAATAATAGTGCAAAATGACCATTTTTTTTATGGTATTAAGGTTTATATATTATCTCTGGCCCCAACAAAATCTCAGGAATTGGCTAATCAGTATCTAATGTGAACTCGCTTATAGAAAATCCTCATCATGGACATTAATGTTTTATCATTACGATATGTCATGAATATTCAATAGGTCCCACCTCAGCAGTGTTTTGCAATTTTTTTTAGCTCCCATAGAAGTGAATGTGAAACTGAAATCTGTTCTTGAGATAGGTTCTGGCACAAGACGTTAGTTCCCCATCTACCAGATAATTATAGCATATCCTAAGTATATGCCAAAACAATTCCTGTATTGTGGTTTTTGTTCATTCTGCCTCCTAAAGATCGAAATAGAAAGTAATCCAAAAATGTTATGGGCCAGAAAATAGTTCCAATTAAAACGTCAACTCATCCCATAAAACACAGCCCTCACAAGATTCTGTCAGAAGAACTATAAACAAATTATAACTCTCAAAATATAGAGATGTAAAAAATTTGTTTTTGCAAAAAGTGCGTTTTTAGCGTGTGACTACATTGAGCTTTTACAAAGGGTTTTTTTGTGTGAATCTCTGAAATATTTGATTCAGATGGAACTTTTGGTGGAACATTCCCTATAATGAGGCAGATGTTGACACTGTGGACGCTATCTAGCCTAAAATCCAGGATTTCCATCTTATTTAGCGTCAGCCACAGTTTTGTTCAGCTCTGAAAAGAACACTGCTGAGCAGAGGCCAGGGACAGTCAAGAGTAACTCTGCTGCCTGAATGTAGTGAATAGATCCCTCAAGGCTTTCATCTGAATCCCATCATTAGGAGATTTAGATGAAACCCAATGTAAGTGCTCTATATAGATCACAGGATAAATGTGATCCAAAATGTTATGTAAAATGTTCCCCAGAAAAGCTTCAAATCAATCCACAAAAATGGAAGTCCCCAATTAGGTCCGTCATCTGTCAATGGCAATATAGGTACCTTCCAAGTTACTGGTAGCACAAAATTGTCAGGAAAAGCACAATGGCTACTCACCCTCTAAAAGAACTTCAGGGTGTTCTGCACTCCCAAATCCAAATTCTCCTCTCCCTCCTGAGCATCACAGCATGGCTAAAACACATTTAGTGTCCATGTGTTTGGCATTTCTGTAGCAAATAGAGCCCGCTTAATTTATGGATGCATGTCTCCAGGAGCACCAGATTGGTTAATGTACAGGCACTACAACATACTGGGCTTACAATGTACTGGTCACTACAATATACATGCACTACAACAGCAGATTTGCCATTTTATCTCAGCAACATCCGCTGCTGTTTGTTTCTGAAAAATACACATGGAGTCAAAATTGTCACTAAACTTGCAGATAAATTCACAGAGTGGTTTAAATTCTAAAAAGGAGTCACTTGAGGGGGAATTCTGCTCTTCTGACACTTAAGAGCTTTGGATATACAGCTCTGGCAAAAATTAAGAGACCACCACATCAAAACCCTGTCTTGAGCAGCCCATTCTCCAGACCTGAACCCCATTGAAAGCCTCTGGAATGTGATCAAGAGGATGATGGATAGTCACAAGCCATCAAACAAAGAAGAACTGCTTAAATTTTTGTGACAGAAGCAGTGTGAAAGACTGGTGGAAAGCATGCCAAGACGCATGAAAGCTGTTTTTAAAAGTCATGGTTATTCCACAAAATATTGATTTCTGAACTCTTCCTGAGTTAAAACATTAGAATTGTTGATTCTAAATAATTATGAGCTTGTTTTTTTTAATTATTTGAGATCTGAAAGCACTGGTTTTTTTTTAAATTTTGATCATTTTTCTTTGTCTGAAAAAAATATAAAATTTATTGCTTGGAAATTCGGAAACATGTTGTCAGTAGTTTATAGACGAAAAGAACAATTTACATTTTACTCAAAAATATAGGAGAAAAATCAGACAAACTGAACATTTGAAAATGGTCTCTTAATTTTTGCCAGAGCTGTAGAGTTCGCAAACTACAGTATTCTACGATATTTTGTTCTCCAAGAGTCAAATAGCGCCCCGTCCCTCCTGAGTCTCGCTGTGTGGCTTATCAGTACTGTACATCCACACACTGGGTATTTACATATTTGGTAGAATTTGTGTGACAAATTTTGGTGCCTTTTTTACACATATTTCCATGTGAAAAAGTAAAATCCATAATAACAAAATCTTTACTATAAAATGGCGACCATTCACTTGTAATCTTTCCACTGTGCCTGAAAAGTGTTTCACGACTACATGTACAGTATTGGTGCACTCAGGAGAAATTGCACAACAAACTTTTTTTATTAGCCCTTATAAAATTAAAAACTTCGGGCTAAAAAGCCACCCAATGGTATATAATATTCTGTGAGGCCCAAGTGGTGTCAACATGCTTACTGCACCCCTAAATTAATTCATTGATGGGTGTAGCCTGTAAAATGGGGTCATTTATAGAGATTTCTGCTTTTCTGGGACCTCAGGAGTTTTGCCAATATTGTGCTTCTTCCTTTCTGAGCATTGCACTGTGCCTCAAAAGTAGTTTTTGACCACATATGGGGTATTGGTGTTCTCATGAGAAAATGTGCAATGTTATGATTTGGTAGCTGAGGAGAGCAGGCAAAAAAGGAAATACACCAGAGAGGTTGGAATCTATGGGATTGCAGTACCCTGACTAACCACCACAACTAAAGGCAGCCGTGGAGCGTACCTACGTTGGTCCTAGACGCCTCGTCACAGCCTGAGAAGCTAACTACACCTAAAGACAGAAAGAGGAAAACTATCTGCCCCGTAGCAGATCCCCAAAGAACATAGAAAGCCCCCAAACATGTAATGGCGGTTAGACAAGAGGAAATACACAGACACAGACAGAAAATAGTATGAGCAAACGTTGGGGCCCAAACTTCCTAAATAGAAAAGGATAGGAAGGAAACTTACTGCAATCCCAAAAAACCCTGAAAAGTACCAACTCTACTAATTACAAAAACATCTGAGATCACACGACCTCTACCACCTAAATTAGTTCTCTGGTGTAACAAAACTAAACAGCAGCCACTGAAAAAACTGGAAAAGGCAAATGAACAAACAACAGTGGCTGAACTAAACTGAGAGGAGCACAAGCCCCCGGAGGGGACCCGGCAGACCCCCACAGAAGTGCAGGACAAAATGCAAAAAGCAAGCACAAAAAACTAAAAGAAGAAAATGTCTTATCTGTTAGCAGAAGATGCAGGCACGAAACAGCAAGCTACAAAGTGAACAGGAATCAAAGATGAGACCAGAACAATTGATCACCGGCAACCCTGATGGGAGGGAACCTCCCTTATATAAGACCAGTCAGTAACACCTGATCGCCAATCTTCACAATCTTCATTGGATAGTTCAGTACTGTTTGTAACCACCAGAGGGAGCTTCTGCTCAGAATTCATTTCTAGCACATTCACAACAGTGCAATACATTATACTATTCATTTTCTCCTATTATCCATATAGTTTCCATATAAATAGCCCATTGTAATAAAATTCTGTGAATTGCCTCAAGGTTAAATATGCTAACTATACCCAAGATGAATTCCTAAAGAGATGTAGTTTTCAAAATGTTGTCAGTTTTAGGGATATTTGCTGCTTTGGCATGTCATGGGCTCTTCAAATGTGACATAGCATTCACAATCTAATCCAGCCAAAATTGAGCTCCAGAATTCGGATGGCTCTCCTTCACCTCTAAGCCCTGCCTACATGTGGGGAATTGGTGTACTCAGAAGAAATTGCATAATATATAGTATAGTCCATTCCAAGTTGCTAACTGTTCACAATAACAGTAATTTTGAGCAGGGGTGCCCAAACTTTTACATTCCACTGTACAGTGAAACTCATGAATGCCAGCTAAATGTTGCTTTTTTTAAAAGTGAAAAAAAAAACATTTTTCTGGAACTAAAAGCACCACTGTAGGGTTTTCTTTATTTCACTACTAGAGTAGTGTCACTAATCTAAGTTCCCTGCCCCTAATCTTATACTTACCACTTGCTGTCCTCATCTTTTATCAGCGCTGTTCCAGTTGACTTCTGCAGTTTGTGACCTGCCAGATCACTCCAGTGTTTGCTGGACAAGCTTGAAGTCACTGCTCAATATAAGTCTATGAGAGCCAGAACGAGGCCAGAAAGAGGCCCTCATTGACTTGCATTGAGTGCTTGTGATGTTACCTCTGACTCAAAAGTAGCAGTCACAATATTGCAGTGTGGGACTGGTGCGGCACTAGGTTGAAGACATTGTCTGATAAGTATAAGACTAGGCTCAGAAAACTTACATTAGTGGCACCACTCCACTGCTGAAATAAAAATAAAAGATGGAGTGTTGCACCAAACACACAGGTATTTTTAATTATTTAATTGACCTAGATTAGATACTGAAACAAGGCACATCCAGCCGAAACGCGCGTATGGGCCGTGGCACCGACAGGTCTGAGGTAATTGATGAAATATTTCTTGTTTATCTTACCCCTTCATCTCTATTACATTTGATTAACAGTAGTTAATCTTTAATGGTGTTACACAAGTCACGATATTACATGTAACTTTTTGATGTTTGGAGCAGCTTGTTGTATAGATTACATATTTGCATCTTTCCTGCGGTGCCATTTTTTGGTATTTTTTCATCATCTTTGAAATACCTATTTATAATATGATTATATGTTTTTAAATATTTCAATAAAATTATAATTTTTTATAGCACCTTGGTTCAACTATGTGCAATCTTTCTTATTTGGGTCTAGATAAGATACTGTACACCCCACGGCAATACTGGAGTTGTTGTCAGATATTTGTTTCTTGCCGTGAACCTACATTTAACAACTTCGCAACCTTGAATTTTATGTATCATTAACTTTTCATTTTGGTTGAATGTCATCATTTAAAAAAATAAATGAAAGAAATAGCAATAATAGTATAAGATTTGGTGACTGACTATTCATGTTTAACAATCGTAGGCACCACAATAATACTGCTGGCTGTTTCTACAAGTTTCTACAAATTACTTCCAGTGCGTGTACTTAGGTAGCAACCTCTTTATATAGGGTTAAGGTTTTTGTCAAGGGTGGGAAAATTTTCAAACAAAATTTTTAAGCTTGTAAGCAATGTTTAGAAGCAAATTAAACCTTATACTTTTGTCAAAAATATATGCTAAATCAAAATATGGCATGGGCAGCGGATGTGGCAGAGAATAAAAAAAAATAACACAGATTATATGCTTGCTGCTAAAATGAGCAACAGTAGTGCTTGCAGCAACTTTCCCAGCAGTATTAATATAAAATGCAAATCACATTTGGCCTCCTTTGCAAACTCTGGAAAGTGTATTAGTTAGGAGAAAGAGGAGTGGGTAATAGAGTTCCATTGCTCATCTAAATCACATCAGGATGATGTAGCCTATGACAGTGACACTATCGTCTGAAGTCAGTGTTTTGCTCAGTCCACCTCCTATTCCACCATAATTATTAATGTTGTGCAGAGTAAAATCTCCAATCCATCAATGACACCTGTTTCTATTCTTCCTAAAAGTCACATAACACAAAGCACGCTGGTGCTAAGGAACATACTACAACAGAAAATCTTCTTCTAGTAGAGATGAACAGTCAGCTTTTTTTTCAGAAGGCATGGTGTTGGAGCAGATGGGCATAGATACAACAAACTCAATTTCTTTCTAATTTTGGGTGAAATTAAATATTATTGTGGATGTGTCTATATTTTCTCAGTAGCACCCTATTAAAGATTGTGAAAAAAAGTAAAATTGCAGAAAATTATCAAACTAAACTTCTTTAAACTTCATAAGTGATTTTTTTTAATTATCATTTTTTTTAAAAAATTGGTCAGACATTTTGAGGAGGGGTGTGAGGATGGAATTGACATATTGACAGAATAAACTGTGCCCCCTAATCGATGTAGGTTTTTCCAAATAAGCGATTGTTGACTATATGTCTGACCAGAAGAACTCTTTCCACTACCTGAAAAGTCAACACTTCTCCGAGAATTCACCTCAAGGCAGGTCAAAAAGGGAAAAATTATCAGAAAGCCAAATTATTTAACAATTTAAAAAACACATTTTTTGAATTCAGGAAGTGCACATTTTCTTTTCCAAAATGAATAATTTTACCAATATCCAAGACAGCAACACCACTTGCAACATACAATATATGACATAATGGACAAGATAGTTTCTCTGCTAGAGCAAAAATTGATGCACATTAGTAAACAGAGTTGCACCACTTGTAGAAGATACCCTGAGCTTCAATCCCATGAATTTCTGGGTCAAAAAACTGGACCAGTGTCAAAAACTAACAAAGTTTACTATGAGCATATTGTCATGACCAGCCCCAGTGTAATGTTATGGAGGGTGTTTACCATGGCCAATGGATTTTTCCCTCTAAAACAGATCAGGATATATGCATAAGCATGAAAAACATAATATTTATCAGAATGAATCAGGCATGGATCAGTTCAGACTTTCTTGTTTATGCCAATAAATAAATTGACTGTACCATCTGTCTGTCTGCCGAACGTTGACTGTCATCCACACAGTTCTGCTGCCACCAGTTCCAATGGACCACACTCTTCTACACATCTCCTCAGGGCTGCCACTAGGAATTTCAGGGCCCCATACTGGCAAAATTTATGGGGCCCCCCCTTGAGACTCCGCCCAGGCTCCACCCCCCAGTTCCGCATCCACCCTAGCTCCTCCTCCACCACATAAACCTTCCAAAATCCCTCCGCCCTTTCATGGAAAAACTTCACTTCTGCACCTTGCCCTCACCAATGACACATTAACACCAATCACTCGATGAATATGTAGCATTTTGCTTGTTTAGTATAATACACCCCATAGTCCTCCATATATTATAATGTGCACCACAGTCCTCCATATTGTAAAGTGCACACCCCAATAGTCCTCCATATAATATAATGTATCCATGGTCCTCCATATAGTATAATACACTCCTAATAGCCCTCCATATATTAAAATACACTCAGTCATTCATATAGTATAATACACTCCTCATAGTGCTCCATATAGTATAATGCACCGCCATAGTCATCCATGTAGTACAATTCACTTCCCATAGTATAATGCACCCCATAGCTCTTCATATGGTATAATGTATTCCCCATAGTCCTCGATACAGTATAATGTAGCCCACATATAGTATAATGCAGTCACCATATAGAGCATAATGCAGCCACCCCACAGAGCATAATGCAGCCACCCCACAGAGCATAATGCAACCACCCCAGAGTATAATGCAACCACCCCAGCGTATAATGCAACCACCCCACAGAGTATAATGCAACCACTCCACAGAGTATAATGCAACCACCCCACAGAGTATAATGTAAACCCCCATAGAATATAATTGAGCCCCCTTATATAGTATAATGTAGCCCCTCCATAAAATACAATGTAGCCCTCATATAGTATAATGCAGCCCCCATAGAATATAATGTAGTTCCCTCATAAAAGTATAATGAAGCCCCCATACAATATAATCTAGTCCCCCATAGAATACAATGTATCCACCTCATACAGTATAATGTAGCCCCCTCATAAGTGTATGATGCAATCACCCCTCATAGAATATAATAAATATAATACAGCCCCTCATAGAAAATAATGTATCCCCGAATACAATATCATACAGCCCGCCTCCCCAAAGGAATATAACGTAGCCCCCATAGTATATAACACAGCCACAAAATATATAACACAGTCACCCTATAAAATATAATATATCTCCCAATAGTATATAACACAGTCAACATAGTATATAGCACGGCCCACATAGTATATAGCGTGGCCCACATAGTATACAACAAGACCCACATAGTATACAGCACGGCCCACATAGTATATAGCAGGGCCCACATAGTGTACAGCGTGGCCCACATAGTGTACAGCGTGGCCCACATAGTGTACAGCGTGGCCCACATAGTATATAGTAGCAGGGCCCACATTGTACAGCAGAGCCCACATGGTATACGGCAGGGCCCACATAGTATATAGTAGCAGGGCCCACATTGTACAGCAGGGCCCACATAGTATACGGCAGGGCCCACATAGTATATGGCAGGGCCCACATAGTATACGGCAGGGCCCACATTGTACAGCAGGGCCCACATTGTACAGCAGGGCCTACATAGTATACGGCAGGGCCCACATTGTACAGCAGGGCCCACATAGTATACGGCAGGGCCCACATTGTACAGCAGGGCCCACATAGTATACGGCAAGGCCCACATTGTACAGCAGGGCCCACATAGTATATAGTAGCAGGGCCCACATAGTATACGGCAGGGCCCACATTGTACAGCAGGGCCCACATAGTATACGGCAGGGCCCTCATTGTACAGCAGGGCCCACATAGTATACGTGCAGGGCCCACATTGTACAGCAGGGCCCACATAGTATAGCGGCTGTGCCGCACATAGTATGTAGTAGCAGGGCACACATTGTACAGCAGGGCCCACATAGTATACAGCAGGGCCCACATATATGATGCAGGGCCCACATAGTATACGGCAGGGCCCACATTGTACGCAGGGCCCACATAGTATACGGCAGGGCCCACATTGTAAAGGCAGGGCCCACATTGTACAGCAGGGCCCACATAGTATAACGGCAGGGCCCACATTGTACAGCAGGGCCCCATTATATACGCAGGGCCCACATAATATACGGCAGGGCCCACATTGAAACAGCAGGGCCCACATATATATACTGGCAGGGCCCACATTGTACAGCAGGGCCCACATAGTATATGGCAGGGCCCACATTGTACAGCAGGGCCCACATAGTAATACGGCACGGCCCACATTGTACAGCAGGGCCCACATAGTATACGGCAGGGCCCACATTGTACATGCAGGGCCACATAGTATATGGCAGGGCCCACATTGATACAGCAGGGCCCACATAGTATACGGCAGGGCCCACATTGTCCAGCAGGGCCCACATAGTATACAGCAGGGCCCACATTGTCACAGAGGGCCCACATAGTGTACAGCAGGGCCCACATTGATCAGCAGGGCCCAAAATTGTATACGGCTAGGCCCACATTGTCACGGGCAGGGCCCACATAGTATACGGCAGGGCCCACATTGTCCCAGCAGGGCCCACATAGTATACAGCAGGGCCCACATTGTCCAGCAGGGCCCACATATGTAAGCAGGGCCCACATTGTCCAGCAGGGCCCACATAGTAAGCGGCAGGCCCACATTGTACAGCATGCAGGGGCCCACATAGTATACGGCAGGGCCCACATTGTCCAGCAGGGCCCACATAGTATATGGCATGGGCCCACATATGTCAGCAGGGCCCACATTAGTATACGGCAGGGCCCACATTGTCCAGCAGGGCCCACATAGTATACAGCAGGGCCCACATTGTACAGCAGGGCCCACATTGTACAGCAGGGCCCACATTGTACAGCAGGGCCACATAGTATACGGCAGGGCCCACATTGTACGGCAGTCAGGGCCCACATATATACGGCAGGGCCCACATTGTACAGCAGGGCCCACATAGTATACGGCAGGGCCCACATTGTTACAGCAGGGCCCACATAGTATATCGCAGTGCCCACATAGTATATAGAGCAGGGCCCACATTGTACAGCAGGGCCCACATAGTATACGGCAGGGCCCACATAGTATAAGAGCAGGGCCACATTGTACAGACAGGGCCCACATAGTAATACGGCAGGGCCCACATAGTATTCGGCAGGGCCCACATTGTATCAGCAGGGCCCACATAGTATACGGCAGGGCCCACATTGTACAGCAGGGCCCACATAGTATAACGAGCAGGGCCCACATTGTACAGCAGGGCCCCACATAGTATACGGCAGGGCCCACATTGTACAGCAGGGCCCACATAGTATACGGCAGGGCCCACATTGTCCAGCAGGGCCCACATAGTATACGGCAGTGCCCACATGTATACCCATGTAGCAGGGCACACATATGTACAGCAGGGCCCACATAGTATACAGCAGGGCCCACATGTAGCAGGCCACATAGTATGCAGGGCCCACATTATACAGCTGGGCCCACAAGTGTACGCAGGGCCCACATTGTTACGGCAGGGCCCACATAGTATACGGCAGGGCCCACATTGTACAGCAGGGCCCACATTGTAACAGCAGGGCCCACATAGTATACAGCAGGGCCCACATAGTATACGGCAGGGCCCACATAGTATACGGCAGGGCCCACATTGTATGGCAGGGCCCACATAGTATACGGCAGGGCCCACATTGTACAGCAGGGCCCACATTGTACAGCAGGGCCCACATAGTATACGGCAGGGCCCACATTGTACAGCAGGGCCCACATAGTATACGGCAGGGCCCACATTGTACAGCAGGGCCCACATAGTATACGGCAGGGCCCACATTGTACAGCAGGGCCCACATAGTATACGGCAGGGCCCACATTGTCCAGCAGGGCCCACATTGTACAGCAGGGCCCACATAGTATACGGCAGGGCCCACATTGTCCAGCAGGGCCCACATAGTATACAGCAGGGCCCACATTGTCCAGCAGGGCCCACATAGTATACAGCAGGGCCCACATTGTCCAGCAGGGCCCACATAGTATACGGCAGGGCCCACATTGTCCAGCAGGGCCCACATAGTATACGGCAGGGCCCACATTGTCCAGCAGGGCCCACATAGTATATGGCAGGGCCCACATTGTCCAGCAGGGCCCACATAGTATACGGCAGGGCCCACATTGTCCAGCAGGGCCCACATAGTATACGGCAGGGCCCACATTGTCCAGCAGGGCCCACATAGTATACAGCAGGGCCCACATTGTCCAGCAGGACCCACATAGTATACAGCAGGGCCCACATTGTCCAGCCTTCATCTGTCCTCCACCCACCCACAGTTCAGTAAAGCACTGACAGCTTTAGAAAAAAAAAAAAAAAAGACTCCTCACCTCATCCTCGTACCAGCGCTGCTCCTAGCTCCTGTCTCCTGCTCTGCCCGGCACACAGTGACCGCGCTGTGTCAGAGGCAGAGCAGGGAATGATGGGAGAGGGAGCGTCAGATGACGCTCTCTCCTCCATCATCGCTTTGAACTGTGCCGGCAGACGCCGGTATAGTTCAAAGCAGCGGCGGGGGAGTCGGCGTTGGGGGCAGGCAGGCCCCCCTGCCACACAGGGGTCCCCATAGCGGCTGCGTGATGTGCCGCTAGCTGGGGGCCCCTTGGGGAGCAGGGGGAGCCTCAAAATGTTGGGGTCCCCCGGGCCCGAGCGCGGACCTGCGTGCTCGGCGGCGGGCCCCCCCTAATCACCGGGCCCCATACAGCAGTAAGGGTTCTCATGCCCTGATGGCGGCCTGCATCTCCTACCTGTCCATCATGTCATTTATACTGTAGCATCGGATTTTGGGGGTTGTCATTGCTGGTCCGAAGCTGACAAGCATCTTCTTGCTTTTCTAGTGTGCTACTCTTGCCATAGCCACTGCACAGCAAAGCCAGCCACATACCTCCTGGCCCACCCAGTTTCATAGTACAAGATTATGCTGCTGCTGCTGCTGCTGCCGCAGACTTTGTTGGCTTTAAACATTTCAGCATTTTATGGTCTGTCCAAACTTATTTCTCTACTATGCTGCTCCTGCTGCAGCCACTGCCTTCACCACTGATGCTAGGAAACATACTCATGTTTTTATCCCCATGTTTTTACACTTCAGAAATGTTTTTTCAGAAACATTTCTGAAAATAGTATTCATTTTTGAAAAAGGCTTGATGACAAGTCAGAACATCTTCATGTTCAAAATAGTTTTGTCTCCATAATAAAGGGGATAATTTTTTGAAAGCTTGATAAAAAGCCTTTACAATTACCTAATGATTTTGTCACTAGCAAACCAATTGTAGACCACAAAAAAGGATAATTTTGTCACTTCTGGTTGAGGCCATTAATTCTTCACATTCAAAGCAATATACGAGGGGCGATCCAAAAGTAATGATAATCGGTTATTTCTATTGTACACAGAAATTAAAATAAAATGTTTTCTTCTCTCTTAGGTACCCACTAGTCCAGAAAAAAAAATCACTTAAATAGGCCACGATTCCCGGGAGCTACATTCATTTGAATAGGAACTGCCGAGGAGTGAACATCCAAAATGGAAAAAAAAACAGCTCAGAGCTGTCATCAAATACCTCTGCTTGAAAAAAATGACTACCAAAGACATACACAGCGACTTGGTGGAAACATTGGGGGACTCTTCTCCTCCATATTCCACAGTTGCACGCTGGGCCAAGGAATTTAAGCTAGGAAGAACATCGACGGAAGATGAATATCGTGAAGGACGCCCATCCACGCCCCTCAATGAAGAAAACGTGAAAAAAGTTGAAGAAGTTGTATTGGCCGATCGAAGAGTGACTCGTAGTACACCAGTTTAAAAAAAAGGTCTTTATGTAGCAATACATGAATTAGCCCCTCAAAAGGGATACATTTTAGACAATTAATACAATTTAGGTAGCCTAAAAAGTTTGATACTGCAGTGTATTTTTAATATAGTGTTGGTTACCTCTGATTACCATCTGTTTTCCACTAGCCAGATAGGTGGAAGTGATTTGGACATTAAAAAGGCTGTGTTTGCATTTACAGAGCTCAAAACATGTTCAATTGAATCAAAGAGGAACTCAGTGTTCTACACATATTTCATATTTCTAGTCAATTAGAGGCTACTTATGCAATTCATGCAAATTCATTTACATAAATCAAACTTTCTTGGGAAATTCGTCGGTCGGCGAATTCGAATTTCAAAATATCCACTCATCTCTAATTTGCATATATTAGAAGTACTAAAATTAAAAAAAATATATATGTATAATCAGATAGTAAAAGAGGATCATGGATGTGGGTATTGTCACGGTTCCACACCTCAGGGTGTCTGGGATACAGTTACTGACAGCTCGGCTGTCCAATCCAGTACAGGGGCGTGATAAAGCTGTCAGTACTTTGATTGACAGCATGGCAATCCAATTTTATTCAGGGGTATGCTAAGCTGTCAGTGTGTAGATTGACAGCTTGACTAGCCAATCTGTGACTGGGAGGCGTCGGCTGTCTCCAAGTGTTCACTATCCTGGGTGATTGCTATGATTACTTAAATGAGCAACTTCTCCCAGACCAGTAACAGATGTACATTCAACAAGTGATGTATGTGCTCCCTGTGCCTTGATTTTTGTATGCTTGATCTGTTGCCTAACCTTGGACTTCGTTCTGACCATCCGCCTCTTTAACCCTTTTGCTATGATCCGTTATCCTCCCGGTACTCTGACCTCAGAGTGTTACCTGACTATGCTTTTGTCTCTTCCTTCTGTTTATGACGTACCCTCCTGGTTTCTGACCTTGGACTCTTTGACCACTCTGACTCACCTCTTGACAGTGAGAAGTGACTAGCATCACATTACATCTGGCCTGCTGTACACCATAAAATACCACACCAAAGCAGCCATAAGGTCTCAATAAAAATAAATACTTTATTAAACATATAGTTCATAAAATACATACACCTAAGGGCAATGGCAAGGGAAACAGAGACAGAATGAGGGTATAAAATTGCACATGTCTGATAGGTGACCGGTTCCTGCTACCAGTAAATACTATGTCAGAAAAAAGGTTTTTATAACATGTAATCAAAAGATGGTCAGAATATCAAAAGTTGATATCATCTGTAGATATAGACATAGTGACAGTACATATTTAACCCCTTCATGACCCAGCCTATTTTGACCTTAAAGACCTTGCTATTTTTTGCAATTCTGACCAGTGTCCCTTTATGATGTAATAACTCAGAAACGCTTCAACACATCCTAGCGATTCTGAGATTGTTTTTCGTGACATATTGGGCTTCATTTTAGTGGTAAATTTAGGTCGATAATTTTTGCATTTATTTGTGAAAAAAATGGAAATTTGGAGAAAATTTTGAAAATTTTTCAATTTTCAAATTTTGAATTTTTATTCTATTAAACCAGAGAGTTATGTGACACAAAATGGTTAATAAATAACATTTCCCACATGTCTACTTTATATCAGCACAATTTTGGAAACAATTTTTTTTTGTTAGGAAGTTATAAGGGTTAAAAGTTAGTTAACCAGCGATTTCTCATTTTTACAACAAAATTTACAAAACCATTTTTTTAACGGACCACCTCACATTTGAAGTCACTTTGACGGGTCTATATGGCAGAAAATACCCAAAAGTGACACCATTATAAAATCTGCACCCCTCAAGCTACTCAAAACTACATTAAACAACATTATTAACCCATCAGGTGCTTCACAGGAACTAAAGCAACGTGGAAGGAAAAAATGGACATTTTAAATTTTCCAACAAAAATTTTCTTTAAGCATCAATTTTTTAATTTTCACATGGACAACAGGATAAAATGGATCCTAAAATTTGTTGCGAAATTTATCCTGAGTACAGAGATACCTCATATGTGTTCATAAACCACTATTTTGGCGCACGGCAGGCATCAGAAAGGAAAGAGCACCATTTGACTTTTTGAATGGAAAATATTCTGGAATATTTAGCGTTTGCCATGCCTCATTTGGAGAGTCCCTGTGTGCCTAAACATTGGAGCTCCCCCACAAGTGACCCTATTTTGGAAACTAGACCCCCCCAAGGAACTTATCTAGATGCATAGTAAGCACTTTGAAACCCAAGGTGCTTCACAAATTGATCCGCAAAAAAAAGAAAGTACGCTCTTTTCACAAAAATTTTATTTTAGCCTCCATTTTTTCATTTTCACATGGGCAACAGGATAAAATGGATCCTAAAATTTGTTGAGCAATTTATCCTGAGTACACAGATACATCATATGTGGTCATAAACCACTGTTTGGGCACACGGCAGGTCTCAGAAGGGAAGGAGCGCCATTTGACTTTTTGAATGGAAAATTAGCTCCAATAGTTAGCTGACACCATGTCGTGTTTGGAGAGCCCCTGTGTGCCTAAACTTTGGAGCTCCCCCACAAATGACCCATTTTGGAAACTAGACCCCCTAAGGAACTTATCTAGATGCAAAGTTTATAACGCAGAGCCGTGAAAATAAAAAATCATTTTTTTTCTCAAAAAATGATTTTTTAGCCTCCCTATTTTTATTTTCACAATGGTTACAGGAGAAATTGGACCCCAAAAGTTGTTGTCCAGTTTGTCCTGAGTACGCTGGTACCCCATATGTGGGGGGAACCACTGTTTGGGCACACGTCAGGGCTCGGAAGGGATGTAGTGACGCTTTGAAATGCCGACTTGATGGAATGGTCTGCGGGCGTCATGTTACGTTTGCAGAGCCCATGATGTGCCTAAACAGTAGAAACCCCCCCAAGTGACCGCATTTTAGAAACTAGATCCCCCAAGGAACTCCTCTAGATTTGTGGTGAGCACGTTGAATCTCCAAGTTCTTCACAGAAGTTTATAATGCAGAGCCGTGAAAATAAAAAATCTTTTTTTTTCCATAAACATGATCTTTTAGTCCCCAACTTTTTTTTCCCCAAGGGTAACAGGAGAAATTAGACCCCCAAAGTTGACGTGCAATTTTTCCTGAGTACGCTGATACCCCATATGTGGGGGTAAACCACCGTCTGGGCACATGTCGGGGCTCAGAATAAAGGGAGTACTGTTTGACTTTTTGAGCGCAAAATTTGCAGGAATCAATGGTGGCGCCATGTCGTGTTTGGAGACCACCTGATGTGCCTAAATAGTGGAAACCCCTCAATTCTAACTCCAACCCTAACCCCAACACACCCCTAACCTCAACCCTAACCCTAACAATAACCCTAACCACAAGCCTAACCCTAATCCCAACCCTAACCCCAAAACACCCCTAACACTTAACCTAACTCTAACCCTAACCACAAGCCTAATCCTAATCCCAACCCTAACCCTAATTCCAACCCTAACCCTAATTCTAACCGTAACCCTAATTCCAACCCTAACCCAAATTTCAACCCTAACCCTAATTCTAGCTGTAACCCTAATTCTAACCCTAATTCTAACCCTAATGCTAAGGCTAGGTTCACATTATGTTTTACCAGCCCGTTTAACACATAACGTTCTCGTGCTGATAACTGTATAGCAATAGCGATATAGCGATCGCGTTATGCTACACCCGCTAGTGCATATGAATCAGCAGATGATTCATCGGTGCTAGCGGTGACGGAGCCCAGACGCTGCAGCCCACGTCCGAGGCTCCATCACTGAATGACGGCATGTCGCGAACGCATTCCACTTTACGGCATGCGGCACGATGCGCCCGCAAATGGGGGTGAATGGCAGCCTTAACGGACTGCGTTACAGCGCGTTTTACCGCGGTGTAACGCAGTCCGTCTAACGGACTGCCATAACGCAATACACTATGTTCCAAATTATTATGCAAATCGGTTTTAAGTGTCATAGCGCTTTTTGCTTTTTTTTGTAAATGAAACCCATTGATGGTATTGTGTCTCAGGGTTCTTTGGATAACTGAAATCAATCTCAGATACCTGTGATAATTAGTTTGGCATGTGAGCCCAATAAAAGGAAAACTGGATGTTCCACACTATTAAGCAGGCCAGAGTTTTGAAGTAATGTGGGAAAGAAAAAGGATCTCTCTGCTGCTGAAAAGCATCAAATAGTGCAATGCCTTGGTCAAGGGATGAAAACATTAGATATTTCCTGAAAACTTAAGCTTGATCATCGTACTGTTAAGAGATTTGTGGCTGATTCTGAGCACAGACGTGTTTGTGCTGATAAAGACAGAATGAGGAAGGTTTCTGCCAGGCAAGTTCATTGGATTAAAAGAGCAGCTGCTACAAAGCCATAACAAACCAGCAAACAGATATTTGAAGCTGCTGGTGATTCTGGAGTCCCTCGAACCTCAAGGTGTAGAATCCTTCTAAGGCTGGAGTCACACACAACGTCTAAAAAATCGGACAGTTTTAGTCGGTCGATAATCGGATTAAAATTTCATGAACATTGCTGCGACTGGCATCCGATTTTTAGTAGTTGATGCGATTTTGTAGCATGTACGCTTAAGTTTCACATCCGATTACCCAGCGACTACCGTTTTTTAGTGGCATCATAGCAAAATGGACATTTAACGGTTTTGAGGCCGGCAAATCATTTGAATAATGAGCCAGAGCCATATTTAAGCGTGGTTGGACTGTTCTTACCCTCCCAAACGTTGCCGTGGAGTGTTTGGCTTCTTAGTGGTTCCTGTTGTGTTGCTGCAAAGTGAAAATTATGAGTGACAGACTAATGTTTAACCCCTTAATGTCCACTGACGTGCAGAGTCCGTCATGGCAAGGTGCCAGTTCCGGCACCAGGACGGACTCTGCACGTCATGCCTTTGATCTACCACTGCGTGTAAACACGCAGTGGTAGATCAGTGCCGACAGCTGTCATAGACAGCTGACAGGCACGGCAAGCGGTGCGGGGACCTTTGCCGTTGGTCCCCGCACCCACAGCGCTGTGATTGGTCAGTCAATCTGACTGACCAAACACAGCAGCGATCGTGCAGGAGAAGCTGAAATTTCAGCTTCCCCAGCGCGATCAGTGCAGGAGCCGGCGCTGCAGTGGCCAGGCTTCCTGCACTGACAGCCAGGAGCGGAGCCCCCACCGCCCCTGGCTGTTAACCCCCTGACTGCTGCGATCCAGCGCGATCGCAGAGCTCAGGGGGGGAGGCAGAGGGTCGGGAGCTCCCTCTGCCTCAGATCAGCGCCACCGCAATGTATTTGCAGGGCCTGATCTCTGCCTTGATGACCCGGGGTTGTCATGACAACCTCCGGGTCATCTAGCTACGGGAAGCTGCTGTGATCATGTCACAGCAGCTTTCCCCATAGGTACAATGCATTGCAATGCCAGAGCATTGCAATGCATTGTAACTGCAATAAAAAGTAAAAAAGTGAAAGTCCCATAAAGGGACAAGTTAAAAAAAATCATTTTTTTTAAAAAATTGTAAAAAAAATATTAAAAAATAATTTAAAAAAAATCCCCTAAAAAATACACATTTTTATGTAATAAAAAAAATAAAAAACAAAAAACATACACATGTTAGGTATCGCCACGTCCGTAAAAATCCCATCTATAAAAGCGTAACCCTAGTTAACCCCTTCAGTGAAAGCCGTAAAAAAAAACACAAAAAAGTAGTAAATTATACTTTTTCCAAGCGGTATCACTATACCGCTTGGAAAAAGTGCAATAACACGCGATCAAAAAGTCAGATATAAATAATAATGGTACCGCTGAAAACGTCATCTTGTCCCGCAAAAAACAAGCCGCTAAACAGCATCATCAGCGAAAAAATAAAAAAGTTATAGCTCGCGGAATAAACTGATGCAAAAATAATTATTTTTTCTATAAAATTTTTTATTGTGTAAAAAACGCCAAAACATAAAAAAAATATATAAATGAGGAATCGCCGTAACCGTAGTGACCCGAAGAATAAAGCTGCTTTATCAATTTTACCACACACGGAACGGAGGAAAAAAAAAAAAAAAAACAATTCCTGAATTGCTGGTTTTTGTTCATTCTGATTCCACAAAAATCGGAATAGGAAACGATCAAAAAACGTTATGTGCCTGAATATGGTACCAATAAAAACGTCAGCTCGTCCCGCAAAAAATAAGCCCATAGATAACTCTGTCGGCCGAAATATGGAAAAATTATAGCTCTCAAAATACGGCGATGCAAAAATTTCTTACAAAAAATTATTCCAAAAAAAAGCATCTTTTAGTGTGTGACAGAAGCTAAACATGAAAAAAGAGTATAAATCTGGTATCGCTGTAATCGCACCGATCCGAGGAATAAAGTCGCCTAATCACTAATACCGCACGAGGAACGGCGCAAAAAAGAAAACCAATTCTTCACCTTTTGTGGATTTGTTCATTGTGCCTCCCAAAGATCGCAGTAAGGCGATCACAGTGGTTCCCCCCCACATATGGGGTATCAGCGTACTCAGGACAAAATGCACAATAGCTTTTGGGGTCCTATTTCTCCTGTTACCCTTAGAAAAATAAAAATTTGGGGCAAAAAGTTTATTTTTGTGGAAAAAAATATGATATTTTTATTTTCACGGCTCTACGTTATAAACTTCTGTGAAGCCCTTGGGGGTTCAAAGTGCTCACCACACATCTAGATAAGTTCCTTGGGGGGGTCTAGTTTCCAAAATGGAGTCACTTGTGGGGGGTTTCTACTGTTTAGGCACATCAGGGGCTTTCCAAACGTGACATGACACCCACAGACCATTCCATCAAAATCTGCATTTAAAAACGGTGCTCCTTCCCTTCCGAGCTCTGCCATGCGTCAAAATAGTGGTTCCCCCCACATATGGGATATCAGCGTACTCAGGACAAATTGCACAATAGCTTTTGGGGTCCTATTTCTCCTATTACCCTTATAAAAATAAAAATTTGGGGGCAAAAAGATTATTTTTGTGGAAAAAAATATATTTTTATTTTCACGGCTCTACGTTATAAACTTCTGTGAAGCACTTGGGGGTTCAAAGTGCTCACCACACATCTAGATAAGTTCCTTGGGGGGTCTAGTTTCCAAAATGGAGTCACTTGTGGGGGTTTCTACTGTTTAGGCACATCAGGGGCTTTCCAAACGTGACATGACACCCGCAGACCATTCCATCAAAATCTGCATTTAAAAACGGTGCTCCTTCCCTTCCGAGCTCTGCCATGCATCAAAATAGTGGTTCTCCCCCACATATGGGATATCAGCGTACTCAGGACAAATTGCACAATAGCTTTTGGGGTCCTATTTCTCCTGTTACCCTTATAAAATAAAAATTTGGGGGCAAAAAGATTATTTTTGTGGAAAAAAATATGATATTTTTATTTTCACGGCTCTACGTTATAAACTTCTGTGAAGCACTTGGGGGTTCAAAGTGCTCACCACACATCTAGATAAGTTACTTGGGGGTCTAGTTTCCAAAATGGAGTCACTTGTGGGGGGTTGCTACTGTTTAGGCACATCAGGGGCTTTCCAAACGTGACATGACACCCGCAGACCATTCCATCAAAATCTGCATTTGAAAAAGGCGCTCCTTCCCTTTCCAGCTCTGCCATGCGTCAAAATAGTGGTTTACCCCCACATATAGGGTATCAGCGTACTCAGGACAAATTGCACAATAACTTTTGGGGTCCTGTTACCCTTTGGAAAATAACAATTGGGGGTGGAAAGATCATTTTTGTGGAAAAGATATGATTTTTTAATTTTACTGCTCTACGTTATAACCTTCTGTGAAGCCTTTGGGGGTTCAAAGCTTTCACCACACATCTAGATAAGTTACTTGGGGGTCTAGTTTCCAAAATGGGGTCACTTGTGGGGGGTTTCCACTGTTTAGGCACACAGGGGCTCTCCAAATACGACATGGCGTACAATCTCAATTCCAGCCAAAAAAGTCAAATGGCGCTGCTTCCCTTCCGAGCTCTGCCATGCACCCAAATAGTGGTTTACCCCCACACATGGGGTATCAGCGTACTCAGGACTAATTGCACAATAACTTTTGTGGTCCTTTTATCCTTTGGAAAATAAAAATTGGGATGAAAAGATCATTTTTGTGGAAAAAATATGATTTTTTAATTTTACGGCTCTACGTTATAACCTTCTGTGAAGCCATTGGGGGTTCAAAGCTCTCACTACACATCTAGATAAGTTCCTTGGGGGGTCTAGTTTCCAAAATGGGGTCACTTGTGGGGGGTTTCCACTGTTTAGGCACACAGGGGCTCTCCAAATACGACATGGCGTACAATCTCAATTCCAGCCAAAAAAGTCAAATGGCGCTGCTTCCCTTCCGAGCTCTGCCATGCACCCAAATAGTGGTTTACCCCCACACATGGGGTATCAGCGTACTCAGGACTAATTGCACAATAACTTTTGTGGTCCTTTTATCCTTTGGAAAATAAAAATTGGGATGAAAAGATCATTTTTGTGGAAAAAATATGATTTTTTAATTTTACGGCTCTACGTTATAACCTTCTGTGAAGCCCTTGGGGGTTCAAATCTCTCACTACACATTTAGATAAGTTACTTGGGGGGTCTAGTTTCCAAAATGGGGTCACTTGTGGGGGGTTTCCACTGTTTAGGCACACAGGGACTCTCCAAATGCGACATGGCGTCCAATCTCAATTCCAGCCAAAAAAGTCAAATGGCGCTGCTTCCCTTCCGAGCTCTGCCATGCGCCCAAATAGTGGTTTACCCCCCACACATGGGGTATCGCTGTACTCAGGAGAAATTTTACAACAAATATTGTGGTTCATTTTCTACTGATACCCTTGACAAAATTTTAAAAAATTGTGTCGAAAGAAACATTTTGGGAAAAAAAGTTAAATGTTAATTTTTTCCTTCCACATTGCTTCAATTCTTGTGAAGTACCTAAAGGGTTAATAAACTTCTTGAATGTGGCTTTGAACACGTTGAGGGGTGAAGTTTTTAGAATGGTGTCACTTTTGGGTATTTTCTGTCATATTGACCCCTCAAATTCACTTCAAATGTGAGGTGGCCCCTAAAAAAAATGATTTTGTAAATTTTGTTGGAAAAAGAGAAATTGCTGGTCAACTTTTAACACTTATAACTTCCTAACAAAAAAAAATGTTGGTTCCAAAATTGTGCTGATGTAAAGTAGACATGTGGGAAATGTTATTTATTAACTAATTTTTGTGACATATCTCTCTGATTTAATAGCATAAAAATTAAAAGTTTGAAAATTGCAAAATTTTCAAAATTTTTGCCATATTTCCATTTTTTTCATAAATAAACGCAAGTTATATTGAAGAAATTTTACCACTATCATGAAGTACAATATGTCTCGAGAAAACAGTCTCAGAGTTATAACCTCATAAAGAGACAGTGGTCAGAATTGTAAAAATTGGCCTGGTCTTTAACCTACAAAATGGCTTGGTCGTTAAGGGGTTAATAGAACTGAGCGTCTGCTGTACTATTGGCTGAAATTCAGAACTTTTGGGGAGCCATACCCTGTAGTTGTTTCGCACAGAATACGCAGAAGGATGTGGGTGCATCCCCTTGTGATGCGAAGGATCAGCAAAGGGCATTTTGAGCGCCTGTATTCCACATTGCGTAGGAATCCAGACAAGTTTTTTGCCTATTGTCGCATGAGTGTTGCCACCTTTAATATTTTGCTTGACATATTGCGCCCTGGAATCACCTTTCAGAACACCAGGATGCGTTCTTCAATTTCTGCTGAGGAAAGGCTTCTTCTAACATTAAGGTATGTGTGTCAACGATATGTTGATGATGTTTTCCACAATTGACCAACTTTAACATTGTTCTTACTTTGTTCATCTTAACATACTGTACCCAATGCCATTATTACATTTTGCCCTTTTCCCTATATGGTTGTGTGTAGCAGTCAGAATGGTTTATAAGTCATTACATTAAGTGAATGGGTGAGTAAACAAATGTCCACTGTTTACATTTGGTTAATGCAGTGTTTTTGTATTTTTTGTCTGATGTGTACATGTTTGTTGTTGTTTGTGTATTGCAGGTTCCTTTCCACTGGGCTCTCATACGCTGCTCTGCATTTAGAGTTTTTGATAGGGAAATCCACCATTTCCGGAATAGTCAGCTCTACTTGTGGACAAATTTGGTCTAGACTAAATAAAGAGGTGATGCCAGAGCCCAAAATGGAAGATTGGTTGAGGATTGCACGTGGATTTCAAGAAAGCAGTAATTTTCCACACTGTATTGGAGCCCTGGACGGGAAGCACATACGTGTGCGTAAGCCGCCGAACTCAGGGACCCAATTCTACAATTATAAGCAATATTTTTCTATAGTTTTGTTGGGCTTGGTCGACAGTAACTACCGCTTCATAATTGTGGACATTGGGGCCTATGGAAGGACTGGAGACTCCAGAGTCTTCAATTCTTCCATTATGGGTCGGCGGCTACGCAATAACCAATTGGACTTACCACCAGCATGTCAACTTCCACAGTCAAATGTGGATGCAGTGCCATATGTTGTAGTAGCGGATGAGGCCTTCCAATTAACTCGTCATGTTATGAGGCCATATCCTCGGCGCAATCTGAACCATCAGCGACGCATATTTAATTATCGGCTTGCTCGTGCACGACGCCTGGTAGAGTGCACATTTGGTATTCTTACAGCCAAATGGCGTGTCCTACAATCAGCCATTCAGCTAAGTGATTCAAATGTTAATCTTGTAGTGCAAGCATGTGTAGTACTACATAATTTTACCAGAATGCATGAATGCTCATCAGCTGATATGCCTGAACTTCAGTCTGATAATATGACGAGGCCTATGAGACCAGTCATCCATCCTCGTCGTCCCCCTTCTGGACTCAAAGTCCGTGACTTATTGACCAATTATTTTGTTTCTCCTGCGGGTGCTATTCCTTGGCAAGATGAGGCCATAGCTATGTAGTGTGTTTTATGTTATCTGATACCATAAACTTACTTTACATTCATCAATTAATGGAAGACTGTAATTATTTTATGTACACTTTTTCCTACTTAACACAGGTCAGAACATATAAGAAGAATCACAGACAACCAATGGCACTTCACTAATTTTAATGATTAGTGTATTTAGTTTGAAAGCCTTTTAGAGGCTGATATATTTAGAAAACAGGACCAACATGTCCAAACATAAATAAAAAATATGTATAACATTCTGAATATGCAAAAATAAATATATATAACTTCCATACAACCAAAAAATACTTTCAGCTACAATTGATGGTAGCTTGGTGGTGGTGGTGGTGGTGATGGATGGCCAGGTTGCGTATTAGGCCTTCCACTATCTGCAACCTGTGATTGAGCCTGAGGTTCTGCAGAAACTAACGTAGCAGCTGGGTTACTGGCTGCATCCTGAAGGGCTTGTGTGTAGGGGTACATAGGGAATTGATGCTCATAGTCATATTGATATGACTGAGCACTAGCAGAATGACCCCCAATATGCCCATGTCTAACATATCCATGTTGTGGCCAGCCAACAACATTGGGTATGTTAGAGTGGGCATATTGTGCATGGCCACTCTGTCCCATGGCTTGGAGCTGGGTAGCTCCAAAGAAAGAAGGAGCTGCAGTAGGATGAGGAGGAGGAGGAGTTGGGTTCTGTTGGACACAAGGAGGAGGTGGAGGAGGAGGATGATGAGGAGGAGGAGGAGGATCAGAGGCAGAAGCAGATTGTGATGGATTTGGTCCAAACAACCTTAACACATTTTCAGGACCAACCACCCATCTATCTAGATAATCTAGTAGGTTGCTTGGATCATTAGGCGGTGTTCCAGCATCCAAAACAATCTGCAGTCCGCTTCTGATCCGCAGTCTGTGCTGTCTTGGAATAGCCCGGAGGTAACGGGCCAGACTGCGGCAAAATCCCTCCTCACCATCATCATTAGCTACACTGGACAAATAGTCCAGAACTCCTCGGTCCACCTGCCTCCTTGTCACAGAACCCACTCCTTCTCGTCGCCGCCTACCTCGCCTTGTGCATTGGGAATGAGGAGGAGACACATCCTGACCCCTATTAGGGCTGCTGCTCTGAGGTAGGTCCTCATGTTCCTGATGCTGGCTTTGTGAATCCTCAGCTCCTGCAGCTGCTGTTGGTGTTGCTTGGGTGGACCCACATGCTGCAGAGGAAGGGCCTGCCTCCTCTGCCCCATCACCAACAGGGTCGATAAGCACTTCTGAGTCAGACCCCGTCTCCCTCTCAGTTAGGTTTGACTCCGTCCTAGAAATGAAATAATTTTTGACAATTAAAACCCAGAAAATTACAAAGTTTGACATGAAAGTGTTTGAACACACATGCACTTACGGTCGCACATCCATCACTGGCGCAAGGAAGTTTAGTCTATCAAAATAGAGGTACTTCCTCTTCTTAGAGGCTGAAGCCCCACTCCGATCCCTAATCTGCCTCTCCCTCCGGTAGCAGTCCCGACAGCTGCGCCACCGCCTTGTCACATCAGTCACTACAAATGTAAGAACACCATAACGGTTATAATGACTGATATCTATTTATTCATCAGAAAATTACATTATGCAACAATGAACATTTAAATAGTGTTCATGTGTGATGTGATTTACAATATTAAAACACATAAACATACAACCAGAAGTATACATGTTATAAGCTGTAACATACATTTCAAAAAATGCTTGGCCCTTAACAAAACGCCTCAATCATTTAGCATTTTAGTACCTACAAACTACATCTGAGGTCAAGGGGAGTACAAAATGTTATAGTGAATAAATGACAAAGCATCGATGATATGTTAAAAGACATGGATATTGTTGGTGAACACACACATCAATGTGTTGTTATAAATAGGCAGAGTTTGATAATGCTGCTTAGCTAATTAGCATGTAAAGGCTTCCTGAGAATTTGAAAGGCAGTTTCCTGTCACCTGGAAAAGTTGTGCGATTTCATCGCAACTCACACGTGCGGTCCGTTTGTAATCCCACTTTTCATCGCACCCATAGACTTGCATTGGCGATAGTCGACCCACAATCGATTGCACTCGCACGTTTAAATCGGACCACAAAAAATCGGATGCTGGGAGCTACTACATTGATTAATATTGGGTCGACTGCAAAGCGATATTTCATCGCTTTCTAGTGGTACGATTTAGTCGCCAGTATGACTCCAGCCTAAGGCTTGCTGTGGTGCATAAACCTACTATTCGGCCACACCTAAACAGTGCTCACAAGCAGAAACGGTTGTAGTGGGCCCAGACATACATGAAGACTATTTTTCAAACAGTCTTGTTTATTGATGAGTGTTGAGCAACCCTGGATGGTCCAGATGGATGGAGTAGTGGATGGTTGGTGGATGGCCACCATGTCCCAACAAGGCTGCGACGTAATCAAGAAGGTGGAGGAGTCATGATTTGGGCCGGAATTATGGGAAACAGCTGGTAGGGCCCTTTAAGGTTCCTGAAGGTGTGAAAATGACCTCTGCAAAGTATATAGAGTTTCTGACTGACTACTTTCTTCCATGGTATAAAAAGCAGAAACGTGTCTTTAGGAGCAAAATCATCTTCATTCATGACAATGCACCAACTCATGCTGCAAAGAATACCTTGTAGTCATTGGCTGCTATGGGCATAGAAGGAGATAAACTCCCCTGACCTCAACCCTATAGAGAACCTTTGGAGTATCATCAAGCAAAAGATCTCAGAGGGTGGGAGGCAGTTCACATCAAAACCGCAGCTCTGGGAGGCTATTCTGACTTCATGCAAAGAAATACAAGCAGAAACTCTCCAAAAACTCACAAGTTCAATGGATGCAAGAATTGTGAAGGTGATATAATAGAAGGGTTTCCTATGTTAACATGTAACTTGGCCTGTTAGGATGTTTTGGAGTTAAGTAGCTTTTTTGTTCAGTGAATGTGACCTCCTAATGCTGCAAATTCCAAAAATGAGCATTTTCAGTTCTTTAAAACAGATCAAATGTTCAGAAATTCTACTGTGCCTAATAATTTGGAACAGTGCATTTTGAGATTTTTTCCATTTTGGAGATTATACTATTATCATTGGGAGGTTTCTTCAATAAAATTCGATGTATACTCTAACGGGTGATGACTTTTATTAGACTGACTGTCATTTGCACCGACCACTTAGGAAAATCAGAGAAAAATAACATTTGCATAATAATTTGGAACATAGTGTATGAACCCAGCCTAACCCTAACCCTAATGCTAATCCTATCCCTAATGCTAACCCTAAGGCTAACCCTAACCCTAAGGCTAACCCTAACCCTAACCTAACCCTAACTGTAATTCTAATCCTAATAGAAAAATTTAAAAAAAATATTTCCTTTATTTTGTTATTTATCCCTACCTATGGGGGTGATAAAGGGCGCTTTTATTTACTTTTTTATTTTGATCACTGTGAGAGTTTATCACAGTGATCAAAAGAAATGTAGCGAATCTGCCGGCCGGCAGGTGCATTGCGCATGCGCCCGCCATTTTCCAAGATGGCAGCGCCCATGAAGAGTCCCGGACGGACGCCAGGACTGACACAGGGACACAGAAGGATCGGGGGAGGTGAGGGGAGCTGAGGGAGGTGATCGGAAGGCGGCGGACCGGAGCGGAGGGGAGCAGAGGAAAGGAGGAGGGGAGCAGATAGTGAAGGCTGTGACCGTCTAATCGCCGCCATCATTCGGTGTGGGGGGAGTCAGATCTCGGTCTCCAGCCATGGCCGATGCTATTGCAGCATCGGCCATGGCTGGATTGAAATATTTCACCAAATTTCATTGGTGAAATATTACAAATCGCTGTGATTGGCTGTTTCACTTTTAACAGCCAATCAGAGCGATCGTAGCCACGTGGGGGTTAAGCCAACCCCCTGTGGTGAAGTACAAAGGGTCTTGTGCCTGCAGTTGGGTGACCTTTCAGTGATCCAGGTCACCCGGCCCGCAGGAACGCGATCCTTTCATGACACAGGGTATGCGTCACATGTCTTATTGGCACCGACTTTCATGATGGATACGCTGTGTCACAGGTCGGGAAGGGATTAAAGTGCACATCACTGGGGGATATACTTAGAGACTATCATTAGGCATCTACTCGCTATTTAGCAGAACTCCATACATAATATGCAAACCCCCAAAGAATGTGATCTATACCTGTAGAGGTGCAGGAACAGGAGACCTTCAGGCGACCCCGACGCGCGTTTCGGAGCTGCACAGGAGCTCCTTCATCAGGGGGCATGAGGGGAGACAGCATCTCCATCCATATTTATGCACTGATTGCCAGAAATAAGACGCCTCCATCCGCCACTGCAGTAGCGGCGAACCGATGCCGCCCACACGCCCACATCAGGAGCACATGGGAGACCATGTGATCCGGCGTCTGACGTCAGGGAGGAGGCGGTCACCGACTCACTGCGGGCGCATGCACGTTAGGAAGTGAATATTGCGGTCCACCATTTTTGGTAAGGGCAAATAGCCCTAAGTATAAGGATATCAATTGTCCATACAGAGCATTATGCTGGGCGCCGGACCGTACGGCACCCGATACCGGCACATGTCAAAAACACGTGGGGCCCCATGTGGTTAGACAGAAACTGGAAGGGGGACAAGTCAGCCGGAGTATGAAAAATT
The DNA here is from genome assembly GCA_033576555.1 of Oophaga sylvatica. Classification (NCBI taxonomy): domain Eukaryota; kingdom Metazoa; phylum Chordata; class Amphibia; order Anura; family Dendrobatidae; genus Oophaga; species Oophaga sylvatica. The sequence goes on from JARQOD010000006.1 coordinate 117,950,139, forward strand.
TATTACAAATATATCAAATGGACAGCAAATATGGTGGACAGCATAGACAACAATGGAATTATATACAGTGGCAAAAAATGCTAAACCAACAAATAAAGGAAATGATAGTACAAATTAAGGTGCATAGGTGTACAGATAAACAACACGACAGGATGATAAAAAGTATACACTTATATACCCATATATAAACCCATCGAAGCAAATGACACATATACTAATGTAAGATATTGAACAGCAAAAAAGATGCAACAGAACAATAGAACGAAACACCACAGGTAAGTCCATATCCAAAAACTAAAAAACAAGAGGTTAAAATAAGTAAAATAAAAATACATGTGCAAGGATATACCCTCACCAGGAGTGACAATCACAGAAACGGAGCGAAGGATAAATTCTCATTAAGTCCTTCGGGATGGATGTTACGCAACGTCCAGATCAATCTGGTTTCAAGTTGGGCTAGCCTTTTAGTTAAATTGCCCCCTCTGATGTTAATGTTCAAACAGTCTATGCCTCTTACTCTCAACAGCGTCCCATCACATTGGTGATGCTCCTTAAAGTGGCGTGGCAGAGTCTTAAGAGTGGCAGTGTCCGTGCAGGCAGAAGCCGCCTGATTGCCCAAGACGTGCTCCCTTATGCGAACCTTAAGTTGTCTAGTCGTGAGGCCCACATAGATGAGATCACAAGGGCAAGTCGCATAATAGATGACAAAGCGCGACGTACACGTGATCCGTCACTCAATGCTAAATACCATACTACCATCAGAGCTCGCAAAGGAAACACATCGTTCAATGTTAGGGCAGGCAATGCATCTGCCGCACGGAACACAGCTCCTCCTCCCTGGCATACTATCAAGAAAGGTAGGCACAGAGGAAGGCACCTAATGGCTCTGGGTAAGATGATCACGCAGATTCCTTGCCCTCCTATACGTGATGGACGGACGATCTAGAAGAAATTTACTGATAATATGATCGGACAAGCCTTCTCAATAGCAGATCTCATAGGTTGATATTGTGAATGGAAGGCCGTAATAAATCTGGGCACATTATTGGTGTTCAAATTATGTGAGGTACTCCTGTATAGTAAATTATGGCGTAGCGAATATTTTGCCCGATGGTAAGCTTTTTTAATGCCTCGTCTACTGTATCCTCGAGAAAAAATCTCGCTCTAAGCTCACCTGCACGGACTTAAAAGTCATGGTCTGTGGAACAGATATGGCGTAGCCGTAAGAACTATCCCACAGGAATGGCTTTAATAATGTGCCGTTGGTGACAGGAGGAGGCATGCAAAAGGGTGTTCGTTGCAGTCTTTTTTTGAAAAATATCGGTTTGGATCACCCCATCATAACCTTTTTTGATGGTAACGTCAAGAAAATCAATTGATCTAGAGTTCCACATCGGGGTGAGAAGTATATTCAGATCATTGTTATTTAAAAAGGAGATGAACTGCGCAAGGTCGACGGGAGTGCCCTGCCAGATAAAGAAGATGTCGTTGATATAACGTGCCCAAAACAGGACACGGTCAATCGACCCCTGTTTATCTGAAAGGAATAGGTCCCTCTCCCACAGCCCCAGGAATAGATTTGCATAGGCGGGCGCAAAGGCCGCGCCCATTGCAGTCCCCTGGAGCTGTAGGTAAAAGGAACCTTTGAAGACAAAAAAATTGTGAGTGAGAGTGAACTCTAGCAGCTCCAGGATGAGGTCTCACAGACCCACAGAAATATTTGAGGTGTTAAGATAGAACCTGGTGGCTTTAAGCCCATCCCCATGCCTAATGTTAGTATATAGTGATTCCACATCAACTGAGGCTAGTAGAGTACCACTCTCTAAACACATCCCATCAACACTGCGCAGCAAATATCCGGTATCTTGGAGGAAAGAAGGGAGGCTTGCTACCAGTGGTTGAAGGTAGAAATCAACCCACGGGTTGACTTTCTCAAGGAAAATTTCCCCTGCCAGAAATGATAGTCTGCCGGGGCGGTGATCGCTCATTCTTGTGTATTTTCGGCAGTAGGTACAATGTGGGAATTGTAGGTTCCTTCACAGTGAGTGCAGACACCACTCCTTGTGACATGTCGGCATCAAGTGCCTTTCTAAGAATAGAATCAAGCATGACCATGACTTTGAAGTCTATGCGGGTGAGCTTAGAGCAAGATTTTTATCTTGAGGATACAGTAGACGAGCCATTAAAAAAGCTTACCATAGTGCAAAATATTCGTTTACGCCATAATTTACTATACAGGAGTACGTCACGCTTGGCCGATCCTGAAAGCTGATCCTGTTATCAGTACTTTCTTCCAGATCGTCCGTCCATCACGTATAAGAGGGCAAGGAATCTGCGTGATCGTCTTACCCAGAGCCTTTATGTGCATTCCGCTGTGCCTACCTTTCTTGATAGTGTGCCAGGCAGAGTGGCTGTGTTCCGTGCGGCAGATGCATTGCCTGCCCTAACATTGAACGATGTGCTTCCTTTGCGAGCTCTGATGCCTGCACAGACACTGCCACTCTTAAGACTCTGCCACGCCACTTTAAGGAGCATCACCAATGTGATGGGACACTGCTGAGAGTAAGAGGCATAGACTCTTTGAACATTAATATCACGGGGGGCAATTTATCTAAAAGGCTAGCCCAACTTGAAACCAATGGATCTGGACGTTGTGTACCATCCATCCTGAAGGACTTAATGAGAATTTATCCTTCGCTTCGTTTCTGTGATTGTCAATCGTAGTGCGGGATATCCTTGCACATGTATTTTTATTTTACTTATTTTAACCTCTTGTTTTTTAGTTTTTGGATATGGACTTACCTGTGGTGTTTCGTTCTTCTGTAGTCGTTTGTCTTCTTGAGGGGATCATCCATCCACTTTTCGTGTCATCTGCTTCGTCTTCGTCTAGTATTATATAAAAAAAAAAATTTCTTTTATATATTGTAGGGGTGCATATTCACATGATGGTTGTCATTAAAATTATGCCCGTTGTTATCATCCTCTGTGAGATATATGTATATATATGTATGTATATATGCGTGTATGTGTATATATATTTATATATTGCTCTTATGTCTTTTCTATTATTGCCCCTTTGGGCCATTATAAATATTAAACATATCTGTATGCAGTCTTATATACTATTGCTCTGTTGCATCTTATTTGCAGTTCAAAATATTAAGTGTATCTGTATAGTCTTAAGGTACTGCCACACTAAACAATCCCGCTAGCGATCACGATAACGACGCATCTAAGCGATCGCTAGCGGGATTGTTTCTATATCGCTAAAGCAGTCACATTTAGCGATATAGTTAACGACGCTATCGCCGTTAGCGATCTTCTTAACGACTTTAGCGGTACAAAGTACCGCTAAATCGCTAAGAAAAGGTGCCACACAGCGATTAGATACTTACCCAGCGGAGCGCCGACGAGAAAATAGGGTCCGGAGCGATTCCAGCGACGAGCGAGATCACAGCAGGAAGCTCGTCGCTGGAAGCTGCCGCACTGAACAACATCGCTAACAGGATCGCTAAATAAGACGTTTTTTAGCGATCCCGTTAGCGATATTGTTTAGTGTGGCATACCCTTTATACACTATTGCTCTGTTGCATCTTATTTGCAGTTCAATATCTTACATTAGTGTATGTGTCATTTGCTTTGATGGGATTATATTGGGTATAATTGTGTATACTTTTTATCATCCTGTGGTGTTGTTTATCTGTACACCTATCACCTTAATTGTATTGTATTATCATTTCCTTTATTTGTTGGTTTAGCGTTTTTTGCCACTGTATATATTTCCATTGTTGTCTATGCTGTCCACCATATTTGCTGTCCATTTATATATTTGTAATAAATTTTCATACTCCGGCGACTTGTCCCTCTTCCGGTTTCTGTCTAACCACATGGGCACCACGTGGTTTAACATGTGCCGGTATCGGGTGCCGTGAGGTCCGGCGCCCAGCATAATGCTCTGTATGGCAATTGATATCCTTATACTTAGGGCTATTTGCCCTTACCAAAAATGGTGGACCGCAATATTTACTTCCTAACGCGCATGCGCCCACAGTGGGTCGGTGACCGCCTGCTCACTGATGTCAGACGCCGGATCACATGGTCTCCCATGTGCTCCTGATGTGGGCGTGTGGGCGGCGTCGTGTTCGCCGCTACTGCAGTGGCGGATGGAGGCGTCTAATTTCCGGCAATTAGTGCATAAATATGGATGGAGACGCTGTCTCCCCCTCATGCCTCCGTGAAGGAGCTCCTGTGCAGTTCCGAAACGCGCGTCGGGGTCGCCTGAAGGTGTCCTGTTCCTGCACCTCTACAGGTATAGATCACATTCTTTGGGGGTCTGCATGTTATGTATGGAGTTTAAATAGTGAGTAGATGCCTAATGATAGTCTCTAAGTATATCCCCCAGTGATGTGCACTTTAAATATGTACTGTCACTATGTCTATATCTACAGATGATATCAACTTTTGATATTCTGACCATCTTTTGATTACATCTGTAAAATCCTTTTTTCTGACATAGTGTTTACTGGTAGCAGGAATCGGTCACCTATCAGTCACAATTCAAAATGTGCAATTTTATACCCTCATTCTGTCTCTGTTTCCCCCTGCCATTGCCCTTAGTGTATGTATTTTATGAACTATATGTTTAATAAAGTATTTATTTTTATTGAGACTTTATGGCTGCTTGGTGTGGTATTTTCTGTATTTTGTACAGCTAGTCTCCTATGGTCCTTATATACATGCATAATGCTGATGTGTAATACTTCTTTACTAGCACTATTTGCTGCATGTAATATGGTGTTTGCATTCCTTTTCTGCTGTACACCATGTCTGTCATGGATCTGTGGTCCATTTGTATCACCTGAGTCATGACCTCCATCAGAGAACAAGGGGGGTAATAGAGGAGCAGCACATCCTTGAGTGTCTCGTAAAGGCCTCTTTGGAACTGGCACCTGAGAGCAGCATTGTTCCATAGTACTTCGGTGGACCACTGCAAAACTCAGTACAGTAGTCTTCAGCTGTGCGACCGCCCTGTGCCAGGTTTATGATCTTAGCCTCAGCTACCTGGATTCTGTCAGGTTCTTCATAGATCAGACCTAAACTGTCAAAAAACGGCTTCAACAGAAAACTGTTCTGGACTTGTGGGACAAAGAAAATTCCTAGGTCTGAGGACCCTCTCGCAGTAGGGACATGATTTATCCCACTCGCTGGGAAACCTCCCTGATGACTGGGATTCAACGTAAAAAATAACTTACAGCTATCACTGAATACCCTACATTGGGCTTTCCTCCTGAAAATTTATCAGAGAGGGATATCACAGATTCCGCAGAGACCAACCGTACATCAGAGGGTACTGACGTCACAGCCACTGCCGGCAGTGTGGGTTTATTGGGGTTCTTCATCAAGTTGTTTATCTGACCCTGCAACTGATATTACAATGACTCCAGATTCTGG